>BMAC01000228.1:189246-207299 GCA_014905375.1 Phtheirospermum japonicum | reverse complement strand
TTTTTGAAACTCCCTACTACAAACCCGACTACCTTCTTCCCCATTTTCACCATATACAATGGCCGTCCACTCCGATGATGAAAATATTTTCGGCCTTCCCCAATACCCGGATATCGCCGGGAATTACGGTGCCCCCTTCTCCATCTATTCTACCTACGAGGGGGAACTTTTCCAAAATCTTTCCCAGCGACACTTCGCTACCCCTCGTTTCATAAACATTGATCGGTTAGAAGAGTTGGTGGCGAACGGGGATTTTGACGGATTCTTCACGCGTCTACTACATTTCATCGACGCGATGAACGGCCGAACATTCGCATCTTTCCGGGCATCGGCTTATCGGGAACTAGTGCTTGAGTTCTTCACCACGTACCAAGAGACCGACGAAGGGGGTTGGAATGTCCGTTGTGGGGGAATTGAGCACCGGATCGATCAGGGGGTGCTCCAAGAGGTGCTCGGGCTTGAATGCCAATAATATTCGTACACGCAGTTGCCCGGTTTTCACGCGGATGAGTTTTGGCAGAGTATCACGGGTGGACGTGGTACCCGTTATCGTTACTCGGCGTCGGCAATCACCGATTTGGTTCTACTTGGGGCTTACAAGTTCTTCGCCCACGTCTTGATGGGTAAACACGAGAGCACCAACCTCACCCACCACGAGGTGTACGTGCTTTGGTGCTTATCGAATGGACATCCGGTCCCATTCTTTCCGTTGATCCGTGGGCAAATTCGAGGGATACGGAAAATGAGGGGAGGAAGCGTCGCACGAGTCGGCATGGGGCCGATGATCACCATTCTTGCCCGATACTTCGGGTTTGAGGCCGAGTCGGCAAACATGACACGCGTCGATCTCTTGGAATTGACGTTCAAAATGCAGAGAGCCCCGACGAACCCGGCGAGCCAAAATCCGAGACGTCAGCGCCACCGGGGCCATGAGCAGGATGAGGCCAGCGACGTCCCGAACACCGGTTCGGGAGTGCACCACGGAGCGAGCACGAGCCATGCGGCAGCCCCGCAATACGGAGGTCCGAGCACCGGCTCGGGTCCCGAGATGGGTTGGAACGATTTCCAACAGGCCGTGTTTTCCCGTTTCGACCAGCTCACAGCCCGTTTTGACCAGCTCGACGAGGGGCAGGCACGAAATGACCGAGCTTTCCGTGGCCTCCATACCCGGCTCCTTTTGGTCGAGAGTCGGGTGCGTCGGAATGACGACGGCGACGATGACGGCGGCGACGGCGAAAACGAGGAGGAGGAGGAGGAAAACGAGGCCGCGACCCTCCGTGCCTGACCTAGGAGACGTCGTTAAATCTCCTAATTTATCCTTTGTTTATTTTTATTTGTTATTGTTTTTGTGTGTTATTTTATTTTGTATTTCGATTATGTTTGTTTATTTCTCATCTCATCTTTTGTAAAATAAATAAATAAATAAATCCTTTTAATTGCTTTTGTTTTTGTATATAGTTTCTTTTTCATTATTTTGAATATATTTCCTAATTATCAAACAAATAAAAAAAATGTATTAAATAAATCCAAACAAATTGAAAAATTGAAAAATCAAAAATATTTTCATTTTTGTACATAGTTCGTTTTTGTGCACGTTTTTCCACCTTGCCTAACCATGTAGACATCTTGTTGCTTACCTCGGTTCCCGGCAACGACCTTTGCACAACCACGACGACACGAGCCCGGAGATAGAGGCGTTTTCTTTACCCTACACCTTTTTACCGCTTTTATTAGCTTAATTATGCAATGGGGACATTGCTAGGTTTTGAGTGTGGGGTGGTTAGAATCGTCCTAAGTTTTTAATTTCATCGTGTGCTTGCTTGTGTTAGTTTGAGAAACGTGTGTGCTAGTGTTGCTTGGACCCTTGGCGAAGTGACGCGGTTTTGATGATTTGTTAGGATGTTTAGATTTTCGATCGAATTTAGTGGATTTAGGTGGTTTAACTTGTTGGGATCCCCGTTCGGTTTTAGCTTCGTGCTATCCTTGTGCTCGTTTGGAACTAGTGCCTCGACTAGCCCTCGTCATTAAACACTCTCTATAGGTTTTTGTTTGTAATTTGGAGTCATCAATTGATCCACGTGCTCGATCGAGAAATTTGAAAGTTGCTGGTAGCAATGAATGATCGGAGTCATTGATAGCTTCGTATTTTTATATTTTTATTCAAGTACCTCACGTCTACGGTACCTAAAAAAAAAAAGAAGAAAGAAGAAAAAAAAATAATACGAAAAGAGATGAATAAACAAGGATACGTTATAAATCCTTGAAGTTATTGTGTAGCACGTTTTTCCCTTTTGTTTCGATTTTTAGTATACTTTTGTAAAGAGAGGTGTTGATGATCTTGGCTAGTCGGGAGTCGATTAACGGTTCGAGCGTGGATAGACCTTAGCCGGGGCAAGGACGGGGAGACCGACTTGTTGGATTGTTTAAGTCCTTTTAGGTTTCGGAAGTCGATCTAAATTTCCTTAGCAAAGCACACTGTCGTCCTTTTAGCCAAAGCTAACAAGCAACTTAGCGTACGACGTCTCGAATTATTTCGTGCATTAGTTTAGGGTTGGTCGGGGGTAGTTTTGTAAATATACGTTAGTTTTGCTTGTGGACAAGCAACCGTTCTAAGTGTGGGGTGGTTGATTTGCATCTTTTTGTACATATTTTCATTACCGTTTTTGTTTCACGTTGCGTGTTTTTCGCTTGCTTTTTGTTGCTTTAGGAGTCGAGTTGGCCGTTTTTCGTGTTTCTAGATTTTCTTAGTTTTTGTACGTTTTATTATTAGTTTTCGTAGTTTTTTTACTTTTTTGTTTTTCTTTTGGCCGTAGGACGTCCAAGCGGGGCCCACGCTCATTTGGGATCATTGATACTCGACTTGGGAATGGACGGACAAAGCAAGGAAGCGCAACGGACGAGGCTCGATAAACCGACGGACGTGAAAAGAACGAAAAATCGAGCCAGGCGCTGGAATCCAGTCGACCGACTAGATGTTCAGTCGATCGACTGACATTATAGTCGACCGACTGAACCCCCCAAATTCGACTGGATTCCAGGGAGTTTTGGCATTTTGGACGACGCAGTCGAACGACTGCCTACTTGGCCGATCGACTGCCGTCGATTGACTGGAGCCCCCCAAGATCGACTGAATTCCAGGGCTTTTGGCCGTTTTTGACGATGCAGTCGATCGACTGCCGACATGGCCGATCGACTGCAAGTCGATCGACTGCTTTTTCAGTCGATCGACTGAAAAGCAGTAATTTTGAAGAAATAAGTAATCAGACGTCATTTCAACTAGCAACTTGATCAGAAGGTCTTTCTTCCCCAAGGAAGCTCCTCCAAACAGAAAACATTCTCCTTTTCATATTTGCTTATTTTTAATTCCTAAAAATTCTAGTAATTAGTGGTAGATTAGTTAAGTATAGATCTTAGCTAGTTAGTGATTAAGCTTTGATCTAAGGTTCCTTTTGTGAAGAATCATTCAGGATTTCAAGCTTTTCTCCTTCAAGCTTTTCTCCTTCAAGCTTTTGTGTAATCACATACATTTGGTAAACTCTTTCATTTATATAGTTTTATGTTGAAGTATTTCCTTTAATATTGTGTTATGCTTGGATCATTGTTATTWTRATTTTCAAAACTTTCATTTTCATTTTGTAGCTTTCTAGCTTGTGAACTTATGCTTTTAAGTTGTTAAGTTGTTAGATCAATCTTTAAGTTTTTAAAAGTTCCATATAATCTTCCTTGTTAAACCTTTAATTATTGTTAAATTAATGTTGACTTTTTCAAATAAAGCTTGACCTTAATTTTCCCTCCATTTCCCTAATTTAAATTATTAAGTTTTARTAAGTTAAATAGTTTAGATTGATAGTTTTTAATATAAGCTTTAATTCCTTTAAATGTTTTAATGTTTTTAAATCTTTTATTTCAATTTAAATCTTAGTTACAAATTCAAAAACCGAACAATGACTACCGCTTTCTTAGGTTAAATTAGTTTAATCAAAACCAACGATAAGAACAACTGAGAAACCGAAAGCCGACCACATCCATCCTCGAGAGACACGACTCGGGACAACTTACCACATCTACAATCGACTCCGTACTATTGCGGAGACGATTCTTAGAGCGCTAAGAAATCTTTGATCAGTCTCCCAGAAGGGGACACGTGGGACCACTTGTCCCAAATTAGTTGTGTAATAGCCCTTGATTTGCGGCCTTTACTTCCGAGATCCCGGATGGGGTCCCCACTGGGAAAACTAAAAATACATCAGCCTCAAGGCTAAGAAAGGTATATCTTTCTTGTGCATTCCTTTCCTTGCTCACTGAAATACTCCATATGCTTATCTGACTTAAGCATCAGATAGGTTTCCACCGGAAAACCTCCGGTGTTCCTTTTCTGACGTATTTGTGGGTGAAGGTCAGGTTTACGTCAGGTGAAGGTTTGATTCTAGGTGTAGTCAAGTTTTCTGGGTGAAACATATAATAATACCCATATCGTAAGACCTCATTACCCCGTACAAGAGCTCGCCACTCCTATACATCAGGTCGATGCTCCTTAAAACATATCGCTTAGCTCCCAGAAGGATTGGTCCTTTTAAGAAATGAGGTTGCTTACCCAAATTGCCATAAATACCTATATGTAGCTGACGTGAATATCTGATGTCGTATCAGTTTCGAATAGATACGATTTCAAATATACAAGTCGGTAAACATGCAGGTTTGTAGGGATTTATGAGACGACCTCCTCTTTAGAAGAGGCAATCTTTTCTATAGGGGGTGAGCTGTTTTGGGAGTGGCGAGCTCTTATAAGAGGATGTCGAGCTCTTATCAGGTAAATTGTATTATAACAGCTCGGTACTAAGAGATGAGCTTTATGGTTAATGAGATATTGGGCCCTGGTGGGCTGGTATGGATTATGGTATGGGGTCCCGACGAACTAAAGGCATGGAATGGGTTATTGGCCCATGGTTATTATGGTAACTTAGCATATAGGAGAAATAATAATTTTAAGTCGGTGATTATTTGTGGAGACGGGAACCCTAGATTGAGAACATGTCTCTTATCCATAAAAAGAGGACATAAACCTCACTTTTCTCTCTAAATTGATTTTATCCTAGTTTTGATCTCTCGCACATTATTATTAAAAAAGTAACTAACTTAAGCATCAGAGGGCTTATGCCAGGGTTGTCCGGCTTGGTATTTATTGTAGGTTGATCAGGTCACCAAGAGCTTTCTTGATGTGTATCAGGTCGCTGATCATATATTTCAGGTTATTATTCTCTTTTCTTGGTGAACTAATTTTTTTAGTCATATCAAGTTGCATCGTTTGTGGGAAAGAGGAACATCGAGTCCTTGAGCAAAAGACGTGAGAATTTCAACGAGCAAAACATGAAGGGAAGAACTGTCATACCACAAACTTTAGATTTCAAATTTAAGGCGAGCAAGACAAAAGAAGTAGACAAAGGGAAACAGCTTGAGGAGGAACAAACACCACTACAGGGAGAACCAACAGATACGACAGTTATAAAAACACCACCACCGTTACCATGGAAAGAAAAGGCAAAAAACTCGGGGGAGGAAAATAAGAAACAGAGCCTAGATATAACTAAAAAAAGGGCTATCCATATTGGGCCTAAGGAGTGGAAAGAGTTACCAAGAGGGAGAACTTGTCACGTTGACATGGGACTCCTTAAGAGATTGATGTGGTCAATGCCTCCGAGAAAGTTGGAGAAGATTTTGGCAGGCTAAGACAATAGCGAGGAGGACGAGGCTAGGCAAAAATATGAGGAATACGTCCAGGACCATTAACTCCAGGCCAAAAGAAGAGCATAGAAAATGAACCGTGTATGTCGGGTCCGGAGCTGACCTAGACCATGAAGAGAAATCAGTATTCGATAGAATACCCATCATCTTCTAATGAAGATGAAGACGAGGATGACACACAGTTCTTAGATAACAGGCTATGAAGGAGAACCTATGCAAGAGGCGGTACGAGCGTTACAGATGCAGGTCCAGAAGAAGGGGGTGATTATTCAAGGGGCCATTCATTCTCAGAAGAAATATAAAGAGCGACTTTACCTCGTAGATATAATAGGTTAGATTCCCATTATGAGGGGACCCCACACGTCATATGCAGAGCTTTTAGAACGAGGTGGTAGTCGTGGATTGTAGGGAATTATTGTCCATATTAAGAGGTTAGCGTAAGATTGGTTCAATCATCTAGCGCTGGGGAGGATCACCAGCTTCCAGGTCATGAAGTCGGCCTTTTTGAAACATTTTTCTTGTGCCAAGTTATATAAGAAGACTGCACAATCTCTTTCTTATATGGTACAACGACCTGGGGAAACTTTAAAGAGTTATGTTTCCAAGTTTATTAGAGCTACTTTGGAGGTGCCCGCAACCACAGACGAGAAGAAGGCAGGAGATTTACATCAAGGCTTAAAGATCGAAGGTCTGCGAAAAATGCTGGCAAAGCGATCTACACTCACATTCAAGGAGGTCTTGGATAGATGCGTGAAGTACATACTTGTAGAGGAGGCTGAAGAGGAGCACAAATTGCGCTCCGGGTAAGAGGTCTTAGAATCACAGAGAGTAGTGCCCAGGAGGTCGGATCGTAGAAGAGATACAAGGCGAGCTTCTCGGGCACTCTTAACTTCGGGAGCAGATGTTAGAGGGGCACCGAAGTGGAGGAAGGATATGGAGGGAGGACACAGACTTAATAACCTTGGCAATGCCACAAGCAATGGTGTTCACATTTATGGAAAGCCAAGCGCCTTATGCTATCAGGTGGCCAGAGGGTTACACACCAATTCATACTAACATAAGATCTCAGTTCTTTTGCAGGTTTTAAAATAACTATGGGCATTCAACTGAGCGGTGTGGGCACCTAAGGGAGGATATTGAGAGGTTGGTCAAGGCAGGACATTTGAAAGAGGTGATATATAAAGACAAGGAACCTCAGGAACAAAGACAGACACTGCCACCGCCACCTCCCGGAGGACTCCCACAAGCATAGGCAGGGGGGACAACCACGACAGGAGGGGCGAGAATGGGCTGAACGAAGGGGAGCTGCTGGGAATAAGAAATGATGAATAAATATGTTATCGGGAGGACCAATAGATGGGGACACAAATAACGCACGAAAAAGACATGTCAAGACAGCTCGCCCAGGACCATGTGAGGTTGCTGCAATTAACAGATGACCTCCAGCATCAGGAACAGTGATTTCTTTTGGTTTAGACAAACGAAGAGGTTTACAAGTAGAGAATAATAATGCACTCGTTATTGAAACTGAGGTTGAAGGGTATGAAGTCAGAAGAGTGTTTATGGACAATGGAAGCTAAATTTATATTATCTACCAGGCGTGCTTGGATCAGATGAAATTTAAAGTAAAGGTACGACCTGTACAAACACCTATTTATGCTTTCAATGGGGCACATGTTATAACTGAAGGACAAATAGTACTCCTAGGTATCACAGCAAGCTACGAGTAAAGAAGGAGTTAAAGTTTTTAATCATCAAGGCCGCTTCAGCGTACAATGTTATACTAGGGCAACCCGCTCTCAATGAATTCCAGGAGATTACTTCTACTTATCACATGAGCATAAAATACCAGGTAGGCGACAAAGTGGGCGAAGTATTATCTGAATAACAGGTCATCAGATCATGCTAACAGATGACAGTACGAAAGGGGATAAGTGAAGGGAAGCGAGAGAGGAGCGAGATGTGCAAGAAGGAATACTTAGTTCAAAGAGGATGATGGAGAAAGAGATCTTGTCCGACCTCATGAGGAGCTTATGGAAATCTCATTGGAAGAAGGCAGGCCATAATATACCACCAAAATAGGAACGCAGATGATGAAAGACATAAAGGAAGAGTTGATTGTTTAATTAAGGGAATTTGGTGATATCTTCGCCATCAGAGATGAAGAACTACTGGGAGTATCTCCCGAGGTCGCGTAACACAACTTAAATGCAGACCCAGATGCACGACACGACCTGTATGACAAAAATGGAAGCATTTTGGAGTGGAGTTGGACAAAGTGATCAAAGAAGAGGTACAAATGTTTTTAAAATCTGGCAATATCTGGGTGATCTAATTCCCGGAATATCTATCTAATGTCGTTATGTTACCTTAACCCGGTCAGAAGATGAGGATGTGCATATATTCGCGTTAGTTGAACAAAGCTTGCCGAAAAGAACATTACCCATTACCACGCATCGACCAATTGGTCGACTCAACTTCAGGGTGCTAGCGGATGAGCATGATGGATACATCATAGGGGTATCATCATATACCCTTGTCAAAGGAGGACCAACCTAAGGTGAGTTTTGTCACCTCGACGGGTATGTATTATTTTGTTTCCGTGTCGTTTAGGTTGAAAAATGCAGGAGCGACTTATCAAAGGTTGGTAGAAAAGATGTTCAGGGACCTGTTAGGGTCAACCATGGAGGTTTAATAACATCTGTAGGACTTGAGAAAGGCCTTTACTATACTAAGGCATTACGACATGCGGCTAAACCCAAAGAAGTGTGCTTTTGGGGTTCCATCGGGCATGCTTTTGGGGTATATGGTGACAGGAAGAGGTATCGAGGTGTACTCGGAGAAGGTGAGAGTTGTTATGGAAATGCCCCATTCTCGAACGGGGAGAGGCATACAGGTGTTAACTGGTCGCATTGTAGGACTCAGCCATTTCATATCCAGGTCAGTGGAGAAAGTCTATCCATTTTATATAACTTTGAGGAAAAGGTCCAAGTTTGAATGAACCAAGGAGGCAGCAAAGGACTTTGATAAGCTCAAGGAGTGCCTGGTTTAAATCCAATTGCTAACTAAACCTACGCAAGGTGAGGATTTGATACTTTATATATCTGTCGGCGAGTTTTTTTTGCATGGAATTATGGTATTTGTCTCGTATTTTTAGTTAGAGTTTATTTTTTTTTGGTAGTTTTGAGTCGTGTTTCATTAGGGTTTTAGGTTGTTTTCTTGTTTTAATGTTTTGAGCTTTATTTATCTGATGTTGGTGATGTTTGTGCGATTCATGGGTTTTTAAGCTCAAAATCCTTATGTAGAAGGTGGCTCAAGGAATTAGATTTGCTCCAAGACGTGCCGGCATACGCCTAGGTTCGAGTCAAGGAATTGAGGCCCAAAATCTGTGATGAAACAAGAAAACTGAGCCGAAGCAGCCCGGATCGACCGAAAAGCTACCAATCGACTGACCATGGATCGATTGAAAGCTCACAAATTGACTGCTCGGCAGTAGCCAAACCATTTGGAATCAGGGCAGTCGATCGACTGCCTTACAGTTGATCGACAGGATGTCGATCGATTGAGCCTGCAGTCGATCGAATGCGTCACAGTGACCTTCGGAATTCTTGCTGTTTTTGACATTTTTTCCCCCAGAAAAAACTATATAAGCCCACATCTTTCATCAACAAAGGCATCCATCAAATACACTCTCCTCCCAACCCAAGCATGGGTTTGGGGATAATTTCTCTCTCTAGTTCTTAGATTTACTTTCTCTCTCTTAGGTTTTTAATTTAATTTACAAGATTTAGATCTTAGATTTAATTTCAAGCTTTGCATTGGGTTTGTAAGTCTAAGAAGAATTCAAGTACTCCCTTGGGTTTTACTTTGCTTTGTAATTTCATTCAATCTTTTGGGATTCTCATTTTAACTCAAGTAAGCTTTCTTTTAATTTCATGCTTGTTCTTCAATTTCATGCATGTTCTTCATTTTATTCTTTTTGCCTTAGCTTTTAGATTAAATGTTAGATCTTGTAAATTGTCCATGGAATATAGGTGAGTGACACACCTTGATCATAGATCGAGTCCTTGATTGTCTTTATTTTTATTATTTCATACTTGTTCTTTAATTTTTATGCTTATTCTTCATTTTATGAATTTTGCCTTAGCTCATAGATATTTTGTTAAATCTTGTGAATCATCCATGGAATCTAGGTGAGTGACACACCAAGATCATAGATCGAGTCCCTGATCGTTTTTATTTTTAGTTCTTCATGTGCTTTATTTTGAATTAAATTTTCATGCATAGTTCTATGTTAAATCCTAGATCTACTCTTCGTTTCTTGTTATTATTCGAAAAGTTTTTAACTTTGACGTCAACTTTTAGTGCTCTTTTTATTGATGCTTTCAATTTTTGTTAATTTGTATTATTTTAAATTTTATGATCATGCATGCATGGTTGTAATTTAGGTTATTTTAGTTGTACTTGGTGAAACATTGCTTCTTACTTGTTTGTTTTCTTTCTTGCTTGCTATTTTAATTTTGGCACACGCACGAGGAATCCTACTAACTTGCAATTTACATTTCCTAGTTAATTTATTTCCATAGTTTTCATTTTATTTTCGTTTTCAATATTTCAAGTTAAAAACACATTGATCCATAACATCGAATTGAATTCCGATAATACCGAGCCATGAACCCACTTTTCTTATTTCAGCACCACTAAAACTTACAAAATAAAATGGCGCCATTGCCGGGGATGAAACCCGGGTCACCCGCGTGATAGGCGGGAATACTATAGTGGTTTGATTCAAAATGAAAATAAAATGAAAAGCAATGTTTCGCCAAGTACAACTAAAGCAACCTAAAGTACAACCATCCATGCATGATCATAAAAACCTAACTAATGCAAATTAGCAAAAACTGAAATCACCAATAGAAAGAGCAATAAAAGTTGATGTGAAAGTTAAAAAATTTACGAGAAATAACTAGAAACGAAGGGTAGATCTAGGATTTAACATAGAATAATGCATGAAAATAAAAACCAGAATAAAGCATATGAAAGACTCAAAATAAAAATGATCAAGGACTCGATCTATGATTTTGGTGTGTCACTCACCTAGATTCCATGGATGGTTCACAAGATCTAACAAGAAATCTAAGAGCTAAGGCAAAAAGCCTAAAATGAAGAACATGCATGAATTGAAGAACAAGCATGAAATTAAAAGAAAGCTTACTTGAATTAAAAAGAGAATACAAAAGTTTGAATGAAATTACAAAAAAAAAAAGTAAAACCCAAGAGAGTACTTAAATTCTTCTTAGGCTTACAAACCCAAGGCAAAGCTTGAAATTAAATCTAAGATCTAAAGCTTGGAAATTAAATCTAAAAACATAGGAGAGAGAAAGTAAATCTAAAAACTAGAGAGAGAAATTAACCCCAAACCCATGAAAGGGTGGGGATGAGAGATGATTTGATGGATGACCTTTGCTGGTGAAAGATGTGGGTTTATATAGTTGCTTCTAGGGGCAAAAACATAAAAAACACCAAGAATCCCGAAGGTCACTGCGACGCAGCTGATCGACTGCCAGCTTAGTCGATCGACTGCCTTGCTTCTAAATGGTTTGGCTACTGCCGAGCAGTCTATTTGTGAGCTTTCAGTCGATCCGTGGTTAGTCGATCGACTGCCAGTCCATCGGGCAGTCGATTGGTAGCTTTTCGGTCGACCCGGGTACTTTCGGCTTGGTTTTCTCATTTCAGCACGGATTTTGGGCCTGAATGCCTTGAATTGAACCTAGGCGTGTGTCGGCACATCTTGGAGCAAATCCAATTCCTTGAGCCTCCTTCAACATAAGAATTTTGAGCTAAAAAACCCAAGAATCGCACAAGCATCACCAACATCGGATAAATAAAGCTCAAAACATTAAAACAAGAAAACAACCTAAAACCCTAATGAAACACGACTCAAAACTACTAAAAAAACACTAAACTCTAACTAAAAACACGAGAAGAATACCACAATTACATGCAAAACAGATGTCACGGTGAGTTCGTTGCTTAGGGAAGAAGCTGGTGTCCAAAAAACCATATACTATATCAGAAGGATGTTAAGAGAAGCTGAGTTGAACTATTCAGAGCTTGAGAAGGGTGGATTTTCATTGATCTACACGGTGAGGAAACTTTGGCCTTACTTTTTCGGTCACATGGTTAAGGTACGCACTAATTTAACTCTCAAACAGGTGTTGAATAATCCAAATGTGTTAGGGTGATTGGTGAAGTGGGCAGTTGAGCTCAGCGATTATGATGTTGTGTATGAACCAAGAACAACGATTAAGGATCAAGTATTGGCGGATTTTTTACAAGAAATGGTGCGCTCGGCAGAGAGTGGAGCTGAACAAAAAGCATGGCTGCTGCATGTGGATGGATCAACCATGACATCAGGAGCAGGTCTAGGAGTTGTTATAACTAGTCCGGAAGAGGAAAACCTAGATTTTGCGATCAAACTAGGGTTTAAAGCCTCTAATAATGAAGATGAGTACGAGGCATTGTTGCAAGGTATTAAGAATGCAGGTGATCTAGGAGCAAGGCGAGTAAAGGCATACACTGACTCACATCTGGTAGCTCGTCAGTATGATGGGTCTTTTGAAGCAAGAGAGGAACGCATGCAGGAATATTTGGGGAAGCTTAAGGAAGGAGTGTCCCAATTTGAGGAGTTCAGACTGGAACATCTATCGCGAGCTGATAATACTAGGGTGGATCAGCTCACTAAAATGGAAGGAACACTCGGTACTTGTAGCACAAGGACGGTTACTTTGATGGATTTAGCTCACAATAGTTTAGGAAAAATAAGGGAGGTTATAGATATTGATGAGTGAGAGGACTAGCGAACACCGATTCGGGAGATTCTCGATAAGGTGGTCATTGGAAATGTGCAGTTATCCACTAAAGAGGCCAAGACGGCAGTGCAATTTTGTTTAATGAACGGGTATTTGTACAAGAGGTTGCACTTCGGACAGTACTTGAAATTCTTATCATGAGAAAAATGGTTGGAAGTGTTTCGAGAAATACATGAGGGGTATCGCGGAGATCATGCAGAGAGCAGGGCGTTTGTTGGGATGGCTTTCCGAGCTGGATTTTTCTTGCCAGGAATGAAGGGTATGTCAGTCGAGCTTGTTATGACTTGCAGAAAGTGTCAGATGCATGCGCTTATTATCCACGTGCCCATGGGATATATGATGGTGATGATCTCACCCTGCCCGTTTTCACAATGGAGTATTGATATTGTGGGGCTATTGCCAAGGATGCCCTGCAAGAAACTCCATTTGGTGGTCGCGGTAGATTATTTACGAAGTGGGTGGATGTCGAGATTGTTATAAATATTGGCAAGCAGGCCATATTCAATTTTATCTTTTGTAGTATTTTTGCAGGTATTGCATTCCATGGGTGCTTATCTCGGACAATGGTGCGCAACTGAATGGGCACGTGATGCAGGACTGGTGCAAGAAAATGGGGATGAAACAATGATTGGCTTCTGTAGCACATCCCCAAGATAATGGACAGGTCGAGGTCACTAACCAAATTATTGTGCAGGGAATTAAACTGCGATTGGAAAAACAAGGGGGGCTTTGGCTCGAATAGCTCTCTTCGGTTTTATGGGCTTATCAAACCACCACATGATCTACCATAGGCGAATCACTCTTTAGCTTGGTTAATGGTATGGAAGCTATCATTCCGGCATAAATAGTTTGAGGATCACATCGACTAGAAACTTTCAACGAAGAAGAAAATGAGCGATTATATATGGGAGCATTGTAAACTATTGACAAAATATGAGACAAGACCGCAGCACGCATGGAAAGATACAAACAAAGGATCCAGGCAGCATGAAAGAAATGGGTGAAGAGAAGGTATTTTCAAGTCGGCGACCTAGTTTGGAAGCGAGCCGATGGAACTTATACTACGAAGAAGTTAGATCCTAACTGGATAGGACCATTCAAGGTTATCAAGTTGTTAAAAGGAGGTGAACATATGCTAGAAGATGAAAACGGAAAGGCATTACCAACAAGCTGAAATACTTGCCTCGTGAAGAAATATTATACTTAACTCCTTGGGCAAAAAACGAGGTCATACTTTTTATTATTATTACTATGGGCCAATGCTTGTTTAGGATGGTGATGGATTTAAGTTTTTATATTGCACATTTTACTAACTGCGGGATAATGCTTGTATAGATCATCGAAGAATAGAGGAAGATTTTTTTACAATATTACAATGGTTCTTATGGTTATGGGTTGACACTTTCATTAGGTCGGCGATGGTTCATAGAAATGTTTTTTATGTTTAAGGCTGACGCTTTTATTAGGTCGGCGATGGTTCATGAAGTGGTTTTTATGGTTATGGGCTGACGCTTTCATTAGGTCGGCGATGGTTCATGGAAATGGTTTTTGTTGTTATGGTCTGACTCTTTCATTAGGTCGGTGATGGTTCATGGAAATGATTTTTATGGTTATGGGCCGACGCTTTCAATAGTTTGGTGATGGTCTATGGTTATGGTTTTTATGGTTATGGGCTAACGATTTCACTTGGTCGGCGATGGTTTTATGGCTAAGTTTGTGAAGAATATGATTGATTAACATGTTCTGTCAAACCTTTGGTTAGGTGTTTTCGAATATGTTTGAATAACATATTCCTTATTTTGTGGTTTTGTGCCTGGAAGAATGTGTTTGATTAACATGTTCTATATTTCTTTGAGTATGTTTGATTAACATATTTCTTAGTTTCTTTTTATTGGGTGTCTATATAGTATATTTTATGATTATTTGATTGTGTTGATGCGACTTAGTAGTTTTCTTTGCTCGCACTACTTGAATAAGGGGGACTAAGTAGTTTTCTTGGTCGTCTGTGATCTAATTGTATTGATGCGACCCGATTGTTTTATCTTATTCGCATTTTTTAAACATGGGGGACTGAGTAATTTTCTTGGTCGTCTGATTAGCACATATTTGTCCTTGTTCTTGTTAGTATTTTAGTTAGTTTTTCTTATTGTTTTCGGTATAAGTTGGGTATATTAAGCTTAATTTTGTATATTTGTACTTCCAGGTTATTTTACCGTATTATGATCTAAATTACCGGCGACAACTCTATACGTTCCGTTACCGAAGGAAATTAGCGCAATTTTCAAGAAACCATTACCGCCTAAGGAACGCGATCCTGGCAGTTTTTGCATAACGATTTCACTAGCTAATGGGAAGAAGGCAGTAGGTATGTTGGATCTTGGAGCGGGCGTTAATCTAATGCCGTATTCGCTTTATCAAGATTTTGATCTTGGACCCCTCAAGCCGACAACCATGCGCCTACAGTTGGCTGATCGCTCGAACCGACCCTTGGGAGTAGTCGAAGATGTTTTAGTACAAGTTAGAGAGCTCGTAATTCCGGTTGATTTTGTGGTTATGGACATTGGTGAAGTTCTGACTGAGGACAATGAGCACACCATTTTATTAGGGCGACCATTCATGGCAACTTCCCATACTCTTATTGATGTTCATAAAGGGAGAATGACGATGACCGTTTTGGGCGAAACAGTGACCTTTTCTCTGAAAGATATTCACAACACTCCCTCTCCTATTATGCAAGAAGAAGATTTGTTCGATGACCCCATTGCATCGTGCGTGAACGAATTACGAGAAATCACGACTTTGAGTAAGTTAGGCGACTGAAACGACGCCGGAGTTTCAATCAAGGGAAGGGACGAGCGAGTCAATTCGTGTAAGGATCACGAGTCCTATGATCATATGCACTTAAGTGGAGAAGAATTGATCGAGTTGTTAGGAATTGACATACGCGACATCGTGGCAGAATTTGGAGGTAATTTTGATGAGGAGTGTCTAGGCGATTGGGCGAAGGAGATGAAGAAATCAAGAAAGGTTCGCACGTGTGAAGTCAAGAACTCGCAATTTGAGGTTGGAGACTTAGTCTTGTATAATTACGAACGTAAGTACGACCCAGCCGATTTTGGAGCTTCATGGAGCGGACCATTCTTGAATAAAGAATTTGATGAGTACGGCGTAGCCACGTTGTACGATGAGATTGGAAAATCGTCCTTTCAAGCTCACAAGCATAGATTGAAGCCTTATCATGACGGACGAGGTAAAAATGGCAATCGCAAGATGGTGGAGTTTGGAGATCCACCGTACGTGGGGAGATAAACGAGCAAGACAGCGTCGAGCAAACGACGTTAAAATTAGCGCTTCTTGGGAGGCAACCCGAGCAATTGTATCCTTTTATACCTTATTTCTTTTTTTTATTTAATTTTTATTTTTTTATTTTTATTTGTTTAAGAACAGATGGAGAACTCGGAAGAGGAGAATTGAACGAACGAGCGAAGGAAAAGATGCCCAGGAATCCGCCCGCGTCGACGCCGAGCACCTTCTCGCGTCAGTCGACGCGGCATCGACGCAAAATGCCGAAGAATCGTCTTCTGTCGCGTCGACTGACGCGGCGACAACGCCAGATGCCTGGACATTGACGTTCTGTCGCGTCGACTGATGAGGCGTCGACGCGAATCCAGACCCGGCCCAGAAGCGTATAAAAATTGGATTTTGGCCCACGACCCGACCCATATGCGTGTGACCCACGGGATTGGCCCAGGAGTCTGTTTAAAAACAGCTTCTTCTCTCCCTTTTCTCACTTTTCTTCTTTTTCAAATTTCATATTTTCCTTTCTCTCTTGCAAAAATTTGTGTTCCGTCAATTTCCAGGAATTAAAGCACTACAACACCGCCAAACCCAGAGATCATTTCAATTCATATACGTCAACACATCCGAAATGGGCTACAAGGTTTGGGGCAAATTCCGGGCTAAAAAGGTTGAAGCAAATTTGAGCACCAATCCGGAACACGGGCGAAATTCGGGCTACAACTCGTTAAGGTACTTCGCTTGAAACTATCTTGGGATCATATTATTGTTGTTGTCAGTTGTGTGGGAAGTTTTTGGTGCTAGAGTGACTCAAGTTCTTAGTTGGTTGAACACGCACGCCAAGTGTTTGACAAAATTCCCCAAAGAGCAAAGAGTCTTATTTTTTCAAGGTTTTTCAATCCCGTTCACTTCGTATTGATTAATTATGTCTCGAGCGGGAAAACGCAAGGATATTTAGGGGAAATACGGAGCACCGTTCCCGATTTTTGATAAAAAGGAAGGGGACATGTTTAAGAACATTCGAAAATGGGGATTTGCTACGCACCGGACTTTGAACGTCCAAGGGATGGCGGATGAGGCCTCGAATGGGTCGGAACACCACACCGACCTTTCACGTTATGTAGATGGCCTCGGGTGTGGGTACTTTGCCCAAATGAATTTGCCCGGTTTTCGAGAACTCATGCTCGAGTTTTTCTCGACTTTGGCGATTCGGAACGACGAGACGTTCTCTTGTCGTCTAGGAGGGAATGATGTGGTTGTCGACGAGGAGATTTTTGGCAACATTTTCGGTTTCCCGATCGTAGGGGACCACCTGGTTGGAGTTCAAGGATTCGATTTAGCCTCTTTTTAGGGGATGATTACCGGGGGAAACATGGGGGATTGTAAGAGATTTCCTTGCTCGAGGATTCGAGACGACGCCCTCTATGTCGCCTACAAGATTCTCACGCACATCATTCTATGCAAGAATGAGGCCACTTACGCGACTAAAGCTGAGCTTTATGTTCTACAATGCCTCATTGATGGTCGTCAAGTCCGGTTGTACCCGCTTATTTTGCTAGGACTTTACAATGTCACCAAGGGTACTACAGGAAGCAAGTCGCCACTTCTCTCATTTGCGCCATACATTACCGGCCTCGCCCGTCACTTTGGGTTCGATCCGGCTGGAAGCGGACTTAGCCCGCTTGGGACCTCTTCACTACCACTCGCGCGTGCGCTGGCACCCCGAGTGAGGTCGTCGACTAGAGGAGGATCTTCGTCTCGACTACACGACGAAGACGATGATGGCGACGAGGATATGGAGCAAGCCCGCCGTTCTACTTCGGGGCCGAGTCCCGATTGGGGGTAATTTTTCGAGGAGAACCGAGCATTTCAACTGAAGATATTTGATAAGCTCCAAATTATCGACGAGAAGATTGATGCGAACCACGACAAGAACCGGAAGAGCTTGAAGAAGATGCGAGCTCGCATTGCGAAGCTCGAGGAGCATTTTGGGGCGGCGTACCCCACACCGAGCATGGACGTCGACGAGAACCCCGAGGATGATGAGTCCCGCGAGTTCTAAGTCTCGTATCTTTATTTTTATTTATGCTTTATTTAAAAACATATTTAAAAAAAATGAAAAATATAAAATCCAAAAATATT
>BMAC01000228.1:151520-187460 GCA_014905375.1 Phtheirospermum japonicum | reverse complement strand
GTCAGCGAGTCATGACCGCGTCAGTCGACGCTCCGTCGACGCAACGTCGATGCTACGTTCTGAAGCGTCGATGTCGACACACCATTGTCGACGCAACGTCGACGCTACATTCTGAAGCGTCGATGTCGACGCACCCCGTCGACGCTCCTGCCAGCCGACGCGCGCACCTGCTGACCACACCTGCCGAGCGCTGCCGACCAAGTCTGCCGAGTTCCGACCGAGCACCTGCTCGCGTCAGTCGACGCTCGGTCGACGCGACGGCCCAGAATTCGGAAATTAGGGTTTCTTGTGCGCCAAGACTCCTAATATCTATTTAAAACCTCATTTTTTGGATTTTGGGGAGAACACAGAGGGTGCCACGAGAGATACATCTATCCTAGGGTATTTTAGCATTCAACAACAATAAATCCACGTCTTATAACAAGATTTGGAGACGCGGATCAAGGATCGAAGTTCTACGCGTCCGAGACACCGATTTCGCGCTCGAGAATCCATATTCGCCCAAGATCAGCATTCAAACTCCGGAATAGCTGGAGCTTTTCATTGCTTTCCTTAGTTTCAATAAGTTCTCTAAACTCTTAGATAATTTTCTAGTTAATTGTTTAGATAAATTCTTAGTTAATCCTAGTTTTAATTAGTTTAATAGTTTCTTATGCTTGGATTTTGGATATTGTTAATTTAGTTTATTTATGCGATTTAGTTTATGCTTAGTTAATGTTCTTAGATTCGCATGATTCAATTGCTTAGCGATAGTTTCTTTAATTCATGCTTTAGATACGATAATTAGCTCTAAATCTACGTAGCGTTAATCGATAATTTAGTTATTGCTCTTAGTTGATAATTTAGAATAATTAGTTTCATCAGCTTTAGTTTACTGCTTAGTTCGTAGTTGATAATCTAGTTAAAGTGATTAGTTTAATTAGTTTTAGTTTAATTATTGCTTTAGCTATAATGATCAATTCAATCCATTTAAAACCCCAAATGTATATGTATGTTATTCGTAATTGAGAAAAACATCTGAAAGACCGAACAGTTGTTTCCTCGAGAGATACGACTCGAGTCAAACTCATCACCCTACAGTTACCTCGTACACTTACGATCAAGCTGACGTGCTTTTAAATTATTTATTAAAACGGGGTGCACAAAAGTTTGAGTCACGTTGTACGCCACGTATCGGTTTTTGGCCCGATGTGTGATCGGTAAAGAGGAGCCGACTTTGATTAAAAGGGATGAGATATGCACCCTATGGTGTATGACAAAATGAAAGCTCGTCAAAATTTGCCCCTTGATCATTAAGTACCTGAAGAACGTGAATAAGATAAGTAGGGAGCGACCGGTTCGTCTGTCGCACGGGACTTTCATTACTGGCCTAGCCGAGGTGTGCAAATATTTGCCGAGGGACTACGACACCCCCTATCCCTATCAGGCACTACCGCTTCAATGGCGTATGGTTCGAGTTCCCGGGAGACCAAGAGGTGAGAGGCGGCCGATAACACAGTTGTAGGAATATGTTGAGGAAAGTGATGAGAACGAGGCAAATGACGACAACGGGGAGGATGAAGCTCGCGAAGAGGCGCGAGCGATGGATGAGGAAGATGCTGGGTAGCACAATGGACCCGCGATGGGTTCGACTGGAGAGTCGTCGCAGTGGGGTCGGCTTGAGTTCGACGCCTACTTGACAGATTATAGAGATTTCAAGACTAACGTTTATGATCGAATCTCCGGCATTGAGTTAGATGCCCAAGCAGCTAAGACGGACGCATGAACTGCCTTCGAAGAGTCCCGTGAGGCGAACGAGAATGCGAGATGGCAGTAATGGAGGCTAGACGTGAGCATAGTGAGGCTCAGTTGGGACATTAGGAGGCTCGTCGAGGTAGAGAGGTAAGCGAGGCAAACAGGGAGATGCTGACAAGGATGACGATCGACTTTGCTTGTGTTATGGGACAATGGCCTCTTGCTCCACCGCCTGCTGATGAGCCGTGGCAGTGGTTTTTTGTGTTTTTATTATTACTGATGAATTCTATTTTTATTATTTGTTTTTTATTTTTTATTTTGCTTTTATTTGTTAATTTTGGTATTTCGGAAGTTTTTGGTTTAAGTATAATTTCAATCACAAGACTCTTGATGATGTCCGATTGCACGACTTCAATTAGAGAGACTCAGCCTTTTTCAGGGAAGTTTTCTTTTCCCTTTCTCATTTTATTTAGGATTATGGCAATTCGGAGATTGCCGGATTTTAGGGAGGGGGAGGGTCGAGTATGATTTGTATTTAGTTAATTAAGTGCAATTAGAATTTTTATGGTCTGTAATATTTAGTAAATTCTCGTGATTGATTACTATTCCTGCGCTAATTGTGTTTGTCTGGCTTGTATAAGTGCATAAATTTTCAAAATTATTATTTATATATTGTAAAATGGTACTTGGACGCAATTGATTTCACAAAACCTTAAAAGCAACGTCAATTCAAGACTTTTCGTGCAAAAGTCAGTGAGTAGCCTGAGTGTTTATCGTCATTGCATGTACTTGAGTGAGCTCTGTTTTGAGATCTCTTTGAAATCGTTGTGTGTAGTTAGCTTTGAAAATGACGTTTATGCACAGAAAAAAAACCCTTATTCCGGCCATATCCATATATTTTTAGCCACTATAAATTCTGAATGAGCCAACCATAACTAAATTATCCATGCATATAGCCCTTAGTGATTTTATTGAGTCGACCCCTACTAACCCATTAAAAGCGTGGGGTAGGAGTTCGTTATTTTGCTGGTTATTAGTGTTTTGGTAATTTTTTTAGGGATTTATGGATTTTTGTAATAAAAAAAGAAAAAAAATGACCCCATAAAAAAGGATTAAAGGGGGATTTAAAAAAAAAGAAAAAGAAGGATGATGAATCTTGGTGAATCGTGTTATGTAATTGCCTACGCGCTTATAAAGGCTTGTGTCTATTATTTCATTATGAAGCCTAATGTTAAGAGGCAAGAGTTGTGTTGAAGAAAAAGCATATCATGAGCTTCTAAGTTTTTAAGTGGTTTGAGCAAAAGTCGATTTAGAGTTTCGAGTTGAGAAATAGTCTATGTATAAAGGCTACGTTATGAGAGATAAGTGAGGTTTTTATTTTTGAACGAGGTGAAGCACATTGCTTCGCGATTAGATTAGGTTGAGTGAGTTATTGATCACGTTAGATTGTGAGTTAGCCACACGACTTATATATTCCATACCCGTCCAAAAAGCCTACATTACAACTCGAAAAGACCTTTTCCGATTCTTTGTTAGTTACACACTTAAATGAGATGGAGAAGTTTTTGATTTTCAGTTCTTGCTTATTGTGCTTGTTTTGTGATGATTTGAGCGTAAACACGTCCCTATAAAAAACTCTTTTGTGCTTGAGCGTACACTTATATATTATCATTTGTGAGGAAGCATGATTTTGATTTTGGAGCTACAATGTAATAAGGGTGGAGTGTTTGAAGTTACGTTGCATGTATCTATATTTTCAAATATGTAGCACGACACGACTCTTTGCTTGAGCTTCTTTTCGTTCTTGTTATTCTTTGAAACTATCGTTCGTTCGAGGACGAACAAACCAATAAGCGTGGGGTAGTTGATTAGCACATATTTGTCCTTGTTTTTGTGAGTATTTTAGTTAATTTTTCTATTATTTTTTGTATAAGTTGGGTAGATTAAGCTTAAGTTCGTATATTTGTACTTCAAGCTTATTTTACCGTATTATGATCTAAATTGATGCAAATAGGTGATTATTCTTTGTTTTTCATCTTATAGCTAAGTAACCGGAAGAGTTCAGTGCTTACGGGATGACGTTTAATTAGTATAAGATGAGAATCGAGCTTTCCGGCAAAGAGTAGCAGAAAATGGGAGTTAACGGTATCTATAACAGTTACCATCACCGTTACCTTACCGCTGAGTATGGACAAAGAGCTCCCAGACCAAGTTAACGGCGACTTCAACGGTATCTTTATACCGTTAGTTACATCGTTACGAAGTGACAAAGAGGTTAGCGGCGAACTTACCGATTACTTTCTTACCGCTACCAACACCGCTACGGGTGGACAGAGACTACTCATAGAGGGTTAACGGTATAGTTAGCTGTAACTCCTACCGCTAAGTCTTACCGTTACCTGCCCAGAAACATATTTTTACCCTAACTTGTGCTCCAAGACAAGGGAAAACTATATAAACCCCTCTTTTAATCCGTCCCAAAACACACATAACACCACTATAACCTTATTTTCGGTCCTTGGACTCAAAAACAGCACACCTTCACATCCCATTTCAATATAGAAGATGAAGATCGAAGATTCAAGAGACGCTAGTTACAAGCTCCAATCTTTAGTTCGTGCTTCGATTTTCGGCCAAGATCTACGTAATTTCTCCGGAATAGCTGGAGAGTTCACTGCAATTCCTAGTTTCAATAAGTATTCTAAACTTTTTACTTGCTTTCTTAGATTAATTTATGCGATTAAGTAGTAGCTTTTCAATTATTTTTCTTGAATTAATTTACGTTTCGAACCTTAGTTACTTTTGATATTCGGATTTGCAATCTTTCATTTAGTTTAAATGATGCTTGGTTTTTAGAGATTTAATATTGTTCATGCTTAGATAATTCATTCCGTTTACATTACGTTTAAGTTAATTGCTTTTCATTTATGCTAGTTATTCTTTTTGAGTTCATAGATTTGTTTCGTTATAATTATTAGATTCGTTATAATTACCTAGTTTTAATTGATGTTCATCCATTTTAAATTCTTAAATAATCAAAACAAATAAAAACCCTTATTAGTATAAGTTTTCGTGTTACTTGTGATTGAGCAAACTATTCGAGATTCTGATTGCATGTTCCTTGAGATCGACTCGGTTTTAACTTACCAACCTACATGCGAACTCGTACTCTTGCGAGTGAGCTTTTGAAAAATTGACAAATATTTATAAAGTAGGAACACAAAAGTTCGAATCATCGTCTGTGATGAGACTGAGTAGTACCCCGGTCAATGATGATTTAACATTGTTTTTGTTTTCCTATGGTTCTATTTGTTATGATATGTGATAAATACTTTGGGCCACCTTGTGTTAGGTCGACAAATACATGCTGGTAAGAGGTCTTGTAGTTATGAGGTAATGCTTAAGTCAATGTGTAAACGTTGTGGTATTCCGACCTTAAGAAAAGGTCCGTGGTTTTATGGTTATGTGGAGATGCTTAAAATTTATGAGGTCGACAAGTCTTATAGTGTTCCAACCTTGTGGAAAAATTCCTGCTTAATAGGTTTTATGGTGTTGGGCTATTCTTAAGAGTATATTTATATATAACTCTTTTTTTTTAATTCGTATGGATGCAGTCTTTGAGAATTGTAGGTTTTATAGATCAACTTGATAGTTCTAGGAATACATAATGAAAATCTTTATAACATACGATTCATTCATGGCGAGCTGACACTCTGTTTGGTGTAACAAAATAAAGTTTCATTAACATGGAGAAGTTAAAATTACAAAATATAAAGAGGGAAATATTAAGAAGCAGAAGGGGGACCAGCTCGTCCATGGGGACTTCGAGCTCGGCACTAAGCCCAACCTTCATTATTGCCTAAGTCATACATTGAGTCCACCAGGAAGCTTTGGGACCTTGCTTATCATCGCCACACCAAAAATAGAAGGTAGGTAGATCAGCTTCCAACTGCTTCTCGTCCAGCTCGAAGTTGATCTTCGCAGCTAGGAGCTGAGCCTTGACTCGCTCGAAAGTGGTCTTGAACCAAAATTTAGCTACTTTTCCTACCTTCTGTTGTATGCCGATAGTTTGCAATATGGCTAGTTCTATAAGCCTCTACGAACTTCTACCCTACCTCGATTCTCAAAAATGTCCGGCGACCTTCAGCAACTACTTGATTGTGTGCCACGCCCACCTCCTTCTCCTTCTCCAGTAAAAGCCCTTCCAATTCTATTTGTCGTTTTCCTAGTTGGGCGACCTCAATGCTCATCTCCTCAATTTTAGCGACCTCGACTTTCATTGTTTCTAACTAACACTTTGAAATGTTTAGCTCTTCTACTTGGGCCGCTAGCTGGCGACGGGCTTTGTATAACTCTCCATGTATTAAAGAAAGCTGCTTGGTTAGATGATTGACCTAGGCAGTCAGCTCGCCGCATGCTTTTTTCATTTGGTTGGCAATTTTTCTTCAGAGACAACATCTTGTAGATAACCGGAGACGGAGGCCGAGATGGGTTGAAGCTGTGTTGACAGAGATAAAATGGAATGAATTAGGAGTTAAGAATAGTTTTATCATATGAGATAGGGGGAAGAAATTTTAGACGACAATTACCTGGGCAATGTGCTGAGATAGCAGGGTCGCCTGTTCCAACATTTTGAGGTTCGCCAGATATTTCTTGTCTGGAACTAACATTTGGCTCTGTAGGAAGAGCTAAAACTGGTCAGCATTATTGCATCGCAGGAGGCCGCAGTTCAAAATTGGGGAGTCTGAGTTGGATGCTCCCTCGCCGCGGTGATATTTTAGACGGGGAGATGCATATTGAGCTCAGGCTCGGCTATGGGTGGTTCGCTTCTTTTTCCCCTTGCCCACTGAAGCACGAAGGGACAGTTGATCTTCCGAGTTGACGACTTCCACCGGTTTATCTTTGGCAGCTAGGGCGAGCTCCACCTCCTCTTCGGTATTTATTGTGGGAGCTCTTGAGGTCACGACCAGAGTTGGGTCTGGTTGAGCCATGGCTGCGTCTTCCGTGCTCGAGGATTTGCAGTCAAGTATTAAGCAGTTTGTAGATAAAGAAAATGGGTTATTATTTATTTTTATGCAGGTTGGAGAACAAAAGAGGATTTATGATGTGCCAGACCTACCAAATTCGAGCCTGGTTATTTGTAGAGGTCGCTGGCTGAGACCCATAAAAGATTACACCCTCTCCTATTCGGTGAGCCTCATTACGTCGCAAGGAAACTTGCTCTATTGTTTGAGCAAGTCTGAATATTTTTTTAGAGAGAAGAATGTTTTTTCTCCATGGGCACTAGCCCTTGTAGAGAGGTCGCCTTCTTCCATTCCATAGGAAATGGCGAAGTGTCGCCGGAATAAATAAAGAAGAATTTGGATTGCCACTCGTGGACTTTCGAGGAAGGGCAAACTAAGAAATACGTCTTTTGACGTGAAGAAAGGTAGAAGGAACCTTTCTGCTTTTTTATTGCGTAACAGAAGTCGAAAAATTCTATGTCAGGCTCTATATTATAGTATGTGCACAAAATTACATATCCAGATATAAATCTAATAGAATCGGGATTCATCTAAATAAGGGGACTTTATATTTTTCAGCCATGATGACCAAAAAAGGGTGCATGGAAAACCTAACCCCTACTCTGAAATGGTCATCAAAGATGGTAATATGGTTTGAAGAAGGATGGTATTGATCATTTTTACCAGCTTCGGGCTGGACAAATTAGATAGTGTCGGGAAGGTTGAGGCTTTCAATAAAAGTCGCGAGCTGATTTTGGTATGGGAGCACCCAGGGATTTTCAGTGGTCACCCGGGTAGCTCGCGGAAGGAGAGGTAGCTCGACCTGAGCATATGGGTATACAATGGTTACAGGGTTGGAGAAGAAAAAATCAGGACTGGATGAGGATGATGATACTTCTGGTTAGATTAAGGGGATAGTTTCTGGGATATTCTCAGTCAAGGATCTAGATTGAGCCTCAAGTTCAGACCAAGAGGGGCTCCCCGGTGGTTCATCGACCAAGCCGGTTTTAGGTGGGAAGAGATTTTTTCTTCTACTTGGTTTGGTCAAAGGAATTTCTACAAATTTAGTCTCAAACGACATATTATGGACGGGAGATTTAAGGTTTTGAGAGTCGGAATTGGAGGAAGCTGAATTCTCCATATATTTACGGTGATAAAAATAGAAAATGTGGAAGGGGAAGAAGGGAAATATGTTTAGAATGCTGAAATCCAAAATAAAATAAAGTAATCATTGCTAAAATGGTAGAATTAAGAGGACTTATGCTTGGTCTTGAGAAGAAGTGAACTTGTTGGGTTGATTCTCAAATTTGAGGATGACCGTACTTTTTCGCCAGAGAATTTTTGGAGTTTTTGTAGATAGAAATGGTGGAAAACTTTTCTTGATTTTTTGGTATACAAAGGGGAAAAGGTGAAAGGGCGCTTGTATTGGAAACGACACTAATTTGAAAAGACAGGGAGTTTTTTGGTGACGTGAAGGTTGGTAGGGTTTATTATGTGCCTTTCGTTTTCTGGCCCACAAGAATAAAATATTATGAGGAAATGGGCTTGCGACATGTGTCCGACATAATGGCAGCATGCATTTAGTATTCGAAAGTCTAAGGTGATGTTTAATGGTTTTTGTGCTTTTACCAAGAGACGTGTGGGATTGACCTTGGGTTACTTATGATTATATTCCACTTTATTTCCTACCTCAATCAAGTAGAATGTGGGGGACTAGCTGATACGACATCAAATATTCAGGTCGGTAAACATGCAGGTTTTTGTAGTGATTTATGAGGAGACCTCCTCTTTAGAAGGGGCAATATTTTCTATAGGGGGCGAGCTATTTTTGGAGTGGGAAGATATTGTATAGGAGTGGCGAGCTCTTCTATGATGGTGGCGAGATCTTATTAGGTAAATGGTATTATAATAGCTCGGTACTAAGAGATGGGCTTTATGATTAATAAGATCTTGGGCCCTCGTGGTCTGATATGGATTATGGTATGGGGTCCTGACGGACTAAAGGCGTGGCATGGTTATTGGCCCATTGTTATTATGGTAACTTAGCGTATAAGATAAGTACTAATTCTAAGTCGGTGATTATTTATGGTATTGTGATTTGAATAGGAGGCGGGAACCCTAGATTGGGAACACTTCTCGTATCTATATAAAGAGGACACAAACCTCACTTTTCTCTAAGTTGGTTTTATCCTACGTTTTGAGCACTCACACATTATTATTAAAAAAGGAACTGACTTAAGAATCGGAGGGCCTACATTAGGGCTGTCCGGCTTGGGTTTTGTTTTATAGGTCGATCAGGTCGCCAAGAGTTTATTGGAGGTCTCTCAGGTCGCTGATCACATATTTCAGGTTATTATTCTCTTTTCTTGGTGAACAAATATTTTGGTCACATCAAATAGTACAACCCTTTTATACGGATTCTTTAACGTTCAAAAGGCATGAAAAATGAAGGTTATTATTTCCTGAAATTCTTTACATTAATTGGGATCTAATTTTGTGCTTGACAGATGCAAGCTTTCCTTTTTTTTTTTTTAGTCTTCCGAATCTTTTAGAATAATTTTATTGATTGGATTATTGACATCACATGATTGAGGTTGAATTATTGTCTCTAAAAACCTCAAACTATGTTGGGGGTTTAGACATAGTTTGCTGGAAGAAGCTAAGCATAGTTTTGGGCAGTGACTTCGTGAAGTTTTTGGCGACTTAAAGGCGTGTTGGAATGTGTTTGGTGATGATATAACTACCGGAAAATTTCTCACAAACAAAAAGATAGCCAAGTTCAATATATTTGTTGCATGCATGGAAGACTAGACTAATTGTCATGTGAAAGGCGTTAATGTTGTCGCATTGGAGAACCGAAGTTGATGTTATTGGATTTCAAGATCTTTAAGAGAACATGTCATCTAAGTGAGCTCGACAGCAGTATGAGCCAAGGGACGATATTCTACTTTGGTACTTGTGGTTTCTTTTTTTCACACCATAAGATAAGATTGTGACAAAGGAAAGTGCAGAAACATGTAGTGGAACGTCGAGTAACTGGACAACTATCACAATCTGAATCGGAATAAGCACTATGATCAAATGTAGTGTGGAAAATTGAGGAGTAAACCAAGATGTATAATACCTTATATAACATAAAATGGGATGAATAATTTTTAGATGTGATTAGCACAATCGTTAAATAAGTTGTGAAGCATAATTTACACTATATGTGAGGTCGGGTTAAGTAAGTGTTAAGTATTAAAGAGCGCCAACAAGACCTATATATTGGCTACGATCATTAAGGTACTAAGTAGTGATGTGGAGCTTATATATTTTTTCTGAAGTAGTAGGCATGGGTTTTCAATGTGTCATATTGGCACGTCCCAAAATAGTAAAGCATAGTGTGACTGAGAGAGAAGTAATCCTTGTGAGGTCTTCGTAATTTCAATTCCAAGGAGTGGTGAAGATCACTGACCGCTCCCCATTTTAACTAAGAACTGTTTTGAGTTATAAAAACTTGTTCGTTCATATACTTTATCTAACTGCAAGTATACGGTGTAGATGTAGTACGAAAGGAGCAATATTGAATCCCACAAGGACCATATAAGGATTTAATATTAACAAGTAATACAATCAAAATAATGTTCTTTTATCTACACGATAGAAATGATTCGGATTTTTGTCGTTACAAATGATGAACTAAATTATAAAATAAAATTTACCCAATATCAGAACAACTCGTAAAATTGACAAATTCAAGTGTTAAGAAATATTATGGGGTTTGGAGTCATAATGAATTCCTATTGTTCATCATATACAATCTATCAAGTATATTGTGATTCAACTCACTTCTAAGCCAATCATAATTGTAGCTTAATTCTTCTCTCGAAGTGATTAGATTTTATATATAAAATAATGTATCCATTTGAGATCATAATTAGAACTCCAAGATGGCTTGAAGATCTTTGTGGCTTCACTACTAATCTTAAACCACTCGTTCTTGTGGATTATTTTGTTTCGTGTTCGAAAGCCAACTCGCAAATCTCATATCTCGAATTATGATTTATCAAACTATTAGTTATGAAAGGTTATCAATCAATCGCAACTTTTAAAAACACAGGTATTTGTCAAGCACTTATGAACCAATAAAATCAAAAAATCAAAATAAGTAAAAGGATCAAATCTTCAATCAAGAGAATTATCAGAATATTATTCAATCATTATTCATACCAAACCACAAAGTAAAGGGAAAGTAGCCAATCATATTTATAAATTCATACAAACAATTCATCGAACACCTAATATCCGTAATAAGAAAGAAAAAATATTGAGATGATTTTAATGGTTGATGTGGATCTTTGATTCCAATTGTTTCTCCTTGTCAAGCACTCTAACCTTCAAACTTATAATTTGATAATAAGCTATGGTGAATGATGTTGTCTAATGAAAAAATATTAAAAACTTATTGTTTCTGGACAGTTTCTAGGCCTCCTTTTATATTTCAAAAAAATTCCACACATTAACTCAAATTTTGAACAATTTTGTATTGTTTTGAGCCATTAGTGACTACTTTGGGTAGCTAATGGTCTTTTTGAAAACAACACACAATAGTGACCCAACTATGAATTGCTAAAGGGGTTAATAGTGGTCTTTTGGGTTCCGTTGGTTCGATGGGCTCATGGGCTTATTATAGTATTGGCCTAATGAAATATTTTCTCCCTTATCTCTTGCCCAAATATCTATTATTATCATCCTTGTATTCTTTTAGTCCCCAATAAGTTCTATAAAACAATCAAAACATACCAAACATGCAATAGCATTCAAATAATATAAAATGAAGCTAAAATATATTATGAAAACACAAACTGTAGTTGAAACCTAACTAAATATGTCCAAAATGCACTTAAACCCGTGTTTATCGTCACCAAGGTCTTTCATGGTAAATTCATGACTATGCAATTGAATAAAAGAAGTAACAAGTGAGTTACTATATCTCGTAAGAAGATTATTATCCACGTATAAAAATAATAAAAAATTACCAAGATCAGAGAGTAAAATAAAAAGAAAAGGATCAACCATGCTACACAAAATTATACCTTGTTAAAAAGGTGCTAAAGTGAGCAAACTAGGCACGTGGAGCCTATTTGAGACCATACAATACTTCATGAAGTTTGCAAACATAATGAGGATATTGAGAGTTTTTCATACCTGGAGCTTGTTGCATATGAATGTCTTGAGACGTATGTCCATAGAGAAAGGCGTAATTGCTATCTAGTTAGCTAATTAGCCATTGTTTAGCAAGTGTTATAGTTACCACCAATTGGAATGTGTCGGGTTTAACTACAAGTAGTATGTTTCAAAATAATCAATTTCATCTTGTCAATGGTATCATTTAGTCACAAGACAGGCCTTTAATCTTTCTATAATGATCCATCGAGATTTAATTTTATTTAAAAAAACATATTTTGACCCTATAATATTTATATGAGAGTATTGTGGAACATAAAACCATGTGTCATTTTGATGTAGTGCATCTTCCTCCTTCATAGCAGCACTCCAACCAAGATTAAGGGCAAAATGTGTAGAATTGGGTTCGCGGGGAACATTAACTAAGAGAGCCATGGTTAGGGCGCAGGGAACATTAACTAAGAGAGCCAAGGTTAGGGCGTATTTCAGGTTGGACTTTAGGTTATCTTCCTTAGACTGAGTGAGAACAAGATGTTCAATATTGTAAAATTAGAAGGTTTATGATTTTAAAAATAATTCTCATATTCACGATGTTGTTAGTCAATGTTTAAAAACATTGGTTAGCAACAGCGACCAGAGTAAAATATAAAATATGCAGCGGAATAAATCGAAAAGAACACGAGATAACAAATTCAGTTCACAAGTAAATACTTGTGAACTTGGGTGTACAAACCCGAAAACTATATTACTTCCTTGTTCACGTTCAATACAAAAATATAAAGTAATATATGAAAACTAAATATCAATAAACTTGATACTGAATACTTGTTGCCGGAATGGAAAGATCTTCTTCGTCGGTCACGCAACTTCAAAGACCTTGTTTCTCACGATCAATGGCTCCAAGTAGTTTTTCGTGTTCTTCTTTCTTCTTGCTCGTCTTGAGTCGTGCGTCTGTCTCGCAAGAATCCGTGCGTTAATCCTCTAAAAATTGTTAGTTCAAACTTTAGGATTTCTATTGTCTTAAATAGACAATTCTAAAATCCCAAACTTGGTAAACACCTAAAAACAAATCCTAAACACAATCTAGAAATAATTAAAGTCTTGTACATAAACTAGGAAACATAATATACTCCTAAATCTAGTTCCCTAACTTATTTTGTGCCCAAAAAAGGCAAATAACAAAAATGGAATAATTGCCAAGAATTAATTTCTCAACAATCTCCCCATTTTACCTTTCTGGACAAAACATTAAGACGCAAACACAAATAAAATAAAAAATACTAACTCCCCCTAAGATAGAAAAATCCCCCTAAACAAAACACCCAATGTTGTTAAAATTCAAACCAACATTACAAACCAATATTGTTCAAAATAACCAACACTTCACAAAACAAACAGAGTAAAGGAACTTATTGACTTCGAATCCTCTTTGAACGTCGAGGAGATGTCGAAGTTCCTTCACCACTATTCTTCTTCTTCTTCTTCTCCCTCATTTTCATCATTCTCTTCAAAGCCTTGTTGCGCGCTCGAATTCGCTTCCTCCTCTTCTCTTGAGCAAGGCTTGCCAAGGCTTCGGCAGCAACAATATCTTCAGCATCAGCGGCAGCAGCATTCTCATTCTCGGCAACATCAGCAGCATCTTCTCCATCAACATTGTCTCCCCCTATGTTCGCGTCAACTTCCTCTCCCCCTTTTTGACCAGAAAGGGAAAGGGCTTCCAAAAGGAAGGTGCGAAGAGCCTTAGGCTGTTGCATCTGCAAATCTATAGAAGCCACATGTGCACGAAGAACCTGGGCAGAAATATTGACCATGTTGGGATTGCTCGTACCAACATCACTAGCAACATCAGCCCGAAAAGGCGCCTGCCAGGATAAATCAATAACTCGGGCACCGGTAACATGCTGATTGTGCAAGGCAAACCATTCAGCCTCACCCGTGAGCACATCCTCAGGACCAAGCTGCAAACCTTGATTCTCTAACACACTGAAAATCAAAGAAGGAAAAAAACAACGATGCCGCAGACTTCGTGGTGGCAAACTTAGTGATAGTATCAAAAACATGCTGACCAAAACTAAATTTGATCCCTCTCCCAAGACGAAACAAGAACTGGGCCTGAGGCCGCGTAACACAGGTTGTGTTCTTGGAGGGGACCCAATTGCAAATGGCAAGCTTATGCATAATTGAGTGAAGAGATGAAAGACGTGTACTCGGAAGCTGTTCAAACCAAGAATTAACCATCCCACCAGACAGAAACTTAACTACTTCATTCATATCATCCACCGTCGAGTCACCCCAGTAAGCCTCAGTACCATAAAACTCATCAATTAACTCAGGGGTGAACAAAAAAACTTTGCCACGCACAAACACCTTCCCATAATTGACCGATACCAAATCGACCATATAGGGTAATAGATTGGCAAAAAAACTCGACAACAATATCACGTACAAAGGGCATGGCCGTTGAAACAGTGGAATACATACCTTTGTGTCGGAGATAGGCAATGAGATTGTGTTTTTCAAAAATCTCAACAGGAACTCATTTTTCAGCAATCATATGATGACTCTGGTAGGCATCAAATAGCTCGGCAGCCTCGGCAGTGATAAATTTCTCTGAAAAGGGCACAATGTCCTCAAGCTCTGGAAGCGGAGTAGCATCTCCAGAAGAGGACTGGGAATGAGCCGATGCATTAGAAGAAGGCGGAGATGGAGCAGGAGTGGTTCTTGGGATAGAAGCAGTGCGGGAGGACGAAACAGACTGTGAGCGACGCGATGTTGGTAAGGGGCTACCAACATGACTAGCAATATCGTCCTTTGAAGCAGCCTTCATCTTTCAAGGGCACATCCAATGAAGAATCAAGGGAATGTTCAAAAAGACCTGTATCAAACTCAGGTGTAGCAGCACGAACTAGAGACGGCAGAGGATCAGCAGTAGGCGGCTTAGCGGAACTAGTAACTTTGCCGGTGATAAAATCCAGCACAGTATAGGGAGGCGAAGAATACTCAGTATCAGTTGAGCTGGGAGAAACTTTGACCTTTTCCAGGCTGGGAGAGACACTGTCTTTTGTCAGGCTAGGTCTCCTGTCGGCCTTACTCATAAGCTGTTTCCGGCGAGTAAACTTCTTCTTCTCCGGCAGACTGGGAGCAGATGCAGACGGCGGCACATCTCCGGTAATCGAAGCAGGGGGGACAAAATCATGATCATTTGGGTCAGAATCCACAATAACATTCTCCTGGAGGTTCATGTGTTCAATAGGCACGCGGTGACGCCGTCCTGCCTTGCCTTTTGGAACTGCGGGCGGCACAACGCCGGGCGGTATGTTGCGCAAGCGCCTAGACCGCTTCAAGGTTGGGTTCCCCATACGGCCAAAGGTTGCAGCCACAAACGCCAAATCTGGAGGATTGTCCACGTCAATTTCGTTTCCGGGCTGTCCTGGGAACACTTGAGCCTCCGGCGCAGCGTCTACCAATGATGGAATGAGCACGGCTGCATGGGAATCAGGCGTAGGCGATAGAGGTGGCGATGTTGAAAGTGGTGGGTTTGAAGAACTACCACCACCAATTTCCTCACGAATATCAAGGCCACCAATCTTTGGGTACGGCAGTGGGACCTGTTCGCCGGAGCGGCGAACCACTTCAGGCAGTTCTGGGACAGACACGGACGGCGGCGAACTGGACATCCTGCAAAATTTCTCAAACACACACAACCAAGAACCAAAAAATCGAGAGAATTTGAGAGGAGGAAGGATTCTGAGAGTTTCAATTTGAAAGGGGTTTGGAATAGTGAGCAAACGGTAAAAAGAAATCAGCTTTTTATCCCCTCAAAAAGTGACCGTTGCACACAAGGAGAGAGAAGGTAAATAAAAGGAAATTTCCTAAAATCTTTCACCTGCCAATTTTATGCTCAAAAGCACGATTTTGCTTCCATGTAAAAAGTGCCACTCCCCCTATGATAAGGCTACGTGATCACTCAACTATCCCACTATCTCTTTCCATAATATTTTTTTTTTTTACAATTGCACAACTTAATCTACAAAATAGGCCAAAAATACAAAGCTGATTTTAATGAACCATCAGCACAGTTGTACCTATCTTGTGCAACGTTAATTTTCACTCACCAAGTTCACCCCGTTATTACTTGTCCAGCCATCCGATTATAACTCCACTGAAACACTTGGTTAGCTCAATTCAAAACAAAATTAAGAGATTTCAAGCAAGATAAGAACATAAGAAACAAAACGCATATCAAGAAGGCATCTTCACAGAGTATGAATGTCCTACGGGATGCCTAGAATTCATGACCTAAAAGATTAAACAAAAACATATTAAGATTTCGGTGTCTTGATCCAATGTTGCATTTTATTACTAACAACATTACGAACCAACATTATCTTAGGTGAAGTCAATGAAAACTTACCCCTTAACCCAAGTTAATGACTACGTCAAGATCTCTCAAGAAGGTGATTTTTAAAGATTGGAGCATTTTGAGTCCAGATTTTCTTCATCCTTGAAGGGATTTAAATCTTTTAATCTTCAGCAGTTGCTGGTAAACACCTCTTGTTTTTGGACCTGGGAGAAAGCCAGTTTCTGCGGGCAAGTCTCAAAATCACCCAATTGAAGAGGTTGGTTCTTTTTGCCATTACTTTTATTGCAACACGGGACCTTATTGCACTTTCAATCAAACTCAATGCATTATGATTATGTATGAAAAGAAAGGTAAAAATGCATGCAAAATTATACAGATGTTGTGACTGATGTTGATAAGGAGTGTCACAACATCACAAACCAACATTGGTTAGACAATGCACATACCGAAATCTCTTCTCAAACGAGAGAAGGTCTCGTAATCTAATGCCTTAGTGAAGATGTCAGCTAACTGATTGTCAGTTCCAATATATTCAAGGCTAACAATCTTCCTCTCAACTAAGTCTTGAATGAAATGGTACCTTATATCAATGTGTTTTATTCGAGAATGCTGGACTGGATTTTTGGAGATGTCAATGGCACTGGAATTGTCACACAACACCGTCAAGATACTACTGTGCAGACCGTAGTCCTCAACCATTTGGTTCATCCACAGTAATTGTGTGCACGCACTTCTAGCTGCAATGTACTCGGCTTCAGCTGTAGAAAGAGAAATACAATTTTTCTTTTTGATGTACCAAGAAATTAGGTTATTACCAGAAAAAAAATATCCCCCAGTAGTACTTTTCCTATCTACCACATCTCCAGCCCAATCCAAATCAGTGTATCCTATAAGTTCAGTACCAATATCTTTTGTATACCACACACCTAGTTCAGTTGTACCAGCAGTGTATCTAATTATTCTTTTAACAGCTTTCAAGTGAGACTCTTTTGGATTAGACTGATAACTAGCACATAAGCACACACTATACATAATATCTGGTCTACTTGCTGTCAAATACAACAAACTCCCTAGCATAATTCTATACATGGTGTTATCAACACCCTTACCAACATCATCTCTAGACAGCTTCACAGTTTTGCCCAGCGGCGATTTCTTGACAGTTTCACCCTCTAACCCAAACTTTTTGACTAAGTTCTTTGCATATTTAGTCTAAGAAAGAGAAATACCGTCATCAAGCTGTTTTATTTGAAGACCAAGAAAGTATGAGAGGTTACCTTCCATGCTCATCTCGAATGTATCGGACATCCGAGTAACAAATTCCTTGACCATCTCCTCGTTAGTGGATCCAAAGATAATATCATCCACATAAATTTGGACGATTAAGATGTGCTTATTGGATTTAAGAAGGAATAAAGTTTTGTCAACTTCCCCTCATCTAAAGTTCAAATAAAGCAAATGTTGAGTTAGCCTTTCATACCAAGCTCTTGGAGCTTGTTTTAAACCATAAAGAGCCTTTTTCAGTTTTAAAACAAAAGTTGGTTTTTGAGGATTCACAAATCCTTTAGGCTGCTCAACATACACTTCTTCACTCAAGACTCCATTTAAAAAAGCACTCTTAATGTCCATTTGATGCAATGAAATCTTCATATAACACGCAACAGAAAGCAAAAGCCTTACCGACTCAATGCGAGCAACAGGGGCGAAAGTTTCCAGCCTCATCAGTCTTGTTATTGAATATCCACATTGTTCCCGTCACATGGGAATTTTCTGGTCGTGGCACCAAATCCCAAACATCATTTTTGGCGAACTGGTCCAGCTCCTCTTGCATTGACCGAATCCAAAACTCATCCTTGAGTGCATCCTCCACTCGCTTGGGCTCTATTTTAGAAAGATACAAAGGTTCACGAATCTTAGAACAATTTATAGACAGACATACATACCTAACCATTTCCTTGAAATTAATTTGTCTCCGTCTTGTACTTCTTTCATCTAAATCACCAATAATTTGGCCCATGGGGTTGTTTTTCTGTATTCTGGATGGAACAGACCTCTGATGAAGATCAATGGGATCAGCTGGATCTTCTTCTTCTGAATCAGAATCAGAATCTGGGACTTGGCTCGATGTTGGTACTGATGTTGGTATCCCTGTATCAACATTGTTATCAACATCACTCGAATCTCTGAGTTCAGCACCTGCATCTTTGTTCTCAATACCTGCACCATCAACTGAAGTAGGAGTGGCACTACCTTGAGGGTTTTGATCATAAACCAGATCATTATCCTCGGCAGGCTTGACTCTGCTCGTTAGATCATCAAACTTGACATTTACTGACTCAAACATACTTTGAGTTCGAAGGTTAAACAACCTATATGCATGACTATTTTGGGAATAACCCATGAAAATGCACTTATCACTTTTTGAGTCAAGTTTAGCAAGATTATTTCTATCGTTAAGCACATAGAAAATACATCCAAAAACATGAAAATAACTCAAGTTCGGTTTCTTCCCAATCAATAATTCATAGGGAGTTGCACATGAACCTGGTCTAAAATAAGCCCTATTTGTGATATGACATGCAGTGTTCATTGCTTCAGCCCAAAAACGTTTAGCTATCCCATTTGAAATGAGCATAGTTCTAGTCATCTCTGCTAGAGTTCTATTCTTACGTTCAGCAATGCCATTTTGTTGAGGGGTAATTGGAGAAGAGAATTCATGACTAATACCCTCAGAAGTGCAGTACTTTGAAAAAGATGCGTTTTCAAATTCCTTTCCGTGATCAGTTCTAATCCTACCAATTTTCACATTAAATCTTATACATAGCCTTTTTGCAAGTTTTTTGAAAGACTCAAATGTTTCAGATTTTTATTTTAGAAATTCTACCCAAGTAAACCTAGAAAAATCATCAACAATAACGAAAACATACCTCTTACCACCAAGGCTCTCAACCTCAAGTGGTCCCATGAGATCCATGTGAAGCAATTCAAAGCAAGATGATGTAGTGAGACTTTGTTGGACTGGATGTGGTACCCTGACCTGTTTCCCTTTTTGGCATGCCTCGCACACTGGAATGATCTTGGTGTTGAGCTTAGGTAGTCCACTCACAGCTTCTTCCTTGACCAACCTGTCCATCATCTTGTAGTTGACATGTCCAAGCTTTTGATGCCACAGCTCCGCATCAGTTAATTGGGACAGTCTGCAAAAAGTATCACTTTGAATTTGGTAGCAATTATCTGAGGTTCTTTTACCCTTGAGAATGATTGTCCATTTTCTTCGTAGACTTCACATTCTTCACGGTTGAATTTGACGCTGAAACCTCCGTCGCACAATTGACTTATGCTGATCAAATTTGCAGTAAGTCCTTCTACCAGCAGCACATTTTCCAGTGTTACAACTCCAGGAATATGGAGAGTCCCTTGGCCAATGATTTTGCCATTTGCGCCTCCTCCATACTTCACTTCCCCACCTTTAAATCTGACAATGTTGGAAAGCAATTCTTCTGAGCCTGTCATATGCTTCGAGCATCCACTATCAAAGTACCAGGCTCCAGGGACATGGGACTTTAGGGAGGTATAGATCATATTACACTTGATGCTGTTTTTCTTGACCCACACTTGTTTGAACCTGATGTTGGTATTGACCCACACTGGTTCTTTTAAAGTGTCTTTTCTCTCCAATGATCTTCCAGCAAAAGGGCCTGATGTGCCCTGGTTCTCCACAATAATGGCACACATACTGTCTTCTTCTCCTTTTGTGATGTTTGGAAGATTTCTGTTCTTGACTTGGAACATTCATTGGTTGACTCGGCTTGAAACCTATTCCATGCTTTGAGGACTCTGGGAAGATAATCTCCAATATTTCATTCAACTTTGCCTTACCTTTATTCAGATTTGAAATGGTTCCTCGAACAGTGGTCAGTTTGTTCTTTATCTTTTCCAGCTCAGCGTCCTTTTTGGTGAGAGACGTTCCCAATCGGACAATAATGTCAAGCTGATCTTCCTTTTCTTTGGTTAGCTTTTCTACTTCTTTTTCGAGCTCTTTGGCCTTGAGTACCTGTTTACTCCAACTGACAAACAATTTCTGGTGATCAACACTCAGCTGCTCGTATTCCTCATAATAATCAGTGGTCTCGGCATTCAGGCACACGATGTTATCTACAAGCAAACCAACATGAACATCGTCGTCCCACATAACATGGGAAAATAAAGCTGGAACAGGATCAGTTGACTCAGAATCATTAACATCTTTGGTGAAATCAGTAGCGACCATGCTTTTCTTTCTAAGAGTGTTGGGACACTCGTTTTTGTAATGTCCCCAACCTTTGCATTCGTGGCATTGAATCTCGTTGAGCGGTTTTGTTGAACTGGACACATTGGAAATTGAATTTGTGGACTGAGATTGTGGAAGAGTACGTCCAGTAAACTTTGGAGTGGATGTTTGTGTCCTGTTTCTTATATTTGAGCTTCCAAAATTGTTCTTTTTCTTCAAGAAATTGTTGAAGCGTTGAGTAACAAATGCCAGTTCATCTTATCCGAGAGTAGTTGACTCCATCTTTTTAATAATTCCATTAAAATTAAACTCTTCTTCATCTTCATCATCGACTGCAATTGAATCGGAAGAAAAAGCAACATTCTTCTCTTTTGAGTTAGAGCTAACATGTTCCATCTCATATTGCTTGAGATTTCCAACTAAGGTGTTGAAATCGATGTTATCAACATCTTTGGATTCTTCTATGGCCACCTTCATGCTATATTTCTTCGTGATGGATCTCAGCAATTTTCCTACAAGATGGGAATTAGTTATGGGCTCACCAAGCTCTCTGCACTCTTCTGTTATTTCTGCCAATCTTACGGAGTAGTCCATGATTGACTCTTTCTCATCCATTCTCATAGCCTCGAAGGTGGATATGAGCATTCTTAATCTGGATTTCCTCACGCTTGCAGTTCCTTCACACACCCTTTGGAGTGCGTCCCATGCATCCTTTGCTGACTCGCAATTTTTGATGATGCGGAAGTAGCTTGAATCTACATAGCCACACAAGGTGTTGATGTATTTGGAGTTCCAATTTGCAGCAGTTGCTTCATCAGCAGTCCAGTCTTCCTCCTTTTTGGGGGATGGTATCGCCCTCGCCATCCGTGACACGTGGCTTTTCCCATCCAATGAGGACAGTTTTCCAAACTCGCTCGTCGATGCTTTTCAAATGCCATCTCATTCTCTGTTTCCAGAGAGAATAATTCTCACCATTAAGGATTGGAGGCCTCGGGTTGCCTTGAGCGTCCATAGCACCTGAAAATAAGGATCAATACTTAAGAGGTTAAGTAACCCGCTCTAGATGCCAATTGTAAAATTAGAAGGTCTATGGTTTTAAGAATAATTCTCAAATTCACGATGTTGTTAGTCAATGTTTAACAACATTGGTTAGCAACATCGACCAGANCTTGCTTTTTGGAACCGCGGGCGGCACAACGCCGGGCGGTATGTTGCGCAAGCGCCTAGACCGCTTCAAGGTTGGGTTCCCCATACGGCCAAAGGTTGCAGCCACAAACGCCAAATCTGGAGGATTGTCCACGTCAATTTCGTTTCCGGGCTGTCCTGGGAACACTTGAGCCTCCGGCGCAGCGTCTACCAATGATGGAATGAGCACGGCTGCATGGGAATCAGGCGTAGGCGATAGAGGTGGCGATGTTGAAAGTGGTGGGTTTGAAGAACTACCACCACCAATTTCCTCACGAATATCAAGGCCACCAATCTTTGGGTACGGCAGTGGGACCTGTTCGCCGGAGCGGCGAACCACTTCAGGCAGTTCTGGGACAGACACGGACGGCGGCGAACTGGACATCCTGCAAAATTTCTCAAACACACACAACCAAGAACCAAAAAATCGAGAGAATTTGAGAGGAGGAAGGATTCTGAGAGTTTCAATTTGAAAGGGGTTTGGAATAGTGAGCAAACGGTAAAAAGAAATCAGCTTTTTATCCCCTCAAAAAGTGACCGTTGCACACAAGGAGAGAGAAGGTAAATAAAAGGAAATTTCCTAAAATCTTTCACCTGCCAATTTTATGCTCAAAAGCACGATTTTGCTTCCATGTAAAAAGTGCCACTCCCCCTATGATAAGGCTACGTGATCACTCAACTATCCCACTATCTCTTTCCATAATATTTTTTTTTTTTACAATTGCACAACTTAATCTACAAAATAGGCCAAAAATACAAAGCTGATTTTAATGAACCATCAGCACAGTTGTACCTATCTTGTGCAACGTTAATTTTCACTCACCAAGTTCACCCCGTTATTACTTGTCCAGCCATCCGATTATAACTCCACTGAAACACTTGGTTAGCTCAATTCAAAACAAAATTAAGAGATTTCAAGCAAGATAAGAACATAAGAAACAAAACGCATATCAAGAAGGCATCTTCACAGAGTATGAATGTCCTACGGGATGCCTAGAATTCATGACCTAAAAGATTAAACAAAAACATATTAAGATTTCGGTGTCTTGATCCAATGTTGCATTTTATTACTAACAACATTACGAACCAACATTATCTTAGGTGAAGTCAATGAAAACTTACCCCTTAACCCAAGTTAATGACTACGTCAAGATCTCTCAAGAAGGTGATTTTTAAAGATTGGAGCATTTTGAGTCCAGATTTTCTTCATCCTTGAAGGGATTTAAATCTTTTAATCTTCAGCAGTTGCTGGTAAACACCTCTTGTTTTTGGACCTGGGAGAAAGCCAGTTTCTGCGGGCAAGTCTCAAAATCACCCAATTGAAGAGGTTGGTTCTTTTTGCCATTACTTTTATTGCAACACGGGACCTTATTGCACTTTCAATCAAACTCAATGCATTATGATTATGTATGAAAAGAAAGGTAAAAATGCATGCAAAATTATACAGATGTTGTGACTGATGTTGATAAGGAGTGTCACAACATCACAAACCAACATTGGTTAGACAATGCACATACCGAAATCTCTTCTCAAACGAGAGAAGGTCTCGTAATCTAATGCCTTAGTGAAGATGTCAGCTAACTGATTGTCAGTTCCAATATATTCAAGGCTAACAATCTTCCTCTCAACTAAGTCTTGAATGAAATGGTACCTTATATCAATGTGTTTTATTCGAGAATGCTGGACTGGATTTTTGGAGATGTCAATGGCACTGGAATTGTCACACAACACCGTCAAGATACTACTGTGCAGACCGTAGTCCTCAACCATTTGGTTCATCCACAGTAATTGTGTGCACGCACTTCTAGCTGCAATGTACTCGGCTTCAGCTGTAGAAAGAGAAATACAATTTTTCTTTTTGATGTACCAAGAAATTAGGTTATTACCAGAAAAAAAATATCCCCCAGTAGTACTTTTCCTATCTACCACATCTCCAGCCCAATCCAAATCAGTGTATCCTATAAGTTCAGTACCAATATCTTTTGTATACCACACACCTAGTTCAGTTGTACCAGCAGTGTATCTAATTATTCTTTTAACAGCTTTCAAGTGAGACTCTTTTGGATTAGACTGATAACTAGCACATAAGCACACACTATACATAATATCTGGTCTACTTGCTGTCAAATACAACAAACTCCCTAGCATAATTCTATACATGGTGTTATCAACACCCTTACCAACATCATCTCTAGACAGCTTCACAGTTTTGCCCAGCGGCGATTTCTTGACAGTTTCACCCTCTAACCCAAACTTTTTGACTAAGTTCTTTGCATATTTAGTCTAAGAAAGAGAAATACCGTCATCAAGCTGTTTTATTTGAAGACCAAGAAAGTATGAGAGGTTACCTTCCATGCTCATCTCGAATGTATCGGACATCCGAGTAACAAATTCCTTGACCATCTCCTCGTTAGTGGATCCAAAGATAATATCATCCACATAAATTTGGACGATTAAGATGTGCTTATTGGATTTAAGAAGGAATAAAGTTTTGTCAACTTCCCCTCATCTAAAGTTCAAATAAAGCAAATGTTGAGTTAGCCTTTCATACCAAGCTCTTGGAGCTTGTTTTAAACCATAAAGAGCCTTTTTCAGTTTTAAAACAAAAGTTGGTTTTTGAGGATTCACAAATCCTTTAGGCTGCTCAACATACACTTCTTCACTCAAGACTCCATTTAAAAAAGCACTCTTAATGTCCATTTGATGCAATGAAATCTTCATATAACACGCAACAGAAAGCAAAAGCCTTACCGACTCAATGCGAGCAACAGGGGCGAAAGTTTCCAGCCTCATCAGTCTTGTTATTGAATATCCACATTGTTCCCGTCACATGGGAATTTTCTGGTCGTGGCACCAAATCCCAAACATCATTTTTGGCGAACTGGTCCAGCTCCTCTTGCATTGACCGAATCCAAAACTCATCCTTGAGTGCATCCTCCACTCGCTTGGGCTCTATTTTAGAAAGATACAAAGGTTCACGAATCTTAGAACAATTTATAGACAGACATACATACCTAACCATTTCCTTGAAATTAATTTGTCTCCGTCTTGTACTTCTTTCATCTAAATCACCAATAATTTGGCCCATGGGGTTGTTTTTCTGTATTCTGGATGGAACAGACCTCTGATGAAGATCAATGGGATCAGCTGGATCTTCTTCTTCTGAATCAGAATCAGAATCTGGGACTTGGCTCGATGTTGGTACTGATGTTGGTATCCCTGTATCAACATTGTTATCAACATCACTCGAATCTCTGAGTTCAGCACCTGCATCTTTGTTCTCAATACCTGCACCATCAACTGAAGTAGGAGTGGCACTACCTTGAGGGTTTTGATCATAAACCAGATCATTATCCTCGGCAGGCTTGACTCTGCTCGTTAGATCATCAAACTTGACATTTACTGACTCAAACATACTTTGAGTTCGAAGGTTAAACAACCTATATGCATGACTATTTTGGGAATAACCCATGAAAATGCACTTATCACTTTTTGAGTCAAGTTTAGCAAGATTATTTCTATCGTTAAGCACATAGAAAATACATCCAAAAACATGAAAATAACTCAAGTTCGGTTTCTTCCCAATCAATAATTCATAGGGAGTTGCACATGAACCTGGTCTAAAATAAGCCCTATTTGTGATATGACATGCAGTGTTCATTGCTTCAGCCCAAAAACGTTTAGCTATCCCATTTGAAATGAGCATAGTTCTAGTCATCTCTGCTAGAGTTCTATTCTTACGTTCAGCAATGCCATTTTGTTGAGGGGTAATTGGAGAAGAGAATTCATGACTAATACCCTCAGAAGTGCAGTACTTTGAAAAAGATGCGTTTTCAAATTCCTTTCCGTGATCAGTTCTAATCCTACCAATTTTCACATTAAATCTTATACATAGCCTTTTTGCAAGTTTTTTGAAAGACTCAAATGTTTCAGATTTTTATTTTAGAAATTCTACCCAAGTAAACCTAGAAAAATCATCAACAATAACGAAAACATACCTCTTACCACCAAGGCTCTCAACCTCAAGTGGTCCCATGAGATCCATGTGAAGCAATTCAAAGCAAGATGATGTAGTGAGACTTTGTTGGACTGGATGTGGTACCCTGACCTGTTTCCCTTTTTGGCATGCCTCGCACACTGGAATGATCTTGGTGTTGAGCTTAGGTAGTCCACTCACAGCTTCTTCCTTGACCAACCTGTCCATCATCTTGTAGTTGACATGTCCAAGCTTTTGATGCCACAGCTCCGCATCAGTTAATTGGGACAGTCTGCAAAAAGTATCACTTTGAATTTGGTAGCAATTATCTGAGGTTCTTTTACCCTTGAGAATGATTGTCCATTTTCTTCGTAGACTTCACATTCTTCACGGTTGAATTTGACGCTGAAACCTCCGTCGCACAATTGACTTATGCTGATCAAATTTGCAGTAAGTCCTTCTACCAGCAGCACATTTTCCAGTGTTACAACTCCAGGAATATGGAGAGTCCCTTGGCCAATGATTTTGCCATTTGCGCCTCCTCCATACTTCACTTCCCCACCTTTAAATCTGACAATGTTGGAAAGCAATTCTTCTGAGCCTGTCATATGCTTCGAGCATCCACTATCAAAGTACCAGGCTCCAGGGACATGGGACTTTAGGGAGGTATAGATCATATTACACTTGATGCTGTTTTTCTTGACCCACACTTGTTTGAACCTGATGTTGGTATTGACCCACACTGGTTCTTTTAAAGTGTCTTTTCTCTCCAATGATCTTCCAGCAAAAGGGCCTGATGTGCCCTGGTTCTCCACAATAATGGCACACATACTGTCTTCTTCTCCTTTTGTGATGTTTGGAAGATTTCTGTTCTTGACTTGGAACATTCATTGGTTGACTCGGCTTGAAACCTATTCCATGCTTTGAGGACTCTGGGAAGATAATCTCCAATATTTCATTCAACTTTGCCTTACCTTTATTCAGATTTGAAATGGTTCCTCGAACAGTGGTCAGTTTGTTCTTTATCTTTTCCAGCTCAGCGTCCTTTTTGGTGAGAGACGTTCCCAATCGGACAATAATGTCAAGCTGATCTTCCTTTTCTTTGGTTAGCTTTTCTACTTCTTTTTCGAGCTCTTTGGCCTTGAGTACCTGTTTACTCCAACTGACAAACAATTTCTGGTGATCAACACTCAGCTGCTCGTATTCCTCATAATAATCAGTGGTCTCGGCATTCAGGCACACGATGTTATCTACAAGCAAACCAACATGAACATCGTCGTCCCACATAACATGGGAAAATAAAGCTGGAACAGGATCAGTTGACTCAGAATCATTAACATCTTTGGTGAAATCAGTAGCGACCATGCTTTTCTTTCTAAGAGTGTTGGGACACTCGTTTTTGTAATGTCCCCAACCTTTGCATTCGTGGCATTGAATCTCGTTGAGCGGTTTTGTTGAACTGGACACATTGGAAATTGAATTTGTGGACTGAGATTGTGGAAGAGTACGTCCAGTAAACTTTGGAGTGGATGTTTGTGTCCTGTTTCTTATATTTGAGCTTCCAAAATTGTTCTTTTTCTTCAAGAAATTGTTGAAGCGTTGAGTAACAAATGCCAGTTCATCTTATCCGAGAGTAGTTGACTCCATCTTTTTAATAATTCCATTAAAATTAAACTCTTCTTCATCTTCATCATCGACTGCAATTGAATCGGAAGAAAAAGCAACATTCTTCTCTTTTGAGTTAGAGCTAACATGTTCCATCTCATATTGCTTGAGATTTCCAACTAAGGTGTTGAAATCGATGTTATCAACATCTTTGGATTCTTCTATGGCCACCTTCATGCTATATTTCTTCGTGATGGATCTCAGCAATTTTCCTACAAGATGGGAATTAGTTATGGGCTCACCAAGCTCTCTGCACTCTTCTGTTATTTCTGCCAATCTTACGGAGTAGTCCATGATTGACTCTTTCTCATCCATTCTCATAGCCTCGAAGGTGGATATGAGCATTCTTAATCTGGATTTCCTCACGCTTGCAGTTCCTTCACACACCCTTTGGAGTGCGTCCCATGCATCCTTTGCTGACTCGCAATTTTTGATGATGCGGAAGTAGCTTGAATCTACATAGCCACACAAGGTGTTGATGTATTTGGAGTTCCAATTTGCAGCAGTTGCTTCATCAGCAGTCCAGTCTTCCTCCTTTTTGGGGGATGGTATCGCCCTCGCCATCCGTGACACGTGGCTTTTCCCATCCAATGAGGACAGTTTTCCAAACTCGCTCGTCGATGCTTTTCAAATGCCATCTCATTCTCTGTTTCCAGAGAGAATAATTCTCACCATTAAGGATTGGAGGCCTCGGGTTGCCTTGAGCGTCCATAGCACCTGAAAATAAGGATCAATACTTAAGAGGTTAAGTAACCCGCTCTAGATGCCAATTGTAAAATTAGAAGGTCTATGGTTTTAAGAATAATTCTCAAATTCACGATGTTGTTAGTCAATGTTTAACAACATTGGTTAGCAACATCGACCAGAGTAAAATATAAAATATGCAGCGGAATAAATCGAAAAGAACACGAGATAACAAATTCAGTTCACAAGTAAATACTTGTGAACTTGGGTGTACAAACCCGAAAACTATATTACTTCCTTGTTCATGTTCAATACAAAAATATAAAGTAATATATGAAAACTAAATATCAATAAACTTGATACTAAATACTTGTTTCCGGAATGGCAAGATCTTCTTCGTCGGTCACGCAACTTCGAAGACCTTGTTTCTCACGATCAATGGCTCTAAGTAGTTCTTCGTGTTCTTCTTTCTTCTTGCTCGTCTTGAGTCGTGCGTCTGTCTTGGAAGAATCCATGCGTTAATCCTCTAAAAATTGTTAGTTCAAGCTTTAGGATTTCTATTGTCTAAAATAGACAATTCTAAAATCCTAAACTTGGTAAACACCTAAAAACAAATCCTAAACACAATATAGGAATAATTAAAGTCTTGTACATAAACTAGGAAACATAATATACTCCTAAATCTAGTTTCCTAACTTATTTTGTGCCCAAGAAAGGTAAATAACAAAAAAGGTCATAAGGGAGATTCGGAGGTGCCGAATAGAGATTGTATGATGTTAAGATGAGATATTATGGAAGAAGATGATGTAAAATTAGGCAGATGAACTATCATGATTAAGGCGAGTAGTGTCTAGTGTATCTATTAGAGGTAAAGTGGAGGGTAGAGGGATGTTAATATTAGTGGCTAATGAGTTTAAGTTATTGAAGCTAATGTAAAAAAGGGTTTTCCAACATAGAGTCTCCTTTTGAAAGATTCTTATTAGTTGTTGTTGGGATATTGTAATTTTCAAGAATTTTGATGTAATTTGTAATTAATTGGATGTTCTCAAGTTGTAATTCGGGTGAAGAAAGGGAGGAAAATAGAGAGATAGAGAGATAAAGAGAGGAATTGGTAGGTAGGAAACATATGGGGGACCATTAGCATAATGTAACCTAATGCAGCAACAAAGATAAAATGACTAGATAAGATAGGAGCCCAATAACATAATTAATTATTGCAGCCCAATTAATTAAAGTAGCCCAGCAGCCCATTTAACCCAAACCGCCCAGTAACCCAATTAGCTTCCCCGTCCGGTATCCACTAACCTGACCCGTTTCCATTTCCTTCCCTTATCTGCTCCGATCCTTCTTCCTTACCCGTAAAGTCAAAGGCCTCACCTTTTCCCCAATTCAGCTGCGATTCCTCTCTTTCTCTGTCGATCTCCTCCGTCCCGATCCCTATAGGTTTAGCAATCATAACAATACCCCCTTGGAGATCCTTGACCGCAAGGATCAAAAGACGGGAACTATTTACCTATCCACTTCGTATCCTCCCAAGAAGCCAACTCCAAATTAGGGTTTCCCCATTCCACCAAAACTTGTTCAATTTCTTCACCTTTCCTACTTACAATGCGCTTATCCAGTACCCATTGAGGAACAATCCTGAAAATTCCGTTTGCATCAGCCTCCGGCATATCTTCAAGAGGTAAAATTTCTGACTTTAGCTTTCGTTTCAATAGTGACACATAAAATACTGGATGTATCTTTGAGCCCTTCGGTAATTCTAACTTATAGGCAACCTTTCCAATTTTCTGAATTACAGGGTAGGGCCCGTAGTACCTGGAAGCCAACTTCAAGTTCTTGCGGAGGTGTAGAGAATTCTGCTTTTAGGGTTGAAGTTTCAGGTAAACCTGGTCCCCTACTTCAAAGCTTCTTTCTGTCCTTGTTTTGTCTGCGTGAGTCTTCATACGGTTCTGAGCCTGCATTAGATTTTCTTTGACCATTTTAAGAATGGTTTGCCTTTGTAGAATAAGATCCTTAGCTTCTCCATTCATTGCATCCATATAGGGTCATGTAGATAGGAGAGGGTGTGTGTAGCCATACAGGGCCTGAAAAGGGGTTAATTTCAACCCTATGTTGTAATTTGTATTGTACCAATGTTCAGCAAGTGATAGCCATTTAATCCACTGCCTGGTAGCACTGGCCATGCATCTCAAGTAGTTTTCTAGGCATTGATTCAACCTTTCTGTCTGTCAATCTGTTTGGGGGTGGTATGCTGGGGATAGGTTAAGTTTCCGTATCCCTGTCTAATATGATACTCACTGGTAGACCATGCAGTTCGTAGATAGTGTCTATGAACACCTTAGCTATAGACTGAGCAATGTAAGGTTGAGAGAGAGCTATGAAGTGCCCATATTTGGTGAACCTATCAATTATCACCCAAATCACATCCTAACCCCCTGACTTGGGCAACCCTTTTATAAAGTCCATTGAGATATGTGTCCGGGCTTGCTCAGGAATGGAAAAAGGCTGTAGCAGCCCCGGATGACCCTCATGATCTGGTTTATTCCTTATACACACATCACAAGACTGTACCATTCTAATGACATCACCCTTTATCTTAGGCCAGAAGAAAACACCCTTCAACCTCATGTAGGTCCCATTAATCCCAGAGTGGCCCCCATAAGCTGATTAATGCATCACTGATAATATTTGTCTTCTCACAGTGTCATCCTGCCCCACCACTAACTTGCCTTTATATCTGATGAGTCCCGCATTGACTGTGTATTCAGGTAAGAGGGTAGGGTTTAAACTTTTGGTAGTTAGTATTTTGTTGCAGAATGGGTCCTTTGCATAGGTAGCTGTCACTTCTTGCACCCATTCTGGAACCACCAAGCTGATAGCCTCACACATTTCCACAGTTTCATCCCTCCTCTATTATCCACTCCTTTCCTATATTGTATTTCATAGTCAAGCCCTAAAAGTTTAGTGATCCCCCTTTGTTGCATAGGGGACCGAAGTGTAGTTTTTTGGGATTTTAGAAATTAAAGGTTCTATTGGCTTGTTATTTTCGGAATTCAATTCAATTGTGAGTTTCAATGTGTTTCAAGCTTTGAAAAATAAAGGAAAATGCAAATAAAGTAATTAAACTAACTAAACTACACTAAGAAATGAAAGAGCAAGTTGGTCGGATGCCTCAGTCGTGTGCCTTAATTGAAAATGCAAGCAAAATCAAAAATTTAGCAAGAACAAGCAATGTTTCATCAAGTACAAGCATGCATGCTCAAGGTACAACCATACTTGTGTGAACATAAAAACTCGACTAATGCAAAATTTTGTAAATTAAAAGCACAAATAGATAAAGCAATGAAAATGGACGGGAAAGTTCAAAACTTTATGGAAGACAACAAGGAACAAAGCATAAGTCTAGGATTTAGCATGAAACAAAGCACAAAACTTTAATTCAAATAAAGCATGTGAAAAACTCAAAATCAAGACGATCCAAGACCCGATCTATGATCTAGACGTGTCACTCATTTAGATTTTATAGCTAATTCTTAAGATCTAACATCAATTCAAGGTGCTACGACAAAAGTCATAAAAATGAAGAAAATGCATGAAACATATGAATTGCGTGAAATTAAACGATCAAGGACTCGATCTATGACCTAGACGTGTTACTCATCTAGATTCCATGGATGATTCACAAGATCAAGCAAGAAATCAAAGAGCTAAGGCAAAAAGCATAAAATTGAAGAAGAAGCATGAAATTGAAGAACAAAGCATAAAGATAAAAGAAAGATTACTTGAATTAAAGAGAAGAAGAAACAAGCTTGAATTAAATTGCATCAAAGTAAAAATCCAAGGGAATACTTGGATTCATCTTGAGCTTACAAACCCAAGGAAATGCTTAAAAATAAATCTAGAGAGAGAAAATTATCCCAACCCCAAGCTTGGGTTGGGAGGAGGTTTTTTTACAAAATGAGAGTGAGGTACTATTTATAAAAGGTTTTTTTAGGGGTAAATGGGTCAAATAATCCTTATAAGCTTGGACTTCCCATGTTTGACCTAATTTGACCCAAAATGGTCAAAATAGACGATTTGGGTCGATATGACACGGTATGGCTCGGCATTTGGGCGAGATGGCTCGGACACTGGGTAACCCAGTGTTGGCGTTGTACCTAGTGTCCCAGCTCTTGGCAGGAGTGTGCGAGCGGGCTCGGCAGCTCTCGGCGGTGTGACTCGGCAGCGCTCGGCGTGGCTCGGCATCGACACGCGCAGGGCGTCGGTCGACGCTCTGCAGGATCGACGCAACAGAGAGTTGGCGTCGACATTGCATCGATCGATGCCGGCAAGTCTTGGCAGCGACGCGCACAGGCTCTCGGAAGGCTCTCGGCAGTGTGACTCGGACACTAGGTAATCCAGTGTCGGCAACGTACCCAGTGTCAGCTGTAATACTTCAAATCGAGGCCCAATTTTGCCAAAACTCCACTTGTGAGTCCACACTTGACCATCCCCAGACCAAAATACTTCAAAATGCCTAAATTAAACATAAAGTTAATTAATTATGATTAAAATAACTATATTAAGTATAAAATTGAAAAGAAACACGAAAAACAATAAAATGAGAGAAACAACCTAATAACTTAAGTAATCGACTCAAAAACCGCTAAAACCATTATAAAACCTGACTTACAAACATGAGAGAAATACCACAATTACATGCAAAACAGGGACATAACTCTCTGATCCAATAAGTTTTTGTGGGCTTGTTGATCAGTTCTGATAATGAACTTGTGACCTTGCAGATAGTACTTCCACCTTTGAATAGCCATTAGGACAGCTAAGAACTCTCTTTCATACACAGATAGACTTTGGCTCCTTGGGCAGAGTGTATTACTCATGTAGGCAATGGGCCTTCCTTGCTGCATTAATACAGCACCTACCTCATATCCGTTGGCAGAAGTTTCTAGGGTAATGGGTTGAGTGTAATCAGGTAGGGCTAGAACAGGGGTAGTACTCATGGATTCTTTCAGTTGTTGAAAGGCTTCCTCAGCTTCTCTTCCCCAATTGAACTGATTTTTCCTTAGTAAATTGGTGAGGGGCCTGCAAATAACTCCACACCCCTTAACAAATCTCTTGCAGTAACCTGTCAGCCCCAAGAAGCTTCTTAGCTGCTTAACACTATTAGGTCTAGTCCAATTGACCATACATTTAACCTTATGGGGGTCTGTGGACACTCCTTCTGCAGATATAATATGTCCTATATATTTAATATGTTGTTCACAAAACTGGCACTTGCTCCTCTTAGCAAAAAGAGTGTTCTCTCTTAATAGGGTTAACACTTCTTCAAGGTGTTTCAGGTGTGTCTCCATTTCCTTGCTATAGATCAGTATGTCATCAAAGAAAACAAGGACATGTTTTTACAAACATCCTTTAAAAACCTTGTTCATTTGTGATTGAAAGGTAGCAGGGGCATTCCACAGCCCAAAATGCATCACCAGGAACTCAAAGTGGCCATGATGTGTACTGAATGCTGTGAGGTACATGTACTCTGTCTTCATCAGAATTTGAAAGTACCCTGAACTTATGTCTGTTTTAGAAAAGTATTTAGTCCCAAAGAGTTCATCCAGCAGCTCCTCAATAATGGGAATAGGATAATCATGCTTCACTGCCAGTTCATTCAAATACCTGTAGTCCACACACATCCTCCAGGTTGCATCCTTCTTTTTAACTAAAAGCACAGGTGAGGCAAAGGACTCTTGCTATTTTGAATAATCCCTGAATCTAGTAACTCCTGCACAATCATCTCTATTTCGTCCTTATAGTTGTGGGATGTCCTGTAGGGGTATTGATGTTTAGGTACACTTCCAGGTTTAAGAATAATCCGATGTTCCACCCCCCAGCCAAGTGGCAACCCTTCTGGCTCTCCAATAACACCTTCATACCTCCCCAACAAATCCTACAATTCCTTATCCTCCTTAAGGTCAGGCTTAATGGTGTGCAATAAATACACTTCCTCCACTTGTTCCTCAAATTCATAATGTTACAACTGGAATAGGGAGTGTTCTGTGATGAGTTATCATTGGGTTGTGTCAGTTAGAGCCTCAGCCTGATCCTCTATCCCCCAAGGTTCACAGTGACTGACATATCATCATACTCTAACTCAATAGGGGTATTCTCTTTAAGCCAATCACCCCCTAGAATAAGATCACATCCTTCATGTTTCAGGAGCCTCAAAGGGAACCTGAATGTATAATTCTGCATTTTCCATGTAAACACCATTGCTTGTTGAGAGCTCAACAGCTTCTTCCCATTAGCCACCTTAACCAATATGGGTTTGGTGATCCCAAATCACATCCCAATTCCCTGGCAGTTGATTCTTTAATGAAGCTTAGGGTACTCCCTGAATCCAACAACACCTGTAATTGCTTGTCTCCACAATACTCCACAAATCTCATTATTGTGGAACCATTTCCCCCTACAATGGAGTTAAGTGACATTTGTACATCTTCAACAGGGTCCAACACACCTTCACGTTCTTCATAGATAGGATCTGTGTTCAAGTAGACCAATTCCTCTTCTCCATTCATCATCATGTAGTTTACCTATGTTTTCACTTGTGTCCAACCACAAACCTTTCATCACGTTATAGCAAAGTCCCTTTTCTCTTCTTGCAGCCATTTCTACTGATGTAAGTAGTTTAGGAGGGGGTTTTCCTTGAATGGAAGGGGTCTGTTTGTATGCATTAGGGCTAGTGGGTGTAGTGCTTCTTTGATTAGGGTAATGAGTAGGAGAAAAATTTATGTTGGGCCCTTTAACTCTCTTTATAATAGCCTCTAAGGTTAGCAGCTGTTTCTTCCCCAATTCTATGGTTTGTTGGATAGTGCTAGGTTCAAACATATTCACAAAAGCCTATAAGTCCTCATTCAGCCCACTAATGAAGCTTGCTATCAAATAATCCTTTGTGTATCTTCTGTGATTTAGCATCATCATACATGCCCTCAACTCCTCAAATCTCTCAACATAATCAGCATAAGAACCACTGTGTTTCAACTTGTTAAATTCTCCAATAATTCTAGTTTCCTTTAGCTCATCAAATTTAGTAGAAATAACCTCTATAAACTGTTTCAATGTGAGGTCATCACCCCTTGAGTTGAAATTTTGAAACCATTGGGCAGCTTTTCCTTCAAAGTGCAAGGTGGCAAGTGTAACTTTCTGTGTTTCAGGGATATCTAGTATTAATTTAAAATACCCATTGCATAAGAATCCAGGATCTGGGGTTTAGGCCATCAAACCTGGGAAAGTCAATCTTAGGTAAGGGACTAAAGATTTGGGGTTTTGTTGCTCTATAATTACTCTGCCTCTGGTTGTTGGTTGTGTTCTTGGGTGTGTTCCCTCATGAATAGGGTTGGAGTAGGGGGATCCCAGAATGGATTCCTCTTCAGCTGGTGCCTTGCCTTTGCTCATGTTCAGAAGCTGTAACTGCATACCTGCTAGGGTTTGGGTGAGGTGATCCAGTTTGTCCATAAACTTTGTTCTTAGCTCCTGCATCTCAGTTTTTATACCATGAAATTGCTCTTGTCTTTCCTGATATTTTGTTGTTCTCTTCAGATTTTCCGTTTGAAGGTTGATTTCTAATTTCTTTTGCATCTCTTGTAGGTCCTTCAATCTAGTACCATCAGCCATGGCCAAGGAAGGATGGGCTCTAGATACCAAATGTTGGGATATTATAATTTTCAAGAATTTTGATGTAATTTGTAATTAATTGGATGTTCTCAAGCTTATTTCGAGTGAAGAAAGGGAGGAAATTAGAGAGATAGGAAGATAGGGAGAGGAATTGGTAGGTAGGAAAAAAATATGTAATTGCTTATTTACCAAACCACAATTTGTTCTCACCCTATTTATAAAC
>BMAC01000228.1:135552-151228 GCA_014905375.1 Phtheirospermum japonicum | reverse complement strand
CAGTATCCACTAACCCGGCCCGTTTCCATTTCCTTCCTTTATCTACTCCGATCCTTCTTCCTTACCCGTAAAGTCAAAGGCCTCACCTTTTCCCCAATTCAGCTGCGAGTCCTCTCCTTCTCCGCCGATCTCCTCCGTCCCAATCCCTATAGGTTTAGCAATCATAACAGTTGTTGGTAACCAAGAGTCAAAAATAAGAAATGTAGAGTTTTTATTATTTTTAGAGTGACCGCATTCTTTATACGAAAAGTATAATTCATCAAACACCACATGTCGTTAGACAAAAACCTTTTTGGTAGGTGGATGAAAGCATTATAGCCTTTCAATGGATCGTTATAACCTATGAAAATGCAAGGAACACTTTTCGGATCAAATGTACTTTTACAAGAACCCCATGTATAAGGAAAACATCTTGATCCAAAAATACGTAAAGAACTATACATGGGTTGGGTGCCTTGTAACATGAGATATGGGGAACAAGAATTAAGAGCGGGAGAGGGTAACTGAATGATGAGATAAAAGGGTAGTGAGAAATCATCTACATAGAGACAGTGGAACACCATTGTGGAACAACATAGTCATGCATAACTCTCGCATAACGTGGTGCCTTCTTTCAACCATACTTGTTTGTTTCGGTGTGTATGTACATGATATGTGATGAACAATATGTGAAGAGTGAAAATGTGTTTTGTATTGACAAACTCACCTCTACCATGAGATTGAAATATATTAATTTTTCCATTAAATTATCGATCAACATATTGTTCAAAACTGATAAATGCCTCAAAAAATCAAACTTCATTCATAAAGGGAAAATCCATATATATTTGGAGAAATCATAAACAAAACATACATAATAACAAAAATGGCCAAGAGATAAAATGTGGGTTGGAACCCGTAAGTCGCAATGAAATTTTTTGAAATAATCAATACTTGAGAGTTCAAATCTACTAAAGGGAAATTTACACAAGCATGTTCAATTGTTCTTTGGCTTATAACATGAATAAGACCATTATTCTTGAGAAAAAAGTACATTAGAGCCGGACTTGAAACGACAAGTAAAATTTAGCTTTCCAGTTACAAAGGGTCTTTATGCTTAACACAAAGAATGTTATTAGTAAAAACACAATCAATAGAATATTATAAGTCAAAGTACACGAATACATGAAGATACACAGTTATTTGCATACTCTCTGGTTGTCCATGTGAGAATGTTGCAAGAGGTCAAAATAATATTTAGAGGGTGTTCGGGATTATAGGGCACTCTGAGATGAATCTGTTGAGAAATTTATTCTTGTCAACAATTCCTATTTTGTTATTTGTCTTTCATTTCTCACAAAATAAATCGTATGAAAAATTCACATAATTGATAACTACATCACAAACAATTTACAAATAAACCTAATTAATTTTCATAAATGTTCATAACTAAAATTTCGTAAATATTCACAAGCAATTAAATTTCATAAATAGTCACAAGCAATTAAATTTCGCCCAGTTAGAGGCGCGGGTTGCCCTAATCGATATGAATGGAAGATGCCTCTGGAATTTCTTTTTGTTGGTCAATGATACAAGGGAAATTATTCACCATATCGGGCACAAAATAAATTAGGGAACTAGATTTAGGACTTTATTTGTTTCCTAGTTGATGTACAAGACTTTATTTAGTTTCCTAAATTATGTTTGGGATTTGTTTTACTTGTTTACCAAGTTTAGAATTCTAGGATTGTCTATTTAAGACAAGAGAGTACTAAAGCTTGGGACAACTTGAAGACGCACGGAATTTTGGAGAATCACACGACGGAACTCAAGAAAGACTACTTGGAGCCACTGTTCGAGATTGACAAGTTCTTCGAAGTTGCGTGACCAACGGAGGAGATCTTTCAACTAGACGACAAGTATTTAGTATCATGTTTTTGATACTTTAGTTTTCATATATTAATTCATATTTTTGTATTGATCGAGAACAAGAAAGTAATATATTTTTCGGGTTTGTACACCCAAGTTCACAAGTATATTTACTTGTGAACTAAATTTAATTTGCTGTGTTCTTAAGTTTTATTTCCGCTGCATAATTTTCGTTTAACTCTGGTTCATGTTGGTATTCAGTGTTGGCTAACATTGAAAGCAACATCACAAACTGATTCTTATTTTTAAAACCATAAACCTTCAAATTTTACAATTGGCATCTAGAGCAGGTTACTTAAACCTTAAGTACTGATCCTTATTTGTTTAGGTTCTATGGATGCTCAAGGCAACCCAAGGCCTCCGATCCTCAATGGGGATAACTACTCCCTCTAGAAACAGAGGATGCGGTGGCATTAAAGAGCATTGATGAACGTGCATGGAGAACCGTTCTAATTGCATGGGAAAAGCCACGTATCACTGATGGTGAGGGTGATACCATCGACAAGAAAGAGGAAGATTGGACTGCTGACGAAGTAGCTGCTGCAAACTAAAATTCTAAATTCATCAACACCTTGTGTGGATATAAAGATGAAAGTTATTAAAAAGTCATCAAGAATTGCCACTCAGCGAAGGATGCATGGGACGCACTCCAAAGGGTGTGTGAAGGGACCCAGAGCGTAAAGAGGTCAAGGCTCAGAATGTTGATGTCCACCTTCGAGTCAATGAGAATGGACGAAAATGAGTCTATCATGGACTACGCCATGAGACTCTCTGATGTCACAAACGAGTGTAGAGAGCTTGGTTAACCAATAACGAACTCGCGTCTTGTGGGAAAACTACTGAGATCCATCACGAAGAAATTCACCGTAAAAGTCGTTGCCATAGAAGAATCCAAAGACATTGATGACATAGAGTTTAATAACTTAGTTGGATCTCCCAAGCAATATGAGATGGAACACCTCGGTTCCAACTCAAACAAGAAGAATGTTGTTCTCTCCTCCGATACTAACTCAGACATAGATGAAGATGATGAGGAGTTTGATATGAATGGGATTATGAAAAAGATGGAGTCCACTACTCTTGAGGAAGACGAACTATCCTTTGTGACCCAATTTTTTAATAATTTCCTAAAGAAAAAGAACAGCATGGGAGGATCAAGCACAAAAACCAGGCCACCGGTGTCTGCACCAAAGTTCACTGGACGCACTCTTCCCAGATCGCAATCCTCACCATCAATATCCAATGCATCCAGCTCCCCGAAACCGCTCAGTGAAATTCAATGTCATGAATGTAAAGGTTGGGGACACTTCAAAAACGAGTGTGCTAACACTCTCAGGAAAGAGAGCATGATTGCCACAGACTTCACTGAGGATGTCAATGATTCCGACTCGCCCGAACCAGTTCCATCCCTGTTTTCTAATGTTGTGTGGGACGATGACGTTCATGTTGGTATCCTTGAAACCAACATCGTGTGCCTTAATGCAGAGACTACTGACTATGTTGAAGAATACGAGCAGTTGAGTATTGAGCATAAGAAACTGTTTTTTAGTTGGAAAAAACAGGTACTCAAGGTCAAGGATCTCATGAAAGAGGTCGACAAACTAACCAAGGAAAAGAGTGATCAACTTGACATAATTGTCCAATTGGAGTCATCACTCACCAAGAAGAATGATGATCTAGAAAACGCGAAAACCGAGCTGAAGAGGGTTCAAGGAACCATCACAAATTTGAACAAGGGGAACGCAAAGCTCGACGAAATCTTGGAGATGAGTTTCCCAGAAACCTCAAAGCATGGAATTGGATATAAACTGAATCAGCCATCACAATCCTCAAGCCAAGAACAAAGTTCGACCAAACGGCACAAGAAGAGAAGAAGACAGTTCGTGTGCCATCATTTTTGTGAGCCAGGTCACATTCGACCATTCTGCTGGAAGATTATTGGCGAGAGAAGACACTTTCAGAGAAAAAAGATGGCAGCTAAATCCCATGTTGGTTCTCGTGTTACCAACATCGATACCAACACCAGGTTCAAACAAGTGTGGGTCAAGAAAAATAACATCAAGTGCAATATGGTCCATACCTCCCTGAAATCCCACGTCCCTAGAGCCTGGTATTTCGATAGTGGATGCTCAAAGCATATGACTGGGTCAGAGGAACTACTTTCCAACATTGTCAGATTTCGAGGTGGAAAGTTAAAGTATGGTGGAGACACAAATGGCCAAATATTTGGTCAAGGAACTCTCCATGTTCCCGGTGTTGTAACCCTGGAAAATGTGTTGCTGGTAGAAGGACTAACTGTGAATTTTATAAGCATAAGTCAACTTTGCGACGGAGGCTTCAGTGTCAAATTCAACCATGAAAAGTGTGAAGTCTATGAGGAGAATGGACCATGTATTTTCACTGGTCAAAGGACTTCAGATAGCTGCTACCAAATCCAAAGTGATGCCTTTTGCAAATTGTCTCAATTAAGTGGTGATGAGGTGTGGCATCAAAAGTTTGGGCATGTCAACTACATGATGATGTACAGGTTGGCCAAAGAAGAAGCTATGAAAAGGCTGCCTAAGCTCAACACCAAGATCATACTTGTGTGCGAGGAATGTCAGAAAGGAAAGCAGGTCAGGGTGCCGCATTAAGTCGTGTAGAGTCTCACTACATCATCTTGCTTTGAAATCCTTCATATGGACCTTATGGGACCACTTGAAGTCGAGAGCCTTGGTGGTAAAAGGTATGTATTAGTCATTGTTGATGATTTTTCTCGTTTCACTTGGGTAGAGTTATTAAAAGAAAAATCTGAAACTTTTGAAGCATTCAAAAAACTTGCAAAGAGGTTGTGTGTAAGATTTTGTGTGAACATTGGTAGGATTAGAACTGATCACGGAAAAGAGTTTAATAATGCATCTTTTTCAAAATACTGCACTTCGGAAGGAATAAGTCATGAGTTTTCTTCACCAATCACTCCCCAACAAAATGGCATAGCTGAACGAGAAAATAGATCTCTAGCTGAGATGACTAGAACTATGCTCATTTTCAATGGCATTGCAAAACGTTTTTGGGCTGAAACTATGAATAATGCATACCATATAATAAATAGGGTTTATTTTAGACCAGGGTCATGTGCCACACCCTATGAATTGTTATTGGGTAAGAAGCCGAACTTGAGCTATTTTCATGTATTTGGATGTATTCGTTATGTGCTCAATGATAGAAATCATCTAGCTACACTGGACTCAAAAAGTGACAAGTGCATTTTCATGGGTTATTCCCAAAATAGTCATGCATATAGGTTGTTTAATCTTAGAACATGTAGCATGTTTGACTCAGTCAATGTCATGTTCGATGATCTGACGAGTGGAGTTAAACCTACCGAGGATAATGATCTGGTCTATGATCAAAATCCTCGAGATAATGTCACTCTTCCTATAGATGATATTGCAGGTAGTGAGAACAGAGATGCAGGTGCTAAAATCAGGGAATTGAGTGGTGTTGGTACCAATGTTGGTCTGGGAACACAACATTAGAAAAAACATCAACTCAAGCCGCCGCAGAATCAGATTCTGAATCAGAAGAAGAAGACCCAGGTGACCCCATTGATCTTCATGAAAGGGATATTCCATTTAGAATTCAGAGAAACCACCCCTTGGGCCAAATCATCGGAGACATAGATGAAAGGAGTACAAGAAGGAGACAGATAAATTTCAAAGAAATGGTCAGGTACGTATGTCTGTCTACTAATTATTCTAAGATTCGCAAGTCTTTGTTTATTTCTAAAACAGAGCCCAAGCGTGTGGAGGATGCGCTCAAGGATGAATTCTAGATAAAGGCAATGCAAGAGGAGCTGGACCAATTCGCCAAAAATGATGTTTGGGGTTTAGTCCCTCGTCTAGAGAACTCTCACGTCACTGGAACAAAGTGGATCGTTAAGAACAAAACTGATGAGGCAGGCAACATTGTGAGGAAAAAATCTCGGCTGGTTGCACAAGGGTACACACAAATTAAAGGAAGTGACTTTGATGAAATATTTGCCCCTGTTGCTCGCATTGAGTTGGTAAGACTTTGACTTGCTGTTGCTTGTCATATGAAGATATCGTTGCATCAAATGGACATAAAGAGTGTGTTTTTAAATGGATTCTTAAGTGAAGAGGTCTATGTTGAGTAACCTAAAGGATTTATAGATCCCCAAAAGCCCAACTTTGTTTTAAAATTGAAGAAAGCTTTATATGTTTTAAAACAAGCTCCTAGAGCTTGGTATGAAAGGTTGACTCAACATTTGCTTTATTTGAACTTTAAACGAAGGGAAGTTGACAAAACTTTGTTTCTTCTTAAATCCAATAAGCACATCTTAATCGTCCGGAATTATGTAGATGATATTATTTTTGGATCCACTAACGAGCATATGGTCAAGGATTTTATCACTCGAATGTCCGACACATTTGAGATGAGCATGGAAGGCAATCTCTCGTACTTTCTCGGTCTTCAAACCAAATAGCTTGATGATGGTATTTCCTTTATCAAACCAAATATGGTAAGAAATTAGTTAGAAAATTTGGGTTAGAAAGTGAAACGTAAAAGAAAACCCCACTAGGCAAAATTGTGAAGCTGTCGAGAGACGATGTTGGTAAGGGTGTTAATAACACCATGTACAGAAGCATGATAGGGAGCCTATTGTATTTGACAGCAAGTAGACCTTATATTATGTATAGTGTGTGCTTGTGTGCTAGATATCAGTCTAATCCAAAAGAGTCACACCTAAAAGCCATTAAAAGAATCATAAGGTACATTGCTGGTACAACAGAATTAGGTGTGTGGTACACTAAGGACACTGGTACTAAACTGATAGGGTATACTGATTCAGACTGGGCTGAGGATATGGTAGATACGAAGAGTACTACAGGGGTCTATTTTTTCTTGGGTAACAATCTAATCTCTTGGTATAGCAAAATACAGAATTGTATTTCTCTTTCTACAGTTGAAGCCGAGTATATTGCAGCTGGAAGTGCATGTACACAATTATTGTGGAAGAACTAAATGATTGAAGACTATGGTCTGCACAGTAGTATTCTGACTGTGCTTTAGGACAATTCCAGTGCCATTGACATTTCGAAAAATCCAGTCCAGCATTCTCGAATCAAACACATTGACATAAGGTACCACTTTATTCGAGACTTAGTTGAGAGGAAGATTGTTTGCCTTGAGCATATAGGGACAGACATTCAGCTTGCTGACATCTTCACAAAGGCATTAGATTTCGAGACCTTCTCTCGTTTGAGAAGAGATCTCAGTATGTTTATTGTCTGAACCAATGTTGGTTTGTGATGTTGTGACACACCATATCAACATCAGTCACAACATCTGTATAATTTTGCATGCATCTTTATTTTTCTTTTCATGCATAATCTATGTATTGAGTTTTGGTTGAAAGTGCGATAAGTTCATGTGTTGCAATAAAAGTGATGACAAAAAGACTAACCTCTTCAAGTACGTGATTATGGAGCTTGCCCGCAGAAACTGTTTTTTCTCCCAGGTCCAAAAACAAGAGGTGTTAACAGCAATTGCTGAAGATACGCTATTTCTCTTCAAATCTCAAGAAAGATGAAGAAAATCGTGATACAATTTGATCCAATCTTTAAATTTCACCTTGAGTGATTTTGACGTAGTCATTAACTTGGGTTAAGGGGTAAGTTTCCATTGACTTTGCCTGAGACAATGTTGGTTAATAATGTTGTCAATAATAAAAAGCAACACTGATCAAGTCACTAAAACAGTAATATGAATTTTTCTAATCATTCTATGTCATGATTTTTAGGCATCCAATAGGACATTCATACTTTGGGAAGATGCTTACTTTCTGTGCGAACTGTTGCTTGTGTTTTTGTCTATCTTGAAATCTCTTAATTGCATTTTGAATCTAGCTAACTAAGTATTTCAGTGGAGTTGTACTCGGAAGGCTGGAAAGGTAATAACGAGATTAATTTAGAGAGTGATAAGTCATATTGCATAAGATTGACCCTAGTGTGCTGATGGTTTGATTATTCCATCTCTCTACTTCGGTTAATTTTGTAGATGAGTCGTGCAATTTTATTTTTCTTAAAAAAATTAGTGAGATAATGGTTGAAGTGGGGGATGATCACGTATCCTACATTAAGGGGGAGTGGTTTTATTTTTAAGAAGGAAAGATAATCAGGTAATAGGCCCAAAATCCTCCGGCAGGTAAAATTAGGGCTTTTTCCTTTTATTTTCTATTTTTCTCTCTCCTTGGCAACGGTCGTTTTTTTTGGAAAGCATAAATACATGATTTTTTTTAACGTTTGCCCACTTCCCCGTTAACCCTCAACAATTGAACTCTCCAGCTCTCTCACAACTCTCCAACTATCTCGACTCTATTGTTGTTCTTGTGTTTTTGAGAAATTTGCAGGATGTCAAACTTGCCCTCGTCTTCATCTGTTCCTGAGTTTCCTGCAAGCTTTCGTCGCTCCGGCGAACAAGTTCCTGCACCCTATGTGAAAATTGGAGGCCTGGACATTCGCGCTGAAGTCGGTGGTGGTTCTTCTTCCATCCAAACATCACTACCTCCCTCGCCGCCGCGTGATTCTCATGACGTTGTGTCGGTTCCTACGCTGATTGACGCCGCCCCTGAAACACAGGTTTTTTCAGGGTAGCCCGGCAATGAAATCGATGTTGACAATCCACCAAATTAGGGCGTTTGTTGATGAAACGTTCAGATGAGTGGGGAACCCTACCCTGAAAAGGCCCCGGAGGTTGCGCAACATACCTCCCGGCGTAGTGCCGCCTGCAGTACCGGAGAGCCAAGCAGGGTCACGCCGAAATGTGCCAATTAAGCACATGAACCTCGCGGAGGATGTCACGGTGATGTCGGACCTTGAAGACGATGATTACGTCCCTACTGCTCCGGTGGAAGGATCAGTGCCTCCATTTGTTTCGGCTCCTAGTCTGACGGTGAAGAAGACACCTCGCCGGAAGCAGACTGTGAAGTTGGCCAACAAGAGATCTGCCCTGGTGGCCATCAAGGTTTCTCTAGGTTCCACTGAAACTAAATATTCATCCCCCCCTTATACTATTGTAGATTTTACCTCAGGAGAGGTCACAAGTTCATCCAGACCGACCACTACTGTTCCTCCTTCGTCTCCTGTTCGTGATGATCTGCCCAAGTTTGATCCTAATCTGCTTGAATATTCCCCTTATTCCTCTTTTGATGTGCCTCTTCGTGATATTCTTTCTGCCTACAAGAAGTACAAGAAAAAGAAGATTCCTAAGGTGGACAATATTGCTCCTCATGTTGGTTCCCCCATACCAACATCACATCATTCCCCGTCTGTTTTGTCCTCCAGCTCTGCCTTTGATTATATTGCTTCTCATACTCCCACGTCGGGTTCGTCGAACACCTCTGTTCCCTCAGACTCCTCTGGTGGCTCTCCCTCTCAGGCCATTGAGCTTAAAGACATGGTGCCGTATTCTGATAGGTTCTTGACTGCTGAGGCCGAGGAGTTGTTTGCTGAATACCAGACCCGGTATATGATTGCTGAGGGCTGATTTGTACATATTTGTATGTGATTTTCGTGTGTTTTTGCATCGTATAATGTGTGCTTTTAGGGTGTATAGGTTTATCTTTTTATTGTTTTTATTCCTTTTGATGTTTTTCGTTTCGTTTGGTGTTTAATGTGTATTTACTTTATTTTATATGAAATAATCTAATTTTGCTTAGTTTTAGTTTTTCAACTCGAGACGAAAAAACGGGACGTGCCGAAGCCCTGCAGGCACCGCAATGCACTGCCCGCGTCGACGCCGAGAGCCGCTCGCGTCAACCGACGCTAGGCCGACGCAAAGCTACAGTAGCTTCGATCCTAGCTCCGTCGGTCGATGCACATGTAGACGCAAACTTGCAGTCACGTCGATTTATACTCGCGTCGGTCGACGAGACAACCCTGGCACGTGTCGACACCAATGCTCAGCCCGCATCGGTCGACGCTCTGGCAGTTTGAGTAGTTATTTCAGGAAAATCTATAAAAGTCCGGTGGTTTCTTCATTTCAAAAGGGGCTGGAACGAGGGGGAAAGGTTCACAGATTACATATAACCCTCGGTTCTTGCCACCCTTCCGACTCATGCAAGATTAGAGTTTAATAGTTAGTTGTTTCATCATTTTGATTTCGTTCGTCGATCAAGTCGTTCCTCATCGATGAAGACTCGTTCGATGGCTACTTCTTTCCTAGATAATAAGTTAATAAGTATTTCTGAACTTTGTTATTTGCTTTTTAAATTTGGCTTTGGTTATCTTTGAATGTTTATTATCTTTGAATGATTATGTTAATTTAGTTCGTCTTCCTTTTACCGTTCGATTATGTTCATGCTTTGCGTTGAAATTATGCTTTGATCATGATGATACTTGTAGGCTAAGTTTATCATTCTAGTGCCGAGGGTCATTTAGAACCATCGGGATTGACAACCCTGATCGTGGAGATGATTTTGGCGCACTAGAACCTTGCTTTTCTTAATCGTTTCAAGCTTTCGATTTTATTGCTCATAGATGTTAGAAAACCCCAAACCGAATTGGATCGCGTGTTTAGTTAGTTCTTATTTCTTTTATATGTTCGTAAAATCAAACACTGGAATGACTTCCGATTGGTTTTTCTTTTGATTCGGCTCGAGTCCAACTTACCGCCTACAGCTACTCCGTTCTCTTGCGGATGAGATTTTTTATTTTTAAATAAAAAGTAGGTGTAAAAAGTTCGATTCAAAATTTAGAGTCGGTGCCGGGGAAAGCTAAAGGTTGCGTATTTGTGTGTTTGCTTTTTGTGATTTTTGTTCGTGTTCTTATTTATTTTTTTGTGTTAGTGTTCATTTGTGATTTTTATTTTTGTTTGTTTTTGTTCTTTCTGGTACGTTTAATCTCGGTTTTTGAGTGTTGTGCTTTGTAGCCACATTTTTTTAAGACTCGAGATTATTTTAATTGAAGATGGCAAACTATCGAGCGAGTTCGCCATATGATGACTTATACACTCCACCTTTCGATGAAGAGATGTTTTGCCAAACGTCTGATTGGCACGGGTTTCGACCGGCAATTCCATTGAGCCCTGCAACGCGGGAGTACTATCTTGATGAGTTCTACCTCGAGCAACTCCAGATTTTTCATGGACTACCGAGCGAAGACCCGCTGAACTTCATCCGAGAGTATAATACCATCACCCCGACGTCCCCTCTTCTCGGCCTGCCGATAGATCAAGTGAATATGCGACTCTTTATTTTAGTGCTAAAGGATCGGGCGAGAACATGGTTGTTGGATTCAGAGCCCGACTCCTTGAGATCATTGGAGGAAATTTAGGATCGGTTCATAGATACGTTCTACTTTCACCCATCCGAACCTCTGAATCACCAATGGGCCCCGCTTTTAATTTCCTGCAATTGGGCCCACAATGACCCTTACGCCAATTGTTCTGATCCTAGTTTTGGTCATCACATCCCAGCTGCATATCACGATTGGATATATAATGATCCATATGCTCCTCATGAACTACATGCTTATAATCCGAGCTGTGATTATTATCCCTTGTCTCCTTCGTATATGGAATCAAGCTTAAACGTTTGTTTAGAAAGAATGTGTAAAGAGGAGGTTATTGGAGATCTGGTTGAGTGTAACGTATTTAAGGAGGAAGAAGAAGGGATTTTTCCGTTGGAGTGCCCGGAGGATGTTGGAGATTCGAGCCTCCTAGCTCTTGGTGAAGAAGGTGGAGTTATGGTGCCGATTTTGGAGGGTAGTGAGACTATTGAGTCACATTTTGAAACACCCGAAGCTTTATTGAAATTTGATTTAGAGGTGGTAGACGAGATAGTCGAGAAGGTGCTCGATCACCCCATGCTACAATTACCATTTTACATATTCGAGGTGATCGATTACTCGCGGTTTCGACCTCCAAAGCTAGTTGGAGTTTTCACCCCTTGCATCTCGGGGCATGCTTTTTGTGCCCGCCTTGGTGATTATTATTGCCAGTTCTTGCTCTTGGAGAATACCAAGGCGTGGCACGATCGTCATCTATTTTTAGACCCGGGATGACATCGACCGTGGACGCCGTCAAGATAAAGACTTTAATCAAGCGCTTCTTGAGAGGCAACCCAAGCCTGTTAACTTTATATGTTTTTGTGTGTTTTGTTCTTGTTTTTTCAGCTCCCCTTCAATGTTAAGGCCCGTTGGATGATTTTTGACACTCAACTCATCATCACAAGCGCGATTTCAGGGACGTATCTCTCCTTCTCTTATCTTTTACCATACTTAGCTTAATTTTTCATTTTATACAATGTGGACATTGTATGGTTTAAGTGTGGTAGGGGGTTTGTCCTTGGTTAGTAATTTAATTCTTTGTATGCTTGATTGTGGTTGATTTGAGTTGTGTGTATTGATATTGACTGGAACCTTGACGAAGTGACGTGGTTAGATGCTTTGTTTACGATATTTAGATTTCCGTTCGAACAATAGTGTAATTGTGGGGAATGAAGTGTAAATAATCTATGAAGTGTCTTGTCTTCCGTTCTATTCTTGTTTCGTTCCAAAGAGTCGAATACTCTTTACTAGCCCCATTTTCAGTTAACCTCTATAGGACTTTATGTAATTTTTCATTTTATTTTGGAGACGTTAAAACTCCACGTGCGATATTGAAGAATGTTATCAGTTGCACTTAGCAATGTAAGATTGGAGTCAATGAACTCTCGATGTTGATTGATGTAGATTATGCCCATTTAGTACCTCATCTCTATAGGTACTCATAATTAAAAAAAAAAGAAAAAAAATGAAGAAAAAGAAAAAGAGAAAAAGAGAAAAGAAAAGAAAAAGAATAAAAAAATAATAAGTACAAGAAGAGAAATTCTTGTACATGTTAAGTTCTTATTTTTGTTTTTCTTAGATTGTTTTGTTAAAGAGGTGTATAGATGGCTGGGCTAGTCGGGTGACGACTTGGCGGTTTGAGCAGGGATAGACTTTGGCCGAGGCATGGATGGGTGACGTACATGGAGGTCAACTCGTTACTTTTAAGTGTTCGGAAGATAGTCTAAATCTCTTATCTCAACGTTATCGTGTCGTCCTTTTAGTTGAGTTTTCAGTCGATTTAATGCATTAGCGATTAGTTCATCGAGTATGTTGATGTTCGATACTGTCCTGAAGTCCTGGAGAAGAGACAAGCCGGTTCGCTTAATGAAACTGGAAGAACTCCCCATATCGACCTGAGTTAACCATTATGAACTAATCTATATTAAGGCTAAATCTAATTAAACTAATTATCTTGAACTAGATTATCAACTAAATTAACTAAACTAGATTAATTAACTAATTAATTAATGTTGATGGTCGGTATCGTCCCGAATAATCCACGGAGGAACCGAGCCGAACCACTCAAAGTAATCTGGAGAACTCAACTGGCCGAACAAAAAGCGCCGAGCAGCCGAAAGTCCATGCGCGGTCTGCCGAGTTCTGCCAGGTGACCCGCTAAGCAGGGAGCGCCATGCACCCGACCTGCTGAACCGCTGAGCTCGGCCGTGTCGTTGACTATCGCCGTGGATCGGCGCTGAGTGCTGATGCCAACCTGCCGCGCAGAGTTCACCGATAACTCAGGTCGATATGGGGAGTTCTTCCAGTTTCATTAAGCGAACCGGCTTGTCTCTTCTCCAGGACTTCAGGACAGTATCGAACATCAACATACTCGATGAACTAATCGCTAATGCATTAAATCGACTGAAAACTCAACTAAAAGGACGACACGATAACGTTGAGATAAGAGATTTAGACTATCTTCCGAACACTTAAAAGTAACGAGTTGACCTCCATGTACGTCACCCATCCATGCCTCGGCCAAAGTCTATCCCTGCTCAAACCGCCAAGTCGTCACCCGACTAGCCCAGCCATCTATACACCTCTTTAACAAAACAATCTAAGAAAAACAAAAATAAGAACTTAACATGTACAAGAATTTCTCTTCTTGTACTTATTATTTTTTTATTCTTTTTCTTTTCTTTTCTCTTTTTCTTTTTCTTTTTCTTCATTTTTTTTCTTTTTTTTTTAATTATGAGTACCTATAGAGATGAGGTACTAAATGGGCATAATCTACATCAATCAACATCGAGAGTTCATTGACTCCAATCTTACATTGCTAAGTGCAACTGATAACATTCTTCAATATCGCACGTGGAGTTTTAACGTCTCCAAAATAAAATGAAAAATTACATAAAGTCCTATAGAGGTTAACTGAAAATGGGGCTAGTAAAGAGTATTCGACTCTTTGGAACGAAACAAGAATAGAACGGAAGACAAGACACTTCATAGATTATTTACACTTCATTCCCCACAATTACACTATTGTTCGAACGGAAATCTAAATATCGTAAACAAAGCATCTAACCACGTCACTTCGTCAAGGTTCCAGTCAATATCAATACACACAACTCAAATCAACCACAATCAAGCATACAAAGAATTAAATTACTAACCAAGGACAAACCCCCTACCACACTTAAACCATACAATGTCCACATTGTATAAAATGAAAAATTAAGCTAAGTATGGTAAAAGATAAGAGAAGGAGAGATACGTCCCTGAAATCGCGCTTGTGATGATGAGTTGAGTGTCAAAAATCATCCAACGGGCCTTAACATTGAAGGGGAGCTGAAAAAACAAGAACAAAACACACAAAAACATATAAAGTTAACAGGCTTGGGTTGCCTCTCAAGAAGCGCTTGATTAAAGTCTTTATCTTGACGGCGTCCACGGTCGATGTCATCCCGGGTCTAAAAATAGATGACGATCGTGCCACGCCTTGGTATTCTCCAAGAGCAAGAACTGGCAATAATAATCACCAAGGCGGGCACAAAAAGCATGCCCCGAGATGCAAGGGGTGAAAACTCCAACTAGCTTTGGAGGTCGAAACCGCGAGTAATCGATCACCTCGAATATGTAAAATGGTAATTGTAGCATGGGGTGATCGAGCACCTTCTCGACTATCTCGTCTACCACCTCTAAATCAAATTTCAATAAAGCTTCGGGTGTTTCAAAATGTGACTCAATAGTCTCACTACCCTCCAAAATCGGCACCATAACTCCACCTTCTTCACCAAGAGCTAGGAGGCTCGAATCTCCAACATCCTCCGGGCACTCCAACGGAAAAATCCCTTCTTCTTCCTCCTTAAATACGTTACACTCAACCAGATCTCCAATAACCTCCTCTTTACACATTCTTTCTAAACAAACGTTTAAGCTTGATTCCATATACGAAGGAGACAAGGGATAATAATCACAGCTCGGATTATAAGCATGTAGTTCATGAGGAGCATATGGATCATTATATATCCAATCGTGATATGCAGCTGGGATGTGATGACCAAAACTAGGATCAGAACAATTGGCGTAAGGGTCATTGTGGGCCCAATTGCAGGAAATTAAAAGCGGGGCCCATTGGTGATTCAGAGGTTCGGATGGGTGAAAGTAGAACGTATCTATGAACCGATCCTAAATTTCCTCCAATGATCTCAAGGAGTCGGGCTCTGAATCCAACAACCATGTTCTCGCCCGATCCTTTAGCACTAAAATAAAGAGTCGCATATTCACTTGATCTATCGGCAGGCCGAGAAGAGGGGACGTCGGGGTGATGGTATTATACTCTCGGATGAAGTTCAGCGGGTCTTCGCTCGGTAGTCCATGAAAAATCTGGAGTTGCTCGAGGTAGAACTCATCAAGATAGTACTCCCGCGTTGCAGGGCTCAATGGAATTGCCGGTC
>BMAC01000228.1:102459-135527 GCA_014905375.1 Phtheirospermum japonicum | reverse complement strand
CCATCGGCTGACGGCGAACAGGAAGGACCGAGCAGCTGAAAGCTCATGCGCGGCCTGCCGAGTCCTACCAGGCAAACTGTAGAGTAGAGCCTGTCGAGCAGGAAGCACCGAGTAGCCGAAAAGCCCATGTGTGGGCCTGCCGAGTTCCTACCAGGCGACCCGCCGAGCAGAGCCTGCCAAGCAGGGAGCGGCGAGTTGCCGACCTGCCATTCTCAGTCACGTCGTTGACTACTACTGCGGACCGACACCGAGCGCCAATGTCAGCCTGCCGAGAGCTGGTGAGCTCCTCCGCCGAGCTGTCAAGCTCCCCCGCTGAGTTGTCGAGAGCTGACGCAAAGCCTGCTGAGAGCTGGCGAGCTCCTCCGCGGAGCTGCCGAGCTCCCCCGCCGAGCTGCCGAGAGATGGCGAGCTCCTCCGCCAAGCTGCAGAGCTCCCCCGCCAATTTGCCGAGAGCTGGCGAGCTCCCCTACCGAGCTGCCGAGCTCCCCCGCCAAGTTGTCGAGAGCTAACGCACAGCCTTCCGAGAGCTGGCGAGCTCCTCCGCCGAGCTGCCGAGGTCCCCCGCCAAGTTGTCAAGAGCTGACGCACAGCCTGCCGAGAGCTGGCGAGCTCCCCTGCCGAGCTGGCGAGCTCCCCCGCCAAGTGGTCGAGAGCTGACGCACAGCCTTCCGAGAGCTAGCGAGCTCCTCTGCCGGAGCTGCCGAGCTCCCCGCCCGAGTTGCCGAGAGCTGACGCACAGCCTTCTGAGAGCTGGCGAGCTCCTCTGCCGAGCTGCCGAGCTTCCCGCCGAGTTGCCGAGACCTAACGCATAACCTATCGGGGAGCTGGCGAGCTCCTTCGCCGAGCTGTCGAGCTCCCCCGCCGAGTTCCCGAGAGCTGACGCATGGCCTGCAGAGAGCTGGCGAGCTCCCCCTGCCGAGCTTCCAAGAGCGGATATTCGAGCTCGGAAATACATTCAGCTAGGTCCCACCGGCCAACGAATGGATGCTGCCGAACTGCTGAGCTCGGCCGCGTCGTTAACACCCCCCCTTTTTGACTGAATTGAATGTTTGGACGACCAGGACTTGATGAGCTCGAACCCGCCTATGATAGCCGACTCCGCGCTCAAGGTCTTGTTGATGGTCAATATTGTCAGGGAGCAGAGTGCAAAACAGGATTTTGCCGAGCAGACCAGTACAGTCCGCCAAGTCCTGCGCAGCTGGCGCCGAGCAGAGTGCCGAGCAGGACCGCCGAGCAGGATTTGACCGAGCAGACCAGCACAGTCCACCAAGTCCTGTGCAGCTGGCGCCGAGCAGTGGACTCCGCCGAGCAGAATTCCGCCGAGATGCCGAGCTCCCCCGCCGAGTTCCTGAGAGCTGACGCACGGCCTGCCGAGAGCTGGTGAGCTCTTTCGCCGAGCTGCCGAGCTCCCCCGCTGAGTTCCCGAGAGCTGACGCAAGGCCTGCCGAGAGCTGGTGAGGGCCTGCCGAGAGCTGGTGAGATCTTCCGCTGAGCTGCCGAGCTCCTCCGCCGAGCTGTCGAGCTCCCCCGCCGAGTTCCCGAGAGCTGACGCATGGCCTGCAGAGAGCTGGCGAGCTCCCCTGCCGAGCTTCCAAGAGCGGATATTCGAGCTCGGAAATACATTCAGCTAGGTCCCACCGGCCAACGAATGGATCCGACATTGAACAGAAGGTGCCGAGCAGGATGAGCTCTTCCGACGCGTGCGCGGCATAATCAGTTCACTTTCGGTTGGCTGTCGATCTTAAAATGACAAACTGAAGTATTAGGCTGGCGTCTCTTGATCCGTTTGAGGAGAAAATATCTGAGGTCGGCATTAGGTCGGCGGGAAATATCTGAGATCGACACTAAGTCGGTGAACACGTGAGCAGAATCTGCGTAGAACCAATAGGAGAGCGACAGGTGTCCAATTAGGGTTAGGGTTTTTTGTCTGGCTTATGGTCCAAGTAAGTCGGTGTCCACTGAGGTGATGACATGTGTCCAATTAGGGTTTGGAAGGAAAACTATAAATAGCCTCTCCAAAAGAGAGAGAAGGATCCCAATTTTTTAGAGAGAGAAACATAGAGAGCTTTAGAGAGAGAAAGCTTGTAATTTGATATTAAGCAATTGAAAAAGGACTTAGCCAAGGCCGATCCGAACTTATTTTGAGGAATAAAAGTTAAGCACTTTTTCCTATCCATTCTCTACTATCTAATTGCTGCTCTTTTTCTATTTTTTGGTTTTGTATTTGTTGTGTTACCCTTAACATAAACAGGGTAATTAGCTTTTCCTTGTCTACGTCTAGACTAGATTTTGCTTGAAGACAAGCAAAAAGATAAGTGTGGGGGAGTTGATTTATACATATTTGTATGTGATTTTCGTGTGTTTTTGCATCGTATGTTGTGTGCTTTTAGGGTGTTTATGTTTATCTTTTTATCGTTTTTCTTCCTTTTGATGTTTTTCGTTTCGTTTGGTGTTTAATGTGTTTTTACTTTATTTTATATGAAGTAATCTAATTTTTCTTAGTTTTAGTGTTTCAACTCGAGACGAAGAAACGGGACATGCCGAAGCCCTGCAGGCGCCGCAATGCAGCACCCGCATCGACGCCGAGAGCCGCTCGCGTCGAGCGACCCTAGGCCGAAGCAAATCCACAGTAGCGTCGATCCTAGATCCATCAGTCGACGCACATGTAACCGCAAACTTGCAATCGCGTCGATTAATGCTCGCGTCAGTCGACGCACTACCGAGTCGATGCGACAACCCTGGCACGCGTCGACGTCAATGCTCAGCCCGCGTCGATCGATGCTCCGGCAGTTTGAACAGTTATTTTAGGAAAATCTATAAAACGCCGGTGGTTTCTTCATTTCAAAAGGGGCTGGAACGAGGGGGAAAGGTTAACAGATTGCATATAACCCTCGGTTCTTGCCACCCTTCCGATTCATGCAAGATTAGAGTTTAATATTTAGTTGTTTCATCATTTTGATTTCGTTCGTCGATCAAGTTGTTCCTCGTCGATGAAGACTCGTTCGATGGCTACTGCTTTCCTAGATAATAAGTTAATAAGTGTTTCTGAACTTTGTTATTTTCTTTTTGAATTCGGCTTTGGTTATCTTTGAATGTTTATTATCTTTGAATGAATATGTTAATTTAGTTCGTCTTCCTTTTATCGTTCGATTATGTTCATGCTTTGCGTTGATATTATGCTTTGATCATGATGATACTTGTAGGCTAAGTTTATCATTCTAGTGCCGAAGGTCATTTAGAACCATCGGGATTGACAACCCTGATCGTGGAGATGATTTTGGCGCACTAGAACCTTGCTTTTTTTAATCGTTTCAAGCTTTCAATTTTATTGCTCGTAGATGTTCGAAAACCCCAAACCAGTTTGGATTGCGTGTTTAGTTTAGTTCTTATTTCTTTTATATGTTCGTAAAATCAAACACTGGAATGACTTCCGATTAGTTTTCCTTGTGATTCGACTCGAGTCCAACTTACCGCCTACAGCTACTCCGTTCTCTTGCGGACGAGATTTTTTATTTTTAAATAAAAAGTAGGTGTAAAAAGTTCAATTCAAGCGCCGAGTCCTGGTTGAGTTGTTTGAGAGGCAGAACTTGATTGCCTATTTTCAGCATAAAGGTATGTGTTCCACAGTCTCTGCTGCCATGCCTTTTGTTCGGGATATTTTCGTTGATTTTTATGCAAATTTAATGTCGTCTATTGTTGATTCAAACTCTGTGAATTATGGCAAAAAATTTGTGTGTGGCAAAATGTTTAGTTTTACCTCTAATTTAATTGATGAGTTATTTGGGACTGAACCGTATCGGGGTGATTCTAATGTGGATGATATGAATGAGTTTATTTTTGTTCTTTTCTGGCGGTATGGTGCATGCGTGGTTTGAACAGTTGTTGAGCATCCGGCTTTCTTCTCTTTACTCTATTTTGCACAACATCGCCATTTACAACTGGGTTCCCTCCAAGAACACAATTTGTATTACGCGGCCTCAGGCCCAATTTCTGTATAAGCTTAGGAGGGGAGTAAAGTTTAGCTTCGGGCAGCATGTCTTTGACATTGTCACAAAGTTCGCCACCACCAGGTCCGCGGCCTCATTGTGTTTTCCCTCGTTGACCTTCAGCCTGCTTGGGAATCAGGGTTTGGCGCTTCATCCTGATGATGTACTTACTAGGGAGGCTGACTGGTTTGCCTTGAGGGGCCAGCATATTACAGGTGCCCGAGTTATTGATCTTCCTTGGCAGGCTCCTTTCCAGGCCGATGTTGCTAGTGGTGTTGGGACCGGCATTCCCAACATTGGTCCCAACATGGTCCCCATTTCTGCACAGGTTCTTCGGGCGCATGTGGCTTAGATTGATATGCAAATGACCTAGTTGAAGGCACTTCGTGGTTCTATCATGGAGGCCCTTTTGCCTTCTGGTCAAAAAGGGGGAGATGTTGGCAATGCGGATACGGATGATGCTGATGAGGATGTTATTGCTGCTAAGGCCTTTGCGAGTCTTGCTCGAGAGAAGCGGAGGAAGAGGATCCGTTCTTGCAATAAGGCCTTGAAGAAGATGAAGAGAAAGCAGTTGCAGAAGCGAAAGGATCGAGGTGAAGGAACTTCAACATCCCCTCGTCGTTCGAAGAGGGTTCGAAGTCAATATGTTCCTTTTATTCTGTTTTGTTTTGTTAAGTGGTAAATTGTTCAATGTTGGTTTGTAATGTTGGGTTGATGAATTAATAACATTGGGTGTTTTATTTAGGGGAAGTTAGTTATTTTTTGTTTAAGCTTATTTTTGCGTCGTAGTATTTTGTCCAGAAAGGCAAAAGGGGGAGATTGTTGAGGAATTTATTCTTGGCAATAATTCCTATTTTGTTATTTGCCTTTCTTGGACACAAAATAAATTAGGGAACTAGATTTAGAACTTTATTTGTTTCCTAGTTGATGTACAAGACTTTATTTAGTTTCCTATATTATGTTTGGGATTTGTTTTACTTGTTTACCAAGTTTAGGATTCTAGGATTATTTATTTAAGACAAGAGAATACTAAAGCTTGGGACAACTTGAAGACGCACAGAATTTTGGAGAATCACACGACGCAACTCAAGAAAGACACGCACAGCAAGGAAAGGACGTGAAGACTACTTGGAGCCACTGTTCGAGATCGACAAGTTCTTCGAAGTTGCGTGACCAACGGAGGAGATCTTTCATCTAGGCAACAAGTATTTAGTATCATTTTTTTTATACTTTAGTTTTCATATATTACTTCATATTTTTGTATTTATCGAGAACAAGAAAGTAATATAGTTTTCGGGTTTGTACACCCAAGTTCACAAGTATTTTTACTTGTGAACTGAATTTAATTTGCTGTGTTCTTAAGTTTTATTTCCGTTGCATAATTTTCGTTTAACTCTGGTTGATGTTGGTATTCAGTGTTGGCTAACATTGAAAGAAACATCACAAACTAATTCTTATTTTTAAAACCATAGACTTTCAAATTTTACAGAATCCACGCTATAATGATTACAATTGGTTGAATTCTAAGGTTGTTGATGCACATTTTGCACCTAGACTTTTGGAAGAAGATTCGAAGCTCCTATATAAGGCTATGATAAGTGAGTTTCTTGATACATACTAAACTGGCATCAGTTATAACCTTGCGTTACGAGCCAAATGCAAGTTGACTGATCGATAATAAATTTTTATTTTGTTTTGGAACATAGAGGATGATAGGAATTTTATCCCCACGTTCTTTTTAATTAATTAGAATAATTGTTTTATTTGCCTTTCTAGACTTATTAGTATTTTAGAAATCTTTTATTTATGTATATATAAATATATACTTATCTTGTAAGTTAAGGTAAGAATCCTTTAGTAATAGGAAGGTGTATTTTCATAATTATCTTATTCCTAAAATATCAAGATATTGATTAACTCTCTTTTAATTATCTTATATTGTTTTATACTACACAGTTTTTTAGTAATATCATTTCGGCCGGAGGTCATGACCTATGAATTTTTAACTCATAGGCAAATTTAAATTCTGTATTCTTATTGTTTCCGCTGTGTGTGTTATTGAATGTTAGTACTGGTGTTCCAGCATCTCGACTAACATTCAGTCTCTGATTGTTTTTATTCTAAGTATTCTGGCCTTCAAAACCTTTCAATTGGTATCAGAGCGGTCACTTGACGGTACTAAGTGTTGATCCTATTTTGTTTTTGTAGGAAACTACGGATACTATGATGAATGTTATAATTCGACCACCAATTCTAGACGGGACCGACTATGCAACTTGGGAAGTGAGAATGCGTGCCTATATCAAAACCATGGATAAAAGATCATGGCGTGCGATATTTGTCGGCTGGGAGGCTCCTATGTGGGATGATCCAGATGGTGACATCATCCTTAAAAATGAGATTATTTGGACGGCTGATGAACTAGTTGTTTGAAACACAAACACCAAAGCCCTGAATGCTCTTTACAACTTTGTGGATGTTTCTCTGTTAATACTATGTCAAACCTCCCGACTGCAAAAGAAGCTTGGGATGCATTACAACTCTTTTGTGAAAGATCCAAAGGAGTTCAACGAACAAAACTGAGAATGCTTGCAACTGAATTTGAAGTTCTTAGAATGGAGGAAAATGAAACTATTGCCGAATACAGTGCCAAACTCTTTGACATTGCAAACGAATCGTTAGGTGCAACGATCTCTAACGAAAGACTTGTGAGTAAATTCTTGCGTTCTGTTGTTGAGAGATTCAACATGAAGATAACGGCTATTGAAGAAGCCAAGGATACCTCAACCATGAGCTTTTATGAGCTTTTGAGTTCCTTGATGACATATGAGATGGAACTTCAGATCAAGCAACCTAAGAAAGAAGCATTGGTCTAATCTCCACTCTTGCTACTGGAGATGAAGAGTTTGATCTTACAGCCCTTATACGTGAAGCTGAGATTGCTGAGTTGGATGATGATGGAATCACACTCTTCACGTGAAATCTCAGTGATTTACTAAAAAAAAGAATAATGCGAGGAAGTAATTTGGTCGATACAACAAACTCTCCTTAGAGCCTTCCTCTCTAAGAATGATTGGTCAATCCACTCATGCAAACAAGTTTCAAAGGAGGGATATGACTCCCAAAGGTGCAGTATTTGAAGACCAAAATCAGAACAACACTAAGATATTGGATAATGTCCAGTGTCACAAATGTAAAGGGATTGGCCATTACAAACATGAGTGTGCCAACATCAAGCGCAAGAGAAATCTGATAGCTATGAGTGATGGAGAAGAAGAAGACGAGCCCCAAGAAACCAATTGTTTGGACTAGGTTTTATTGAGATTCTAAATCCTGGTATTTAGAATCTTGAGTATTCAGAATTCTATAAATAGTAAGAATCTTTATTTGTTATAGGATCCAGAATCCTTTACTTTTTACTGTAGATGTCAAAACATGTCTCGAAAGTGGATGATAATTTTTTTTTTATTTTATTTGATGTAGAATCATGTATGAAAAGTGGATAATGTATTATTATATTATATTTAGTAATATTTGATTTTTTAAATATAATGATGACGTGATAAAAGATATGAGTGTGGAGTTAGGTGTAAGAAATTATTGATTGTGGGTTGAAAATTTGAGTCTTAGAAAAAACGAGGATTGGGATATAGAATCTCAGTCCTGGTATTGGGAGTCTTAGACCAAATAAGGCATAAAAAAGTTGTTGTCATGACTGCCTTTGTTGTCTGGAATAATGGTGAAAATGTTATTGAGATTTGGCGTCTTAACTCTCTACTACCAAAGATATTGATACTTTGGTGCTGCCTATAAAGAGTTTTAGAGAGCTGGTCCAAACTAGTTCATAGAGTAAACATTCTTACTAAGGAGAATGAGAGATTGACTCGTACGGATAAAGAACAATAGGCTGTAATCTTGCGCCTGGAAGCTCTACTGACACAACGTGAAGAAGAACTAGATAGGACAAGATCGGAACTCTCAACTGCACTTCTAACTTGGAAGAAACTAAAATCAGAAACAGTGAAACTTGAGGAGATCTTGTCAATTGGATCTATGCTCAGAAATGGCATAGGCTTTAAGGCTCCTATGTTTTGTCAGAGAAGGTGACAAGACATCGAAAGGATCTGTGTCTGTTAAAAGAACTAAACGACGTCGACGTAGTTATGTCTATCACCATTACTCGAAACTTGGACATATCAAACCCTTCTTCAAAAAGTTGAAGATAGAAAGGACTCGTGCGTTTGAAGGCAAGCCAATGTTAGTCAACTCAGGCACCAACATTCAGACCAACGCCGCTCCAATATCTAAAATGGTGTGGGTAAGAATATATGATACTCAATGCAACATGATTTACACCTCACTTAAGACGAATATTGTAGGTCTGTTGTATTTCGATAGTGGGTTTTCCCAACACACGACTGGAATAGTTGACTACTTGTCTAATAATTTGAAACACAATGGTGGCAAAGTCCAATATGGTGGCGGTGCCCATGGAAAATCATTGGGAAAGGTACTTTGAATGTTGAAGGTTTACCTAGGCTCCAAAACGTGCTTCTTATGGATAGATTAACTTCTAATCTGATTAGCATTAGTCAACTATGTGATGATGATCTTCGAGTAAAGTTTGATCGAGACTCGTGCGAGGTCCTTGATAAAACTGATCAATGCATACTTATAGGAATCAGGATGGCAAACAACTGCTATCAAGTTAAAAGAAAAATCCCATGTCAATCGGTTGTGCCATCTGAATCCGAATTGTGGCATCAATGTCTGGGACTTGTGAATTACAAGACGATGAGTAAACTAGTTAAATCCGATGATGTAAGTGGCATTCCAAAGTTAATAATAAAAAATATGTCTATTTATGGTGCATTTCATAATGGAAAGCAAACCAAAAAGTCACTCGCATTGTTCCAACATGTCAACGCCTCTCATTGGATGAAAAATCCTCTTATGAAGCTCTTGGTTCCATCTGAGGTAAAATGTGCTGAATTTAAGAGATTTTGTATGATATAATTAATAATCATGGATATATTGTGTTTAATAGTACATACTTTATTATTTTTCTGTGCACGAGTTATGATAATTTGTCTGTGATAATTGGGAACTCTGAAGAGGACACTGTACCTATTCTTGTACGAAGTCCTCACTCTGTGGATCTAATATTTATATCTCGTGATTCTACAGGAATGAGTTCTGATAATGCAAACAGTGTTACTGCTCATGCTCCAACACCAGAACCAACATCTTGGGTTCTAACTGATCCGACTATTGAAACCTCAGAATCAGAGTATGACCATGATGACTCTATTCTTAAAGGGTTTATTAAGTCTTTTGTTTGAGGCATTATTTCAAGGATGAGGAAGAATCATACTTCTTTTCATTTAATCAAGGCTCTGACTGAGAGAACTACTTGCAAGAAGCAAATGAACTTCAGAGAGATGGTAAATATGGTGTGTGCAACATCTTGCTACTCCCTAATTATAAACTCTTTTCTTGTGTCTTATGCAGAGCCAAAATGGGTGGAGGATGCATTCAAGCATCAGTTCTGGATCAATTCTACGCATGGAAAACTTGTCAAGAATGCCATGAATAACGTGCGGAACTGTCCATATCATTGAAAATGACAAGATGGAAAACATAGTACGAATAAAGGCAAGGTTAGTAACTCAATATGTTTCACAGGTTGAAGGTGTAAATCTTGATAAACCTTTACTCGTGTTGCAAGATTTGAGTCATTCAAGTTGTTTCTTATTGTTGCTTGTCATTTTGGTGCTACTATTCACCAAATGGGTTCAAAAAATGATTTCATGTTCATTGTGAAAAGCAAGTGTGATATTTCAATTACTCGGATTTACGTTAGTGATGTGTGTTTAGGTCTACTTATGATAAAAAGCTTAGAAATTCTGAGAATTGCAAGTATACTTTTTTAGTGTTTTGTAGAAGATGGTTTGTCGTTATTTCTAGGTTTACAGATAAAGTACTTTGAAGATGGGATTTTTCGCATCTCAAGCTAACTATGTTAAAAACCTAGTTAAGTGTGTTGGTCTAGATGTTGTTAAACTTAAGAACATGCATGTGTTAATGATTCGAAGAACGTCTAGGGATGATGTTGATGAATGGAAGCTTAAAAGGTAACTTGATGTATATAACTATGAGTAAGCCTAAATTTTGTGTCCTTGTGCTTGATATCAGGTACATCATAAAGTTACTAACCCAAAGCCCCTAAAACGCATTATTAGATATGTTGTTGGTACTTGTGACTTAGGAATTCGGTCTACTAAAAATTCTAATATTGTAAGTGTTAAGTATACGAATTCAATTTGGGAATGTATTTTTAATGATATAATGAGTACTACAAGGGATCATTTTGTAGTAAGTAATCAAGTTTTGTGTTATTGCAAGGAATTAAATTATTCTTCTTTATTAATAATTGCAGCTCCTAGTAGTACGCGTCCTACGTTACACAGGCTGAATCAAATGATTAACGTGTGTGGTCTATATAGTGGTGTTTTAACTGTTCTTTGTGAGAATTTAAGTGCAATTGATATCTCGAGAAATCTAGTCCAACAATCTCACACAAAACACATAGACATTAGACATCACTTCATTCGAGATTTGGTCGAGAGGAATTTTGTGAGTATTGAGCACATTGGGATAGAAAATCAGCCTACTGAAATATTCACCAAAGCATTAGACTTTGAGAGATTTTCTAAATTAAGAAAGTCTCTCGCTTTATATGTTGATTAGGTCAGTGTTACTAGAAATGCTAGAGGTGCAACATACTTTGTGCATCTGGCATTTTTTATTTATTTTTCCATAACACATATAAATACTTGCATATTTTTCTTCCGCCAGAGGCTGTTATGACAAAACTCTGTTAACTAAAATGGGATGGATTTTCTTTGAAAAATACATTTGTGGGTTGTTATTGCAGAAACATGCGTTTCACTCGGTGCTATCCTTTGAGATTTGTTGGATGTCCTTGCCATCTTATTATTAGATGAAGTTTAACTAAAGTCTAATCTCTTGATCAATGTGATCTACTCCTGGACATAAAATCATCAAATACATTTCTTTTATATCATTTGATATTGTCAATAACCGAGTTAAGAATTCTCTATCTGTTGACTTTGTTGACAAAGAATTCCATTCTAAATGTTGACACACCAGGACTAACACTCTCTTGCAGTTGAGAAAAACCCTTATGTGACTTTTAAATTTTCCTAAGAGCATTCTTTTGAGGCATAAAAATTAGGACATGCATCTTTGGTGATTTTTTGTTCGTATGGTTCGAATGTATATGAACAATGTGATCATAACAAGATCCTGTTTTTCTCTTGCTCAAATTTTGGGTACAATTTGAAGTCTTATGACTTGTGGTGTTATACACGGTTTTGTGGGATGAAAAGAACGAGGTATTCGTGGCATTTGGTTTGTTAAACAAGTCCACAATTGATACTCTCGTCATGGATAATGTTTTTATTCCTACCTTGTTAATTTTCTTACCTCTGTTTATTTTCTTAGTTTTTTTTTGTGAGTCCTAATAATTTGGTTAATGTGTTAGTGGACGGGTTTGAAGGGGAGTGTTCTTTTTGTGTATACTCTTTCTTTTCTTATTTTCATATACCTTCCCGAATGAATGTAGAACATACGCTTGAATATCCTCTCGGGTTGGCCGGGGGTTTACTAGACATACATTATCGAATAACGACTTTTCATGAGAGATATGAAAAGGAAGTTTCCAGAAAACTAGTCTTTTTTGAATTATATGAAGCCAATATTTTTTTATTTTTTTATTTTTTTTCACTTAAAGACTAATCGAATTTTTGTATGTTTAAGTATGGTTAAAGGTGTATCTGGTTTTAAATTCTTTTTGGAAGATGTAAGAAGACCTCTCCTCGATTTTCTTGGTGTGGTTTTGGAACTTATTTATGAAAAACCATATGCAGTCAACTCTTCAGGTGAAAGGGAATTGAGTGTTAACAATCCTCCTTATTTAGAGTTTTTAGCTCAGATTTGGAAGGATGGGGAATTCCTTGCTCTAACAGGTAAATGAGGCAGTGAGTTCCAATGATGATGCACAGTTGGACTCATTTTTGTTGAAACTAGGCTGTTGCTCCTTCACTTGTGGTCTCCAGTCCTCTGAGCTGATCTATTGAAGAACCTATGAGAAGTGAAGCCCACTTTTGTTATGAGGAGGATGTCGGTGAAAATGTTGGCACACTGGCACCAACAATTCATGTTCCCAGTATTGCTCAGACTCTTGGACCTTCTTTGGTCATTTTGTTTCCAACATCTGTTAATCCATTATTTGAAGGCTGTACAGAGACTGAGAACTCTATTGTTGGAGATCTTATTGCAAATCCAACTGATTTGATGACTCGAAGAATGATTATGATGTTCATGTTAATGATGAAGCTGATGATAATGGCATCCTATACTTCAGTTCATGCAATTGAGATGAGTTTTGCTTTTTCTCCTATTTTACTCTATTGATGCTTGGGATCTAGTTACTGTCTTTCGACATTGTGATCATTTTGATGAGAGAATGGAGTCTCCTATTTTTGGCCAGATGTTTGCACATGAGGAGGTATATCTTTTGCATCTTCTAAATTTATTGAACTCTTTAAGACTGAGAGTTTTTAGGAAGATATGATTGGGCATGACTTGAATACGACTGTATGTTTGGTTTTTGAATAATTTGCCTCGTTGTCCTAAAAAGGGTTGATATCTCTCTGTTGACAATGTTGTACTAAGTATTGCACGAAGAGGTGGTCTGCAACTGGGTTTCAACAACTAAAATCATTATTTTCACTTGACCCCAAGCTGGAGCACTGTAGTGAACAAGACCTTGGATGAGGGTTAATCCCATGTAAACTATGGTCTGAGTGTGTGCAAGATTTTGTTACTTCAAAGACAATAAAATGGGTTTCTTTATTTATTTTCCCCATCTGCTCTCGTCTAGTTGATCAGTGTCTTATGGCAAGCCTTTTGGTTTCGTTGGGCTCGGTATTAAGCTTTTGAGGGTCCAAACCGTATCATTGATCTGCCTTTTGCATTTGTTAATGATGAGTCGGATAACTAGTGTGCTGCAACTGCTAAGGATATCGGTCCGGGTGTCACTGGCACTGCAAATAACATTAAAAAATTATGTACCTATTGTCTCTTATGATTTGCAGGCACATCTAGGTATGCTAGACCAGCAGATAGCAGGAGCTCAAGCACATCTTAATAAATTGGGGCACATATAGGCTGTTGGGTTTGTCTTAGTGTGTTTTCTGATGATGAGTCGACTGGTAGTGGTTCGAGGGTCACCAATATTTAGATCTCTTTGTTGCTCTTCCTTCTGTGACTTGCAGACGCATCTTGTCCTTTCGCATTCTGGTCAAAAAGTGTGAGATTGATAAACTGTAGTTGTTGCTGATAATGATGCTCACAATGGGATGTTACACCTGTAATTCCAGGACGTCAACTTCCAGTAGTGGAACCAGCAGTTGATGTGTTTGGTTTGGAAGTTTTCTTAACTAGCCTTGTTATTTACATATTGGTGTTGCTCATTGTGTTCCATCACCATGGCTAACATCTTATGCAGAATTCTTATTTAGTGGGAGTCTTCAAACTCAGGGGGAGTTGTTTGGTTAGTTTTTGTCCAGAAAGGCAGAATGGGGAGATTGATAGGAATTTTATTCCTACATCTTTTTAATTAATTAGAATAATTATTTTATTTGCCTTTATAGACTTATTGGTATTTTAGAACTCTTTTATTTATGTATGTATAAATATATATTTATCTTATAAGTTATGGTAATTTTCATAATTGTCTTATTCCTAAAATATCAAGATATTAATTAACTCTCTTTTGATATTTTAGAACTCTTCTAAAAAGATGGAGATACACATTTGTGTATAAATATCTAAGGGCCTGGACTTCATATGTACACTTTTTGAGAGAACATAAATAATCACCGTGAAGGAAGAAAAGCTGAGGTCGTTCATTCTACACATATTCTCCAAGCTTGTATTTGATCAACTTGAAGACTTTACGGATGACACTGTGCTGATTAAAAACTAACTACTCATTTAGGAATCTTTCATATATTACTAGATGTTATATTTTTTTTAATATCTTATGTAAAACAACTACACCATTTTCTAGTAATATCTTTTCGGCATGAGGTCACGACATATGAGTTTTTAACTCATAGAAAAATTAAATTATGTGTTCTTATTATTTCCGTTGTGTGTTATGCAATGTTAGTACTGATGTTCCAGCATCTCGAACTAACAGTCAGTCTTTGATTGTTTTTACTGTAGTATATGTGACCTTCAAAATCTTTCAGAGGATTTATGAAATTCTCAATCCATTAATAGGCAATAATGAACATCACCGATTAGAATGGAATATGATCTATAATTATGTTTGAGATCAGATAACATACCTAAGTTACATGTCATATGGTTCGAAGCACCCGTTTCATAGGTCCACTCGGTATCAGGAATGGTGGTATCAAAAGCTAGAGCAACTAAGGCTTGTGTTAAGTTATTTGTATTCTTTATAGGCTTTGGTATCCACCAATATATTTTGCAATGTGCCCCATAACACCATAATATTAGCACGTCTCATCGCGATTAAGATCTTGTCCGGTCTGTGACATCCGTCGTTGTCCAGGTGGTGGTGATTTTTATTGTTGAGGGCTTAATTTTTCTGAATGAGAAATGTTCTTAGGTTTTGTGCAATGAAGCCACATCTAGATGAGGTGAATTTGGATGGTCCTTTATGGCATTTTTGGGGTTGAACAAGGAAAGCCATTGAGTTATTGAAGGAGTTGATGCTCATATCAGTGTTGTTTTTCATCTAACTGCTCCTTTTATCAAATTTGTAGTTGCACAACTAGTTCCATATAGGTGGGTCGAGGAGGTTTTAACAAAGTGGTAGAGAAGGTCATAGATTGGGGGCCAAGACAAGTTAGCAATTAAAACACCTTTTCTTTGTCAAGGACAGACTTTCCAATGGCCTCTAAATCATCGCCTAGGCCTTTGAAAGCACGGATATGGCCTGCAATAGAATTATCATCACTCTTACGAAGATATGTGAGTTGTTTCTCGAGGGCAAATTCTCTCTCCTGAGAGTCTTGTGCATAAGCATCTTTAAGGCTCTACAGACACCAATAACTAAGCTAAGTGCTTCTTCAGACAACGTACCAATCAACTAATCCCGCAAAAGGTAGTCGAATTTCCTCTAGGGCACAATTCCTTTGTTAATCTGGTGTGAGTTTTTTGGCTCCGGTAGGGTTATTTGGATTTGGAGTGTTAAATTTTGGTGGTGCTGATTTTTTGTTTGTGAGTTCGATAAACTCTTGGCTTTCAGCAAGAGCTAATGCCTCTTCTCACCATAAAAGATAGTTTTAGGGAAAGAGTTTGGTGTAATAAAATTACCAGCGTTTAGAGATAAAGAACTCATGGTGTATTGAATTTTTATTATTTTTTTTTTGGGGGGGGGGGGGGGGGGGGTGGGGGGGGGGCTTATGTTCTCTTGCTCTATGATACAAAGTTAAAAAAAAATATAAATAGATGAAGAAAATAAAATAAAGGAATAATATTTTATAAATATGCAGATTGTGAAGATAAGCGGTGAGTTGTAGTTCTGAGCATTACGACCCTTTGTACAAATTTCTAACGTTCAAAAGGCATAAAAATAATGATAATTAGAGCATCTTCAATGCTACATCATGGATTGCCAATGGCATGAAAAATAGAATAGAAATAATTAAAATAACTTCTCCAATGGTAAATGTGGATTATAGGGAATAATTGATTATTAATTGAATAGAAAAAGGAAAGAAATAATTAATTAATTTAAAATGATCAATAGATTAGGAAATATGTCAAATAGACAATGTCTAGCACACCATCTAAATGTAGATGGTGTGCTAGACATTGTCTACAATTTTTTTTTGCCACATAAGATTTTTTAGCTTATGTTGCAAATATTGTACTCCAATTCACAATGCATTGGAGATACTCTTATTTCATGAAATTCCTTACGCTAGTTGAAATCTGAGTTTGTGCTCGACAGATGCAAACTTTCCTTTCGTTTCGAATGTTCCAAATCTTTCGGAATATTTGTATTGATAGGATTATTAACATCACGTGATGCTATTTTTGATGATGAATTATAGTCGCTAATACAATCGTGGTCGAACTGGTAGTAATTTATTTATATTTCATAATGTTTTAAGTAATAAATAAATATGAAAACACAAACTAAAATAAGTGTCCAAAAATTCTAAATTAATATAAATGAATAAATTAATTGACAAATAATTGATACATTTTTAAAATATTTAAATGTATTTTTATTTATGTTTTAATTACATTAAAAAATAAAAATATATAAATAAATAAAATTGGCCGGTTCAATGTTTCTCTTCACAAGTTTTGGACTGGTTTTTTGCAGTGTTTTGAAAATCGGACCGGACCGGCCGGTCCGACCGGGTTAACCGGGAACCGTTTTCGAGTCCGATCCGGTTTTTTACTTAGTTTGGGTGGCTAATGACCCAGTGCCACCCGGCAAGAACCGGTAAAACCGGTGAACCAGTGAACCGGTAAAAATCGTTTCTAATCTTTTTTTTTTATTTAAAAAAAAAAGAAAATAGGTAGTTCCAATTATTCCAAATATCAACTTAATTTCAAGATTATTTTAATTGATCCTAAAATTTTAAATGATTTTGAATTTTAAATGATCAAGATTCATTATTTGCAAACTTATTATTTCAAGATTGTTTTAAATGATCCTGAATTTTTATTATCATAATAAATTCATACAAAATGAGATTGATTTTGAATGGATGTATTGGAATAACAGAACTGTACGTGATATATATGATATTAATATTGTTGCTATTTATATTGTACAATATATATATATATATACCGATTTTTTAAAAACGGTTCAATCGGTCGGACCAGTAACCTAGTGAACCAGTTATTGATCCGGTTAGATGTCCGGTTCTGTTTTCAAAATATCGATTTTTTGCCGATTTTCACTGGTACAACCGATCATTGACCAATTTTATTGAGAGAATATTTTTAGAAGAGAATCGGACCGGGACCAGAAAAGTGACCGGTCCAGTCCAATTTTCTGAACCACGCCTAGGACCTTAATTTGTTGTTTGTCTAACCCTGATGTTTTTTAGAACACTATTTAAAACTAAAAATAAAATAAAATAAAAAATCGCATATCCAAGAAACTTGAAATTCTAGGTAGGTGCACGATTCTCATGCCAAGTCCTCAGTCACTAAGAGAATATATGCCAGTAAACAAATCAGAAAATTAATTAAGAAAGTGCATTTCACACGTGGATTCCAGTTTTTATCATTTTCAACTGATTCTAGATTGCTTATGTCTACCACATCCCACTTTATATATGGTTCCTTACATTAACCAATATGTGAATAAGAATCCCAGGAATATAATTTCTCTCAAAATTCTTTATCCCAAACGATTAAGCTTTTTTTTTTTTCTTTCTTTTTTCTTGTTTATTTATTCTCACACATTTCCTGTTTTGCATGAGCCACAATCAGCTTATAATTTAGTTTCAGGCAGCTTTCAAGAAACCTCAAAGCCTTTTCTTCATAGGTTTGCTTTCTTTTGCAACTTCTTCTAAGATAAGCACACACAGAGACAGAAACAGACGACTGAATATATAAACACATGCACTTACTCAAACACACAACATGACACATGTAAACACACACACACACACACACATATAAAAATTAAAATTTATCAAAATCCTCTGTTTCATGTTTTATTCGTGCAGAGGAATTGGAAATGGAGGTGATTGGCAAGAATGCAGAGAAGAAGTTTCAAAAAAGCTACTTTGATGTTATGGGACTTTGCTGTTCTTCTGAAGTTCCACTGATTGAAAAGATTCTTAATTCGCTCGACGGCGTTAAAGATTTCTCCGTAATCGTGCCGACTAAAACAGTGATTGTTGTTCATGATTCACTAATCACTTCCCAGATTCAGATAGGTATAAATTATGATCCTTGTTTTATTGATTAATAAAACTTTATATATATATATATATATATATATATATATATATATATATATATATATATATATATATATATTATGTTTAAAGTACTTCTTGTTCTATGTTTTCCATGTTTTATTTATTTATTTTCCCTGTATCTTTCGGTTATTTATTTTTTTATTGTTTCAGTAGAGATGGATGAATTTAAATGTTCCACTGATAAAGAAAACAAGTAATAGAAAAAGCGAGCACATGAAATAGTTCCACTTTTTTTGAAATGTTGTCTCCAAGTCCAAGCGGTGTTTTTTAATTTTATTTTATGAGTAATTTGGGGATGGACAAGTGAGAAAAGTTGTGATTTATGACAAAAGGTATGGTGATTATGTGTTTTGGCTCACCAGTTCGGTGCTACTCTGGCGTGAAAATGAGTATATATGTAATTAATCATGTTGACGGTGCATGAGATTCTTGTTTCCAAAGCAGATTCTCCCCATCTCTCTCGTTTTTATAAATTTTTAGGTGACGTAATAATTCAATTTTAGTTACTTTCACAAACTAATTAATCTACACACACATATTGAGCAGACAGAGATAGGAAATTTTGACTTGTGGGCCTTACAAGTAATTATTTTTGGTATTAATTTCCAAAAGCATTTTTTTTCAAAAGAAAAAAAAAAGAAAAAGAAAAGAAAAGAAATTTGAGATTAATTTTAGTTTCATTGTGTTGTATGGCAGTTAAAGCACTTAATCAAGCAAGGCTAGAGGCAAATATCAGAGCATACGGTGAAGAAAACTACAAGAACAAATGGCCCAGCCCATATGCCGTTATCAGCGGTATTTTACTTCTACTGTCATTTCTAAAATACTTCTACAGCCCCCTCAGATGGCTAGCCATTGGGGCGATTGCCGTTGGGATCGTCCCGATCACACTCAAGGCCGTTGCATCACTTCGCAACCTTACCATCGATATCAACATCCTTGTTCTGATTGCAGGTATATTATTATATATATATATATTTGTATCATATTAACTAATATATATGCATTACCAGGTAAAATAATCTATTATTGACAATTATAATTTGCGTCCCAAAATAATTAATAAAGTAAAGGTTGATCATATTTCTGAGATTTCAAAAAGGCCATGAAAATTAGACTACAATTTGGATTTACAAATTTATAAATAAATGTTTTATTCCCGTTTGTAGTGCTCGTATTGTTTTTTTGCTAACAAATTTTGTATTACGTACAAAATTTTGCAGTTTCAGGATCAGTTGCGCTTCATGATTATTGGGAAGCTGCGACAATTGTGTTCTTATTTACAATAGCAGAGTGGCTAGAGTCAAGGGCAAGTCACAAGGTCCGAAAATGTCTCCGACTTTTTTGTAATGAAAAAAAATATATAGAAGCCTTTCTTTTCTTTTTTTGAGCAAACAATTCATAATGATTTTCTACTAAGCCAAAATGTATTAATTTTAGGCGACAGCAGTTATGTCATCGTTAGTTAGTGTGATACCTCAAAGAGCCATTTTAGCCGATACAGGCGAAGAAATAAATGCAGACGAAGTTAAATTGAACACCGTTTTAGCTGTGAAGGCTGGTGAAGTTATACCTATCGATGGAGTCGTTGTGGAAGGTAACTGTGAAGTCGACGAGAAGCTTTTGACAGGAGAGTCATTTCCTGTGGCTAAGGAAAAAGAGTCCACTGTTTGGGCTAGCACAATTAATCTCAATGGTAATAATAATATTATAATAATAATAATAATAATAATAATAATAATAATAATAATAATAATAATAATACTTTAGATCCTTAATTATACTTTCTCTGTCCTAGCAAGTGATTCTGCTATGAAAAGTTTTTAACTATTTAGTTGCATGCACATTTATAGGGTATATTACTGTGAAAACTACGGCCGTGGCCGAAGATTGCGTGGTGTCTAGAATGGCGAAACTTGTCGAAGATGCCCAAAATAAAAAATCAAGAACCCAGAGAATTATAGACAAGTGTGCCAAATACTACACACCTGGTGAGAAAATCTTTTTTTCAAATTTCTCCTTGACAAGCTTATGTTCTGCCAAAATAATGAGAAAAAATAAGGTAAATTACAAAAAAAATAATAATAATAATCATAATTAAAAAAAATGCTACCATAGAGGTTTGAATCTGTGTTAAATCTAAGAGGGTAACTATAATATTTTCATAAATGTCAGGGGGGAGGTGGGGGTGGTTGAAGTTTTCTTGCTATGGAGGGGTAAAGTTTAATACAAAGTCAAACCACAAGGGCTTTTTTGTAATTCTCAATAACCTATGTTTTTTTCTGTTTTGTAATTAATCTGCTATTCTATTGAGATTTAAATATTTTTACTTTGTATTGCTTTTGTTTGGGTTTAAGATTAGGGATATTTACAAAAACTATCTCTGCAGATTAGTCTAATTACAAAATAACCACCTTATCTTTCAAAACTACAAATACCCGCAGTTGGAGGTGCATTTTGTAAGCCAAACACATGTCAGGGTATACTTGTAATTTTCAGATATAATTGGATTCTATTTTATGATTAGGCTAAACCTCAGGGGTCATTTTTGTAAATATGGAAAAATTGCACTTTTAGTCCAATGTGGGCATTTATTCCTGCTCTTCTATATTACCCATTTGAATATAGTGAACTACTTCTAATTGTTTGCACCTTTAGTAGTTTTCTTTTCTTTTTTTTTTTTTTGCTAGAAATGTGCATTTTTGGGGTCAAAAAGAAACGGAAAACCCGCCTCAAATATACACTGAATTTCCACAAGAAATTTCAATGGGATATCATTTACTTACAAATTTGATTGTTCTGTTTAAACTCTCTTGCAGCCATAGTGGTGATATCGGCTTCCTTGGCTTTAGTCCCTTTAGTGTTCAGAGTCCACGACAAGAAAGAGTGGTACCATTTGTCGCTCGTCGTTTTGGTGAGTGGATGTCCATGCCCACTTCTTCTATCCACACCGGTCGCCATGTTCTGCGCGCTATCGAAAGCAGCAAAGCTAGGAGTTCTTGTTAAAGGAGCCGAGCATCTCGAGACGCTTGCTAGTATAAAAGTCATGGCCTTCGACAAAACTGGGACGATAACGAGGGGTGAATTTATTGTGGCGGATTTTAGATCACTTCAGGATAATATTAGCTTCAACACACTGCTCTACTGGTATTAATTTCTTCACTGATTTAATAAGTTTTTGTGTGGGACTAATAGAATTGTGATTACAAAAAAACACCCAAACTTTTTCAATTATTCACAACTCTAAATCAACATTTAAATATTTAAAATTAAAAAAATCTAACTTTAAATGTTTTCCAAAAATAGCTTTTCATCATATTTGAAAAGTGGTTGAAGCCATTTTCGAAAAATAATTGAACGTTAGAGTAATTAATTGCAAAAGAAATATAATTTCAGAATCTATTTTTGGAAAATAATGAAAGAGTATTTAAATTTCAAAAAGATCTATCACAAGCTATCTTTGAAACAAAATTGAAAGTTGGAGTATTTTTAATCACAGTGTTTAAAGCTTGAGCCAGAATTGTGAAAGGGTGAAAATGTTTGAGTATTTTTATGGTAAATAACTCATCACAGAAGGTGCGAAATTTTTTATATTGACATTATGAAGATGAACATTACCATTATTATATTTTTGCAGGATTTCGAGTATTGAAAGCAAATCAAGTCATCCAATGGCAGCTGCTCTGGTAGACTTCGCCAGAGCGCGTGCAGTTGAGCCCAAGCCTGAAAATGTTGAGAAATTTGAGATTTTTCCAGGTGAAGGGATTTGTGGTAGAATTGAAGATAACGACGTTTATGTTGGAAACTGGAAAATCGCTTCAAGAGCAGGGTGTAATACAGGTGAACAACTCAATTCCTTCAATATTGAAGGGGCAAAATAATATATCAAGATTACCAAGTTAAATGATTTCCACTTTTTTTATACAGTTCCAAAATTGGAAGGTTATGATATAGAAGGAAAGTCCGTTGGGTACGTTTTCTTGGGGTTGGCTCCAGCTGGCATCTTCTGTCTGTCTGATTCGTGCCGAACGGGAGCAAAAGAAGCTTTGGAAGAGCTGAAGTCAATGGGTATCAAAACTGTGATGCTAACAGGGGATTGTCATGCAGCTGCCAAGCACGCACAAGATCAGGTAAAAAACCAGTTTGACTATAAAAATGTAGTGTTCATATGCATACGCAATCAATAGTCCAAGGTAATCGTAGGAGTGTTTGCAAACACTTAAAAAAAATTGATTCAGCTTATAATGTTTTCAAATGTCATCTATTCATGACGCTCCACAATAGCAGTTTCAGTCCTATAACTTCCAAAGGTATTTTGGGATATTTTGGTATTTAAGGGCGTTTTGGGAAAATTAAAACTTATAGGACTGAGATTGCGATAACAATTAAGCCATATATTGTGAAATGTGTTTTTGCCATCAGTTAGGAGGAGCTTTAGAGGTGGTTCACGCTGGACTCTTACCACAAGACAAAGAAGGAATTGTGAAAGAGCTCCAAAAGGAGGGGCCCACGGCCATGATCGGCGACGGCTTGAACGACGCACCCGCGCTAGCCGCCGCCGACATCGGCATCTCGATGGGCGTATCCGGCTCGGCCCTCGCGACCGAAACCGGGGACATCGTCCTCATGTCGAACGACATCCGGAGGATACCGAAGGCCTTGCGCGTCGCGAAGAAAGTGCGGAGGAAAATAATCGAGAACGTGATCATATCGGTCTCGACCAAGGCCGCGATCGTGGGGTTAGCCGTCGCCGGTCACCCGCTCGTCTGGGCGGCAGTGATGACCGACGTCGGCACGTGCCTCCTGGTGATCTTCAACAGTATGTTGATCCTGAGAGGGATACCGGGGCATGGGCACAAAAAATGCTGTGGGTCCGGTTCTCACGGGCATTTTCACAAACACAAGTCCGGCGACGAGACGACAACTGGGAAGAAGTGTGTATCGGAATGTTGTTCTTCCGATAAGGGACAGAGTGGTGATTCACACGAAGAGGGTAAGGATTGTTGTAAGAAAGTCGGTCGAGATTTGGAGTCACAGACAGCTCACAGCCATGGTTGTTCTGAGAAAGCAAGGTGTTGTGCAGAAACAGCTCAAAGGCGCGATTGTTGTGAAACAGAAGATGGGCTTCATGGGCCAACATTACAGAAACACACATTTGAACATTTCAACCAATCAAAGGAGCAGGTAACAGAGGCGGTAATATTATTTTATTTGGATAGTTACCAAGAAAAGTCTTAGAAATTAGGAAACAAAAGGGTTGAATGAAATTTGATTCTCTCTTAAGTCTTAACCAACGTGTAATCTGTAGTATTTTTATATAATATATATGTGAAAGGAGATAAAAGTAAGACCAAATCAAACCTCCATTTTTATTTATTTTATTTTTTAAAAAATAAAATTCAAGCTTTTTTGTACTCTCTGTTTTCAAATAAACCAAATCGCAGAAATTCTTGTACGGGTGAATTACAAAAACTACTCCAGATTTATCCTAATTACAAAAAACCACTGAGGTTTTCGAAAACAACAACACAATACTAATTAAAACTATGCTAAAATTTATGTTTTTGTCCCTGGTGTCAGGTACTGCATAAGAATCACTGCACGGTAAATCACGACCAAGATGATCGCACTGCAAGAAAATTGGGCAGCCAGCGTGAAAATTGCTGCTCACAGAGTATTCCCAAAAACTACCAGGAGGATCAGCATTCAGAATGTCACGAGCATCATCATGTTTCTCAACCTGGTAAACAATTGAGCTCTGCTGTTACTAAATCATCAGGCTGCACAAAAAGTCACAGTGCTGTTAAGGGTTGTTTGGCTTCCAACACGAAGAAAGCAGCAGATAGTTGTTGCGATGGCCCCAACGGCAAATGTGGCGGCAATAGAAATGGACAATTATCACAAATTGTCATTGAATAATAACTCATGCAAGTCTTAGAACAATAAAACATCGTCACTGATTTGGCGCCGTCAGATCAAATATGAGGAACAATTTTTATTTTGTTGAACGAAAAATATAATTAGTGTGTAATTTTCAATAAGTAACTAATGAATGATAATTTAGGTATTTGTTATCTATCATCTCTTTTGTTTATTTTTCTTTTTTGTTTTTCCATTTACACGTTATGAGCATGAAACTCTAACAAATAAGCCTCCATCACCAAAGCAACGATTACACAATTTTCGTAGCTCGAAAATCTAACTGTGTTGTAAGTTTGAAAAATCGTTTTTTCACGTTTCAACCATTGGATCTCGTTCTAATTTTTACAACACCTTAAGGACCTGTTGAATTACTTTTTGAACGGTGAAGACTGGATTCTAAGTTACGAGGAAATATATATAAATTTACGAATAAAGCAAATTTTATTTTCGAAATTTTTTGTACAGCGTTTTTAAAAACAAGATTTCGCAAGATCAAACCGTTAGATCAAGGCGAAAATTTGATATTACATTCCATACATATGAAGGTTCTGAACGGTGAAAACCTGGATTCGAGATCCGTAGAGTCTGATAATGAATTTTGAATAGAGCTGATCCTATTTTTCAAAATTGTCCGCTCAACTTTTTAAAATTAAATTACGCACAATCTAACCGTTAGATGAATCTGAATTTTGGATATAATGTTCAAAAGATATAGTGGTTAAATCTGTACGGTGGAGATTGGGTTTGACGTTTCTTATCATCAAAACTATATCGCGCACAACCTATTGCAAAAACAAAATTCGAGGAATGTCCGAAAGAATCATGTCTTTCCTCCAAGTTAATTTGAATTACCCTATTATTTATTAAATGAAAATAATAAATATTTTTTATATGGATATATGGCATGGTATGTATTATTGTTTATTATTATACAAAGCATGTATATGTATATATGTTACATAAGATTATATGCATGTGATGTTATGTACAATATTGACAGACAAGAAACTTTGCAATACTTTAATGATATTCGTAGAGTATATAATATATTATTACTTATTCTTTTAGATGATTTCTTATTTAGAAATCGTAAATAAAGTTATTTACATGGTTAGACGAGAGATTAATCATGGTTTTGCCAATATATTTAGTTAACCATGAATTTCGATGAATTGATATATTCATGTATGTTGGTAATTCTCTTCAAGTTGATTTTATAAGCTACTTTCAATATGTGCATTATTAATTGTACATTTGCATATTTTCATGATAATGAAAGTTCGTAAACGGTAGAGAATTGTATAAATAAGTCTTGTGATAAAATATATTCACATAATACCAAAGAATGATTAATGACATACATTCTTCAAATTCATTATCTAAAGAAATTGATTGAACTAACTCAATCTAAATACAATTTATTATACTTAAAAGAAATTGAGTACTACCATCATTTCTTTGATGTGGAAACTAGAAGAACTACAATTCCACAATAATATCATCCACCAACCCCTAACTGACAAAGAATTGTCAAACTAAACCAAAGTAAATTCTCTAATGAACTTGAAAATTCATATTGACCCCAATCTTATGTTGGATGTATATTTAGTTACAAACTTTCAATGAACTTTGGTATGTGCTCTAAATGAGTATTTTGGGAATTTTATGAAACACTACTTCCAAGTCTTAAAATTTAGTGAAAATAAATTTGTTTACTTGCTAAAAAGGGTCACTGACTTTGATATGTTGTGATTATAAACATGTCTTACCATATGTGAAAAAGAAAGTCATTTTAAATGAAAATAAGTAATTGAGAGATACGATCTCACTCTATTTTTTCACTTGAACAAACATACTGATGCACTTGTATAATATTAATTATAATAGTAAGTTATTGAGAGACGTGACATTATTTTTTATAATACTCATGTTAGAACTCCGGATATAAAAAAATTCTTGAGGCTAACCAGGATCGATATGAATAATGAAAATAACCTTAAAGCAAAGGGGAAGTGACATGTTGATCCCTACTTATGTGAGAAAAATGAACCACAAGGTAAGATAAGTAAGAATTTGTGATATTTATTGGTCGTGGTAGAAGTCATGAAGATTCTCCCAATAACCTTGCTTAGTCATTGGATATCCTCTATTTTGATTGATGAAATTTGTTTGTTTCTTACTTTACAAAGAACTTGTGAAAGTATAATCAATCATTATATTAGACTATTGTATTTGGCCTTAAATTTTATTTTGAGTTAGACTTATGATGTATCCTGATTCAAACATTCACATACAAGGTTCAAGAGTAAACTATTAAGATCTAATGTAATTAGGGGTGTGCATCGGTCGGTTCGATCGATCGACCGAACCGACCGAATTGTCAAAATCGAATTGACCGAATTTGGTCGTTGGTTGGACCAAACCGACCGAAAATCTTTGGAAAACCGAACCGAAATATTTCGGCCAGGTTCGGTCGGTTTCGGGCCGAACAGATTTCCTCTTTTTTTTAAAAAAAAAATTCCCATTATTTTCTAAGCCATAAAAATAAATTAAAAAAATATATATAATCAATATTATATATATACATACATATATATATATATATATATATATATATATATATAATTCGGTCGGTTCGGTTATATCGGTTTTTTTTGGTAGTCAGCAAGCTCCCCAATTTGACCCAATCCGTCACGCTTTAGACATCACCACCGGGATCGTTGAGGCCCCAAATTTCAGTCTTTTTTTGATTGGATTTTTCTTCCACGCTTTGGACATCGCCACCGTAAATTCTTGGGTTTTGTTTCCATTTTTTTACTAATTTTTTGAGTTTTTCTTCTATTTTTCATTTAAAATCGAAAAGAATTAGAAAACGCGTACTAAACGATCGACGCCCGACCCTCGTGGTTCCACGACGCCGAGACGCACCCCTCCCCGCCCCGTTCAAAACCACCCCTACGTGCCTAAAATAATTGGCAAACACCGAGGGAAAGCCACATCCCTCGGTTTGAAACCGACGGAAAACCAAGTCCCTCGGTTTGGGTCAATTTTAAAAATACAAAAAAATCGAAAAAATAGAAAACGCGTAGTTATCGATCGACACCCGACCCTCGTGATTCCGGGATGCCGATCCGAATCCCTCTTCGCCCCTTTCGTAAACTCTTGGATTTTGTTTCCATTTTTTACTAATTTTTCTATTTTTTTCGAGTTTTTTTTTCTATTTTTCATTTAAAATAAAAAAAAATAGAAAACGCGTACTATACGATCGACGCCCGACCCTCGTGGTTTCACGATGCCGAGAAGCACCCCTCCCCGCCCCGTTCATAAATTCTTGGGTTTTATTCCATTTTTTACTAATTTCTCTATTTTTTTTTTAGTTTTTTTTCCTTTTTTTATTTAAAATCCAAAAAAAATAAAAAAACGCGTAGTTATCGATTGACGCCCAAACCTCGTGGTTCCATGACGCCGAGACGCGCCCCTCGCCCCCTCGAAAAAATCACGATGCTTCGTCGCTTCGCGTTTCCAACCGAAGGAGTTGATCGATCGATCGTATCTTGTTGTTGGTCGAATTACACGACGCGTGTGGATACGCACATGCTCGTTGATATTTTTTGATCGAAATTGGGTCAAATCCACCCCACGTGCCTAAGATGATATGATTTATTTCATTTTTACAGTTTTTCTATTTTTTTCTATTTTTTTATTTTTTTAAATAATTGGCAAAAACCGAGGGATTGGATTTCCCTCGGTTTCAAACCGAGGAAAGAGCGAGTCCCTCGGTTTTTGTCAATTTTTAAAAAAATAAACAAACCGAGGGATTGGTTTTCCCTCGATTTATAACCGAGGAACTCACCTTTCCCTCGGTTTGATTCCGAGGGAAAACACGTCCCTCGATTTTTGTAATTTTTTTAAAAATAATAATAATAAAATCCCGAGGATAATTTCTTCCCCTCGGTTTTTTCGAGAAGTAATTTCTCTCGGAATAAATTCCCTCGGACATCCTTCGCTATTTCCTTCGAAAATTATGACGACAAATACTGGCGTCGTACCGAGGGGAAGACCAAGGGAAAATATTCTTCTCGAAACCCTCGGAATAAACCGAGGGAAACAGTTCCCTCAATTTTTCCATCGGAAAACTGCTGTTTTTTTGTACTGATAAAATGTAAGACTTCTAATAATCATTAACTTGCAACATACTAAATTATATGCTATGAGAAAGATAATTATAACCTAATCTAATTCTAATAATATACAATACAACAACGAAATAAGATAAGTATAAAATCTTTTCTACATAATTTATATCTAATAAACTTAGAAAGAAAGTAAAAATAATATTTAGAAAAAGTAATACTCCAAAAGAAATAAAAGACTGATTAATCTAATACGTGTCAAACAACGTATAAATGATAATTAAAATAATATTAAGACAAAATAAAATTTTAAAGGGAATAAAAGTTTTTCCTAGACTCCGAAAGGATTTTAAAGTCTCGTCACATATATGAACCACGTATATGTAACTTACCAATCAGAAAAGTTACCCCTAAATTTAAGATAATTCCAAAATATACTATTGCGATTGATGGAATGGGATGCGGGAGTACAAGATAACTACATATAAAATGAGTATAAACTCTTTCCTACACAATTTATATCTAATAAACTTAGAAAGAAAGTCAAAATAATATTTACACAAAATAATAACCAAAAGAATTAAAAGACTTATCAATCTAAATACGTATAGATGCTAATTAAAATAATATCAAACACAAAATAAAATCTTAAGGGCAACAATAAAAGTTTTTCCTAGACTCCTAGGATTTGAAAATCTTGTCTCATATACGAATCACGTATACGTGAACTTATCAATCACAGAAGCTATTCCTAAGTTTAAGAAAATTTCAAAAATACCACTAATCTTGAAAATTACAAAAATCATTCGAAAGGTTTGATTTCGTTTAACATTTTCGCCAACCGTTATGTGAAAAAAAAAAACTTGAAAATGTTGAAGTGTTCAATATTATAAATTGCACTATCTGCTTTATTTTATTAGTTTGGTGATGTACAAAATAACATTTAAAAAAATGGATATGAGAACTTAAAAACGATACACAATGAATTAACATAAAAATCACAACAACGCGCATAGAAAGCGCTTATTAATTTGAATACAAGGCATAATAGCCTAGAAAACTGACACAAAAGAAAGCTAAACATTGACACCACCAGCAAAGCCCTTATTCAGCAGCTAGAAAGCAATCTGAAAAACCAAAGGATCATTGAAAAAACAGCAACGCATTCAACGGTTTCTTTTCCTCTTCGCCGTGTTATCTTCTTCAATCTCTTCGACTTGCCTCTGCTTGGGGCTCGGAAGCAATTTTTTGTTCAGAAAATTCATGTACCATATAGCCGAGGTTTTCGGGTACCGGACTAAACCATTGACGTAGTCCACATAATATATACCAAATCGAACTGTGTATCCTTCGGCCCACTCATAGTTGTCAAACAACGACCACAAGAAGTAACCCTGAAGTTTCACACCGTCACTGCAAAAAACAAATCAAGTCAAAAACTAATTAGATCGAACCTCGAGGGTATGTATGTATGTATGTATGTATGTATGTATGTAAATATCATCGAAGGACAAAATAATATATCCTCACTCGATAGCTTGTTTCATGTAGGCAAAATGGTCTTGATAGTATCTAACTCTGTGATCATCCTTGCGAGCTTGGGCAATCGATAGGCCCCTGTCGTTTTTCTCGCTTATACCTATGTGAAAATTTTAATGTAATATTGAGCTTTTATTGTTAGGTAGTACAAAACAAGGTTGAAATAAATTATTCCGCGAATATAATAACATGTAATTATATTATTATATTATTGTCACTAGAAAATTTACCATTCTCCGTAATATAAATAACAGGGTCATTATATGTCTTTTTCGTGTGAGCCAAAAGCTTGTATATTCCATAAGGAACAACAAACAACCAGGTTGAGCCAGACTGCAAAATATTCAAAGAGAACAATAAAATTTCAGCATTTTCTATGTTTATAAATTATAAATAAACCATCTACGTAATATATATATATTTTTTTTTTGCCTTTAATGCTTGAAGGCTGAAAGAATTAACTTACCGGATCGCCAATTAGCTCGCCGTTTCGTTCAGCTAACAAATTAAAAAGTAAAAATAGTAATTGTTAGTCTTATAAGGTTAGAAAACTCAAATTGATATATTTAGAAATAAATAATACTTACTAAAGAATTCAGCTTCTTGGTCTGTAGTGTAAGTTGGTGGTGTGCCAGGTGGAGTTGGTCTATTTTTGGCCCAATTAGTGGTGTAATAATTCATTCCAATAAAATCGTATGATCCTTTTACCAGTTTTGCTTGTTCAGGTGTAAATTTAGGCAGCCGAGCTCCGACGCGCTCTCTCATTGTCGCCGGATAATCGCCTGTATTTATAGGCGCCATAAACCTGATAACAAGGAATTAATATTTGTGACATATATACAGTCGAGGATATATCAATTTTTGTGTATTTGAAAGTTAGGCTTATTTACCATCCCCACATAAAATCGACAGCCCTTGAGGCAGCAGCAATGTCTTCGGGACTATCTGAGTAAGGCTCGTACCATGTCGTCATGTTCGTGATACCTATTTTGCCTCCTTGAACCGCCTGTTTATGCATATTATTATTTTTAGATGTGTCCATCAATTTTACACAACCTTGATTTGGTTAATATTCAGGATATATATATTGAGGCCACTTCAAATATAAAACTAGCGTTTAAATTATATAAGTCAATTGATATGAATATAATTATGTTTTGATTCATATGTAGATTATTAGGACCATTATTAATTACCACATACATACTCCACACACCTGAAAGCTTCTCCTGTATACATCAACCGCGGCAGCATGAGCAAGATGCAAATGGTGCGCGACGATATAGGGTTCGGTTCCGGCATCGCCGCCATGACAAGTGGGGTCCACGCCCCTAACACATCTGTGCATTAGGGCATTAGTCTCGAGAGGATGGGTCGAGGTCGAACCGTGACCCGGCGGGAAAGTACCCGTGATGTACCCCAGATTTGTGTATGTCCATGACTCGTTTATAGTGATCCAGTGTTTAACCCGGTCGCCGAACTCGAAAAAGCACACCTCAGCATACTCAGCAAAATCTGGCCTGTGAGTTGTTATATCATCAACTCAGATAAATGATGGATGGATATATTACTCTTACTTGTTGATGATATAGTTCAACATTAATAATGGTTGTGTTTTATTCATGTATGAGTCTCTCATGCTTTAAATTCAAATATAATTAATTAAACTTACTTGATTAATTTTTACTCCAATTAAAATGCTCCCTAGTTAATTCTTATTTTTTACTTTTATTTCCACAATCTCAACTAATAAAATATCCTCTTTAATTAAAACTCACCCTAATTAATTACTATCTTATTAATTAATACACTACCACAATACTTAAACGCAACAATCAACAAAATTATCGGCACCTTCAATCATCTCCCAGTTTCAAAAAAGAAAAATTAACTTCAATAATTTATATGCAAATATTATATTTGAATATAATAATATAGAATATAGTTTTATACTAAAACACCAAATATCATAAAAATAATCATTTGGAAGACAAATTGTTAATACTTTAGTTTCTTTATACTATTTATAAAAAATAAAGTTAAGTAATAAAGTGTGAATAAAGGGATATGTGTGTAAAGATGTAAAATAAAAGGAGTTGTGAAGAAAACTATTATAAGCATCAATCATATCATATGGTTTCAAAAAGGATAATTCCACGTGCCGAATATCGAGTTAAATGACCAACCATTAGGTAAGTTGGTGACTTGAGTTTTGAAATAATAGTTGTATATTCCATTTCCATTCGTACAATAAAAAGTTAATATCAATAATATTTGCACTGGAATTTATTCACCGGTTGGACAAAAGCATTAGTATATAAACTTTCGATGCATTTTAAATGTCATTTTAGATATTTAATTTAATTTTATATTAATTATTATTTGAGTAATTTAATAGTTTTTTCCAACTTTTTACCTTACTTATTTTAAAAAATTATTAAATTTATAAAAGTAATTTTATTATGAGGATAGAGTAAAGAGATTATTTAAAAAGTATTATTAACTGTGAATAATATACTAATTAAATTCTTTAAAAAAAATCTAAAACAACAATTAAAAAGGAACCGAGAAGTATAAATATAATATTTCGTTGGGCCCTCAACCAGTACTTTTAGCTCGCCTGTTTTTAAGGGAATATATTCTTTTCTTTTTTAATGTAGTGGACTTGGTAATACACGCAAGTTTAATAGTCCCATGTTTTGTTTTGGGACCCATAGTCAAATATTTAAATCTACATAAAGATGAACCTAATTTCTTTCTTTCTTTCTTTCAATATTTCTTTTTCTTTAGTAAAAACACTCGGGGTTAGGTGGACATTGAGGCTTGGTCCCGAACCTATGTATTAAAAATGAATCTATAACAACCATTTACAGATCTAATAACATTTGCTTTGAACTTTAGGCGTTAATTTAATATTCATTAACCTTTAAATAATTAAAGTTGCAGATCCGAATAGATCGTGGCATAGTTGTCTATTTTTATATTGCCCAAAGTAAATTGTCTCATGTTATGCTGACTGTACATATATACGTATTAGCTTATCACTTACACAATTTTAGGGCTCAAAAAGCCACCATACTCCTCTTCCAGGCAATTGGGTATATCAAAGTGGAAAATAGTTACATATGGCTCAATTCCTGAAAAATGACAAATAAAAATTGAAAACGTAAATAATATTTCATTTCCTCAACACGCACGTTATGTAAAAACTTAAGTAGAGTAATTAATGACCTTGAGAGAGTAGCAAGTCAATAAGATCATTATAAAACTGGACACCTTCCCGGTTGACTCCGCCGCTCAATCTTCCACCTGACCATTTAAACGTAAATATACTCATCAAATGCTTTTCAAGAAATGGACTAAATGTGCGATTTCTTTTAAATTAGTGGACTAAAATCGCCACC
>BMAC01000228.1:88825-100722 GCA_014905375.1 Phtheirospermum japonicum | reverse complement strand
GTTTTTGAGTTTTTTTTTTTTTTTTTAATAAAAATGTATGTATACCCGGCAATATCCTGGACCAATGCAATTGACGTCCCATGTTGGCCGGTCAAAATCCCCAAAAATTGGGTCAAAATCCAATTTTCGGCCAAAATTTAAATTTCAGGTCAGAAATTGACTAAATGTGCGATTTCTTTTAAATTAGTGGACTAAAATCGCCACCCGTGTATTCGGTGGACTAAAATCCCCAACTGCCCTAAGTTAGTGGACTAATTCTGCATTTTGACCAATATATGAACGTTAAGATTATACGTTATTGAATATTTTTTTTACATTACATTATTGGTCATATTCGATTCCGAATCGTCATCACCATTCGATGGTTGACACGCGACACAGCAATATATAACTGACCATGATTGAACACGGTATTTTTCAGATAAAGGCCGACGTTCGAAAGTGATTGACCCTGAGTCTTGTTTATCGTCATTGTATATGAAACCATGAGCGAAAATTGCCTTCGTTGAAACTTGAAATGTATCCTAACGTTAGAAGGCATTAGACTCATCCGGGGAAGCAACACCTTTTCTCCTGCCTTTGCACTAGTTAGAAGTTTGCATTCAAGGACGTGCGTGAAAAGTCTTGTAATAACCAGTCTCGTCCTGTTACATAATCTCATGGAATGGTCTATATTTCTCAATAACATAAGAGGAGTCTCCACCTTTAAATGCAATACGTGATTGGACACTCCAAAACACTTTATGTCATTCACGAATTCAGACGTGTGCAAATTACTTAAGAAGTCATTCCCACCGTCGATTTTTTTTAATAATCTCATAATCTAAATTTACAATTACGCACAATTCATTCATAAAAATAATGAATAAGGTAAATTAAACTAATCTACGTGAATGGAAATTAAAATAAAATTCTCAAATTTATACATTACCAGATGCATGGTTTTAATTAAATACAATAGATTTAATAACATTACCAGATAATACATTTAAATGTATTTAAATCACATAATAATATAATAAGATATTATTCTAATATCTTATTTCAATTAAAAATTAGTAAAGTATATACATACATACACATATGTATAAAATTAATGAGCTTTGTACTTCAAATTACGTTTATAAACAAATTGAATTTACTCTACGATTAATAAAATATTATATATTAAATTAAATTAATCTACATTAATATGTGAACAAAGTACTTAAAATTAATAAAACATACATACATACATACATACATACATACATACATACATACATATATTTTTCTTTTATGAGAATAGTACTTGTACCATTAAATAAATAAAACACATATGAAGCATTTCAAAATTATTTAAAGAAATAATTAAAATTTAAAAAGTCAACAAAAATACGGAGAAATATTAAATAGCATGCTTTATCAAATATATATATATATATATATATATATATATATATATATATATATATATATGTAATTTATAAAATATTTATTTAGTAATTTAAGTTTATATAATTACCACTAAATCATATTGAATTCATTGAATACTAACGCATTTGATAAAAAAAATATGAAAATACTTTAATATAATTTTACAACTACAAACAATTCGAAATAAATTTATTATTCATAAAATAATAAAATTAAATTAATCTACATTAAATAGAGATTGATATTTAAAAAAATAAATGTATGCAGTACCATGTATAAGATTTAAATTAAATACAAATAAATAATAAACTCATTTGATAAAATACCTTATATTATATTAGATAATAAAATCTATAAACAAAAACAATTAATCTACACGTATGGAAATTGAAGCTAAAAATTGAAATACATACAATAACGCACAATCGATTTAATTTAAACACAATCGATAAATATTACAAATATCATAATCTAATTATAAATTTAAAATAAATAAAAATAATTTAGAAATATTTGATAATAGAACTAGTCAGATTCAACCAATTTAAAACTCATTTAATTGATTAAATACAACACAAACCATAATTTATTTTGAGTCCACTTAACAATTGAGAGACTCAATTGTTTTGAGTCCAAATTAAAATCTGATAAGTCCAACCGTAGGTATAAAAGTTTTTAATCCTAACAAATTTGAAGTATCTTGAATTTAGATCAATACATTATCAGATACATGATTTTAATTAAACACAATAGATTTAATAACATTACTAGACAATACATTTAAATTAACCTACTATTAGAATAAGATATTATTCTAATATCTTATTTAAATTCAAAATTAATAAAGTATATGTACACATACAAACACACACATACACATATACACTCTCTCTTTATATACTTAAAAAAACGAATATAATTATTATTATAATATCTTATTTCAATTCAAAACCATATAAAAAATCAAATAAAATAGAATATTCAAAATTATTATTCTGCATCTTATTTGAACTCAATATTAATTATAGTATATACATACATACACATATATATATACAAAAAAATACTTATAATTTAAAGTAAGAAAAAAGACTATAATGTTATTAAATTAATAATTAAAATAAATAACTAAGTTTGAAGAAGCAAAATAAAATAAAAGAAAATAAAAAGACATATAAACTAAGACATTCGATTCTCGAACAACTTGACATTGATCTTCTTTATAAAATCAGCAATTGGTCATCACTATTTTACATAATTAGAGATAATTTGAGTCAATTCAATACATTAATCGAATATTAGTAGACAACTCGAACCTATATATCTATATATAATGATAAAATTTAATAGACTACCCGATCCTATATATCTATATATAATAATAAAATTATTGAGCACTAATAATTACCTCTGAATCAAGAAAAATAATTTTCATGATAGTCTTTTGTTCCTTGTCATCAAATCCTGCTCACCAAAAAATCGAACAACACTAAGCTTAAGTGTTTTTTTATTCGTTCGATCGATGTCTTTTGCTGAGTCCAAATAAAGGAGGCATTGTTCCAAAAAATTTTACTGCCCAAGTTTTGAAAATAAAGAAAAAACACAGACACATTCGGGTGGGGAATTGAAATTGATTCGTAAAGAATATGAACCTATATTTATAGGAAGATTAGTTGAAACCCTAGAGATTCAAGTTTTGAATAACCCAAACAGACATGATTTCGTATCCCCTCATTATACATATTGTATCCGGTTTTATAGATATTGTATCCGGTTTTAATTTTTTGTCCATTTTTTATTAGTCGATTATGGAACGAAAAAATAGATCTATTCCATGAATTAAATGTCTTTAATTAGGCAAACAAATCGTATAAAATCTAATTTTATTTTTAAAAAATATGATCCCGTCTCGAAATATCAGAATTATTCAATATTAAATAAAAATTTGATATACTGTAAGTTCTTTGTTTAGAATTCTATTTTTCGTACATTTTTACTGGTTGATCTTAGAGCGAAAAAATCAATTTACAGCATTTTACATAAATTAAATATCTTTAATAAAACAAACAATTCGTATGAAATCTGGATTTTTAAAAAATAAGATTTGGACTTGAAATCTCAGAATTGTTCAATATTGAATAAAAATTTGATATAGTGTATTCTCTTTATTTTGAATTCTATTTTTCGTACATTTTTTATCGGTTGATTTTATTTTTCAAAAATTGATCTGCTGCATTTCCATAAATTTAATGTATTTAGTTAGGCAAACAAATAGTATGAAATCAAGAATCTGATTTATTGTATTTCCTTTGTTTAGGATTCTAATTCTACAAGTAAATTGGATTAAATTAACTTCCGATTTCTTAAAACAAAACTACTGTAGAAGATACCTGATTTCTTAGAGTTTAATTATGCATGGAGATTAATATTTGCTCAAGTTAATATGCTTTAATATTTTATTATTTTTTGCCAAATTAGTTATATTTGAGACCTGTAATTTATTTAAGTTTGATGGCTTAATTTTTTTTTGATTCCGATTTTTTCCTTGGGCCTATAATTCAATTTATTTTCATACTTTATTTTTCTTTATTCGTGGCATGTAGTTAAATTTATTTTTATAGTTTCTTTTATTATGCTTGCTTTATCTATTATTTCAATTCAAAATACCAAAAAATACAATTTATCTTTAATCAAAATTTGAGCATTTGACTATTATATAACCAGATTTTATCATTGTAATCACTAATTAGATGATAGAAAAACTGATTTTAAAACTTAATAATTGTGTGTGTGTGTGTGTGTGTGTATATATATATATTTTAAAATCTTGAGTTTTGGGCAGTTAAAAATATAATTTATGTGGCTCACAAATTTGAAATTTTAAGATTCAAAAAATCGAAATTGATTTTTTAAAAATCTGAATTCAAAACTTTAAAAAATTCAAAAACAGTTGGTTCACAAATTCAGAAATTTAAACAATTATATCTTATTTTTTAGCCAGAATATCCGAAATTTAACTACTTAAAAATTAGTTTTTTTTAAACACACGACTTAATTTTTGAAACCTATGTTGAAAAGTCAAAAATTTTATGCTATGAGATTTAAATTAAAAAAAAGGTTGAAAAGTCAATAATTGTGTGCTGTGAGATTTATTTAAAAAAAAAAAAGTTGAAAAGTCAACAATTGTGTGCTGTGAGATTTAAATTAAAAAAATAAACCAGTTGAAAAGTTAACAATTGTGGTTTTGAGCCAAAAAAGTTTCTTTTTGCGGCAAGAAAGAAATTTTGGAGGGAACCAAAATAATTGTCTCATATAACCAGTATTGTTATATTATATATATATATACTAGTATATATTATATATATATTATATATATATATATATATATAGATTATATCATTTGCGGGTCCAATTTCACAATTTCTCACCCAATACGAATCTGTCCCTAAAATACTACTAACACGGCAAAATTAGTGTGTTCAAATTATGTGTTTTATTTTATTTTGAGTACTTGATATTATTATTATTTTTTAATATTACTTTAACTTATGATTAAAAGGTGCTCTTTCCGTCCCAATCTGATGGTCTTACGGTTGGTTTCACACATATTAAAAATTTGTAGTTTATATAGTTAAGTCATTTGTTTTGTTAGCGTTTATAAATTATACCCTTTTTGAATTTATTAATATCAATTAATACTCATAAAAATCAGTGTTGAAATTAATATATTTGTTATTGGAATAGTAAGATTTTGCATTGTAATCATCAATTTTTAATTCTACGAATTGGAAAACTAGTATTTCAACAATATCAATTAAGGGTATGTGTTGAAAAGAAATTAATGATATGTTAAATATGATAACTGAACTATTTTTGTGAGATGAAAAAAAATGAAATAGTGAACTATTTTTGTGGGACATTAATTTTCGTATTATCATTAAGACTAGTTTCACTAATTAATTTACCATGATTTAGCATGGACTTTTTAAGACGACTTTGGTGGATAAAATCGTCCTACCTCAATTATTGCACTCAAGACAACTTGGTGGATAAAATCGTCCTACCTCAATTATTGCACATGTTTAAAAGTTTGTTGCAAATTACAAAAATATGCTGCACCCTAATAACCTAGGATACATGGTCGCCCCATCCCCCAAACAATCCTCGTATATTCAATGCACTCGAGTTTTTATTAAGGCTGGAAAGTGAAAAAACTATTTAAACCAACTTGCACGTGGACACCTAATTTTCTCCTTAAACATTTTTGTTCGAAATGGATAAAATAGTGTGATGCTAAATTTTCTCAACATTTTTGTTCGAAATGGATAAAATAGTGTGATCAGCATAGCCGCCATGATTTTAATATGAGACAATAAGAATGAATTACACGAATTCAGTTGGAAATACAATGAAAATGAGATTGTAAATATATCACTAAAACTAGAAAAGATAAAAAAGAAAGTATAAGAAAATTCGAGTCGTGTAAAATTCTATCCACAAGATGAAATTGTCTCGGTAGTACCTTTCGATTTTGCAATTCGTTCCCAAAAATAAAACGACTTCGTCTCTGGTATTACAACACTGTAAATATCAGAGCTCCGGCGAATTGGAAGAGTTTGAATTGAACTACGAAAGAAAATAGAATGCAGAAAACGTATGCTATGTGTTGTATATGAGAGTTTTGTGTTCCTTGCTTTTTCTGGCAGCATGAACCTGAACAGGTAAAGCGTGCACATGCAAAAGGCAGCCAGGAGAATGGTCAAAGTAACGTCTCCATGCATTAAGAGGCATGACGTTTGACCTGAATGGTCAGGAGTTTCAGGAGCCAAAAAACGTACGTGGTTAAAAGGTTAGCCAGGGTTGAATCGGATCACCCCCACTGACCATCTCAATCGGACCAGTCAATTCAGACCAATTGCCTAAGACCTAGGATCAGGGCCCAAGGCCAAGGTCCGGGACCGAGTTCGGGCTCGGATCCGCCATCGGCTTTGTCGAAGGCGGACGGGCGAACCCAAGTCCAAGAGCCCGCATGAGCTTTGTTCACACAAAATCCACAACACCCACTGACCCACTTGATGTCCACTAATGAAATGTAATCATTTTTAAACTCCCTTCCACATTGATTAACTTTGAGTGTGGGATACATAATAATGCACTTAAGCAACCGTTCAACTTCCAAGCATCATTTCTCACTCACCAATAATTGGATTTGATAAATTCAAAATGCTACAATTATCTACACGATACGTAGATCGAGCCTATACAATTCGTTAAAATGAATTTTTGCTGTACAATTAAATTGATTAAATGCAATTTACCAACAATCCCCACGTGAGTGAGAAAATCCAAAAACAAAACAATGTATGCAAATACGTAGCTCAGTCCTTAAGAGACAATAGAGAATAGGGATAGGTGGATTGTGGCCTTGAACCCTCCTTAGTTAAAACTATCGAGCATACCGACGGATTAGTGAACATAATTCTTGAAATATTCTCCTTTGTGTATACTAGATAATAGTACCAACCCACTAAGGTCTCAGGATTCTTCCGTTCTCACGTTTGTGTCCGTTTCTGGCCATGGACAACTTCTTTGGATTCTTAAGCATTCAGTAGAAGCGGCCCTCACTTCTCGCTTACATAGGTGATTCTTAAACGAGTATTTTGTCGTACTCAAGTCAAAGACCTGCACAAGAATCATTAAAAATCAGAGATTTATCCTCACCACATGATAGATTAAAAACTCTACTTTTGCGTTAAGGAATAAGGTCATAGAGTTTTACTTACCCAGACTTTTATAGTTTAGTTTTCCCATTGAACCAAGTTTGTAGGATCTCCACTCATCATGGTTGGTTTTCCACTACAATCATCTTTAAGATGTGGATTTCACTCCCATTCTTTCAAGCAACTTATACATCTGATCTCGAGTTATGTTTTTAGTGAATGGATCCGCTAGATTATCTATCGACCTTACGTAGTCAACTGAGATAATCCCACTCGATAACATATGTCTTACAGTGTTATGTCTTCGACGAATATGTTGAGACTTACCATTATACAAACCACTTCTTGCCCTTCCAATAGCAGCTTGACTATCGCAGTGAAGTATAACCGGCGGCACGGATATAGAATATCTTCCAAAAAATTACAAAGCCATTCTTCTTCTTCACCTACTTTGTCCAAAGCGATAAACTCATATTTCATGGTGGATCGGGCTATACATGTCTGTTTAGTGGATCTCCAAGAAACAGCTCCTCCCCCAATTACAAACACATATCCACTTGTTGACAAAGAGTCCTTTGAGTCGTATATCCAGTTTGCATCACAGTTGATCGAAGAATTCCTAGCACTCTAAGAAATATTTTCCGCAATAGTACGGAGTTGATTGTAGAGCGGTAAACTTTCCCGAGTCGTGTCTCTCGAGGATAGATATAATCGGCGGTCGGTGGTTTTAGTTATTCTCTTGTTAAGCTAATTACACTAATCTACTCCTAAGAAAGCATTAAGTCATTTGATTGGGTTTGAGTTTCGAATTTAAAAAGAAGACTTTAATGAAAATAATGAAAATGAGGGTTTAGGGTGTTTGATTCGTCTCCGCGATCAATCGGTTTTTGCCGAGCACTTGATCCACAATTCGAGGTTGTCAATCCCAAATTATGAAGCAAGAGTTGGGGTTGTCAATCCCAATTATCGACCAAGGAGAGGTTTTTTTTTGTGAATAATGGGTGAAAATCATATATGGGTAGATAAGGGGCAAAATGGTCTTTTTTTTCCGCCAAAATCACACATCCTTGTTCAAACGCCCCAAACTTTCTGCCGAGCAGTCGATCGACTGAAATCCAGTCGATCGACTGAGAAGAACATGGAATCATCCATTGATGTCTTCATATGAAATCTATCCCTTCCTCTTGGATTTCATTTGGCGTTGATTTGTGTCATTTGGAATTTTTCTCCGAGAGTTATGGGCTCCGCACCAAAATCTGCCACAAGCGAGGCCAAGGCGAACCGTCTCCACTTAAGGATGATATTTTCCATTCTTAAACTCAGAATTCGGGATTGTTGTAAACACAAAAGTTTTAGATAATTTTCTCAGCTTTCCATTGATATAAGGTAGAGGCAAATCGCACAAGTGGATTTAGAGTTATGCTTGTATTACGACAACTGAGACATCCACCAAGCGAATGCGTGAGGTGACGATGACTATGGCCACATTTCTCGTCATTTCCGGTCGATCCTCACACCAAAGATATGTTGTGGATTGGCAATAAATTTCTCGGGTTTTAATCATCTTCTGACCTCGTCGTGGTCCCCCTTTGACCAAAGTTGACCTTCAAAATAAAAACTAATAAAAATAAAATAAAACTAAGAAAATATAAGAAAAACTACTAAAAACAAAGAAAACACTACAAAACCTAAAACTAACAAAATAGGCCAAAATGACTCCTAATACCCATAAATGAAAGCAAAACACATGCAAACGCAACACAAAAAGGTAACAAAAATGCGTACAAAAAAGTACAAATAAACCACCCCACACTTAGAATGATTGCTTGTCCTCAAGCAATACTAATCTAGAATTACGAAACTATACTCGGATGATCCTAAACTAATGCACAAACCTAATTCGAGACGTCGTATACTACAATGCTTGTTAACTTGGCTAAAAGGACGACAATGATGCGTTGACAAACAAAGATTAGATCGACTCCCAAAACCTAAAAGTACTAGGTAACCCTCCAAGTCGGTCCCCTCGTCCTTGCCCCGACTAAGGTCTATCCACGGTCGAACCGTTAATCGGCTCCCTACTATCCCCAATCATCTACAACTCTCTTTAACAAATAAAATCTAAAAAGAAGGAGAAAGAGGAAACGTGCAAGAGTTGCACGTTTTATTACTTAATAACTGCAAGGATTTATAACTTATCCTTGTTTATTCATCATCATTTTTTTTTCTTTTTCTTCTTTTCTTTCTTTTTTTTCTTTCTTCTCTTTTTTTTTGGTACCCAATAAAATAAGGTACTTAAATACAAGATATATACAAAGAGAAATCAACGCCTCCGACCACTCGTTGCTACTAGCAACTTACAATGTTTTCGATCGAGCACATGGAGCAATTGACGACTCCAAAATACAAAATAAAAATCCTATAGAGAGTGTCCGATGACGAGGCTAGTTGAGGCACTAGTTCTATATTGAGCACAAGGATAGCACGAAGCTAAAGTCGAATAAAGTTCCCAACGAGTTAAGCCACCTAAGTCCACTACATCCGATCGACAATCTAAACTCCCTAACCAAATCATCAAAACTGCGTCACTTCGCCAAGGATCCAAGCAAAAATAACACACACGCTACTCAAATTAACGCAAGCAAGCATGCATCAACTTACAAATCCTAAGACGGACCCTAACCACCACCCCACACTTAAAACCTAGCAATGTCCTCATTGCAAATTAAGCTAAATAAAGCGGTAAAAAGTGTAGGGAAAAGAGAACGCCCCTATCTCCGAGCTTGTGACGACGTGGTCGTGCATAAGTCCTCTCCGGGAGTCGAGATAATCAACCTACAAGAAATGAACAAACGGAGGGTTGCAAAAACAAAATAAGAATAAAAAGTAAAAATCTTTTTGGATTTTTGAGTTTTCTTTTTCTTTTTTTTGATTTTTTTCTTTTTTACTCTTTTTTTTTTCTTTTTCTTCTTCTCTTTTTTTTATTTTTACAAATTGGGTTGCCTCCCAATAAGCGCTACTAACGTCTATAGCTCGACTATTTATACAATTGACGCTATCCGGGATCCAAAAAGAGGTGTCAATCATGCCACGCCTTGGTGTTCTCAAGTAGACACACCAGGTGATAAAGATCACCAAGGCGGGCAAGTCGAGCAAGCCGGTAGGTCAAAGCAACAAAAGAACGGGATTGCTTCGGGGGCCGGAAGAGGGAGTAGTCGACCACCTAAACGTGATCATCCCAAAATGGGTCGACGTACTCCTTCATCTCCCCGACCGTAACCTCCACTCTCTCCCCCACTACCTCTTCCACCACCTCTTGATCAAGTAAACAAATGGCGTCGGGTGGTGGTAAAAGAGGCTCGATCAACTCCACATCCTCCAAAAAAGGCACAACTCCATCATTCTCACCAAGAGCGAGTGAATTCAACATTCCAAGTGCCGTTGGAATCCCCAAAGGCGACTCCCCCTCACTTTCCACTCCAACATCTTCACAAAACACGAGAGGGGTAACGCTAATCTCCGACCCAATCTCCTCAACCTCTATCTCCACCTCCGTGCACACCTCTTTCAAAAGACCATCAAAACTCGAATTTCCGTCAATGACCGTGGGAACCACCACATCGAAGATGGGCATCTCGTCAAGACACGGTCTCTTAAGCTCGTCCACTTCGTTGGCAGTTTGACCTACTTGAGTCTCCATGCGAGCAAGGCATTCATCCAATTGTCGAATCACCTCCACGAGCTCGGATGAGAGAGGCTCATAGTCCGGGAGTTGGGGCATAGACGAATCTTGAGAAAGTGAGGCGTACGGGTCGTCATTCGGAGTATACGAACTCAAGGTGGGTAGGTCGTAAAAGTCGTAGATCCAATAATATGAATCATTAATTTGGGGAGTATACGAGTCAAAACTCGGGTAAGAAGAAGGCGGGGCGAGTTGAGCATATGGATCATCAAAATTCGGATCATAAAGACCACGAGTCGGTGCATACGGATCTATGCTCGGGTTATGAGGATACGAAATCGGTGGAGAATAAGAAGGGCTTGGGACGAAATACTCAAAAGAGGGGGCCCATTCTTCACCAATCGAAGCGTACAGGTCATCGTAAGTCGAGGGGACCCGATAGCTTGGGGGAGTGGTGTACGGGATTGGGTATTCGGGATTTTGGATATAAGGGTTTGGATATGTGAGAGTTTGGATATTAGGGTCCTCGTATGACAAACTCGCTCGGTAGTTTGCCATCCTCGGCCGGATCAAACGAGCGGCGGAGACATCCTTTGATCGTCGTGAGTGTAGGCGGGCGGCATCGGGCTCCCCGAATGAGTACCTTGCAAACACAACACTCAACAAAGTATTACGAGCATCGAAAGTAAAACAACAATTTAAAATAACTAACTAACTAACTAAGATAACAAGAGAAATAATTAAAAATACCTTTTGGCTTAATCTATCTCCGGCAACGGCTCCAAAATTTGATCGAAGAATTCCTAGCACTCTAAGAAATCTTCTCCGCAATAGTACGGAGTCGATTGTAGAGCGGTAAGCTTTCCCGAGTCATGTCTCTCGAGGATAGATATAATCGGCGGTCGGTGGTTTTAGTTATTCTCTTGTTAAGCTAATTACACTAATCTACTCCTAAGAAAGCATTAAGTTAGGGTTTTGAAAATGCAAGAGTAAAGGCTTGGAGGAAATGGAGCAAGCCCCAAAATCCACCAAGGAGAGGTTTTTTTTTTTGAATAATGGGTGGGAATCATATATGGGTA
>BMAC01000228.1:39602-66023 GCA_014905375.1 Phtheirospermum japonicum | reverse complement strand
AAATTTTGCCGATGATCAGGGTCAGAATTCGGGTGTCAAATTAATAAAATGGTAAAAATTGGTCGCATTCTATGAGACGGTCTCACCCAATTACCTTACTCTTTATGTTATTTATATTAATACTATTCCTTAGTATAGAATAAAATCCTATCCCAAAACCATTTAATCAATCGAGAAATGAAAAAACATAAATCATGTTATTTATAGAGTACTATCCTTGTGGATAAAATAAAATCCCATTCCCAACAAAGAAAACAATCACGAGCCTTGCAGTATGTTGTCCCTCTTAGCATAAGTAATACTTGCATAGTACCAATTTACCACGCACAAAAATAAAATGAAAAATAAAAAATCATACAAGTATATTGAAACTTGGCACAGTTGGCACATCCCACGATCCAAACACACTGAATCAGGAGCATCTGTTTCAATAAACCTAAGCCTTCGGACGACGGACCCCGGGCCCGGAGCCCATGTACAAACCTCAGAAGGCATATTTCCATTCGTAAGCCAAATTCTGGGAAATCCCGTACACATCAGCAACGTCGAAATGATGGCGCTGCTGCCCTGTTATTCTGAAACTGCTGCTGATCAGCAAGGTTAATCTCATCATGATCATCGTCATCCAATGGCAGGCGGGGTCGAACGTCGCGTTCATGAATGTCGCCGCCATGATCACCACCGGCCGGAGGCGATCAGCGCCCCCGACGACGCTGCCGCCCACCACCTGACCCTGGGGCCCGGCCAAGTACACTGCCAGGCCCGCCACCCCCGGCGGCGCTGGCGGAGGCCAGGATCGATCCGAGCAGGGACAGTATCTCGAACCTGGCCGTGGAGCGTGACGACGGAGCCCGCCGACGCAGGCTGCCGCAGCGTGACGTTGGTGATGCAGCCCGTTGCGCTGAGGACGCACACGCCACGCTGCTTCCGGCGCGCGAAGCCCGCCAGGCTGTCGCATATGTCGCAGCCCGAGGTTATCTCCATCGCGTGGGCTTTCAGGGCGTTGACGCTGTCCCGGGTGATGATGATCGGGGGTTTGGGCTTGTTCTTGGAGCCCGCGGGCCGGCCGCGGGGCCTGCGGTTGATGGTTTCTGATCCGTCGGTTGGCTTTGGTGTTTTTGGCATTATGACAATGCCTTTCGAGTCTAGTCGCGGGCCGTGGCTGAGTTCCGGGCTTTCTGCTTTTCCAGACATTTGTTCTTCCTTTTCCGGTGTCCTAATATTATTCTGGGAATTTCGGAGTTTGGAGTGTACGTTTATGTAGGGCGATTAAGGGTTTTAAATTAAATAATTAAAATAGAAATGGTGTAGTAGATTAGGATATGGTAAACAGAAATTGTATAGTAATAATAGATTAGAGGCAGGGTTTTGTTCCTAACTTTTAACTGATTTTTCTTTCATGTTTATTGTCTTTCCCAACAAAAAAGCTATATTCTATATTAGTGTAATGCAGTATTTGTTGAGCTTAATATTGCTTTGGAGTGTTGTGGTTGGCACTGTATCATGATTAACACACTCGTATGATTTTTTATTTTTTTTTTAAATGATGAATCCAATGGTTTTATTATAGAGGATCGAAAATCTAATAGGTTTACCTATTATTATTAGAGCCATGTCACCATGAGTTGTGCTAAATTGGCTAATTAATTAATTAGATGCATTGACATTCAAACGGTTCACAATATCACTCAAATGGGAAGTGGTAGATATTCATAGGTTCGCACGGATGGTGGAGGACTAGCGCCAAAAAGTAAATAAAAGATAAAAATTGGAACACTCAACATTTAACACCTCTACACTTCAGTCCTATCAATCAATGCATCCACAAAAGTCCTTCATTTTGCAAGCGTATAGTTTAAAGATTCCATATTCTTGCAATAAGCAATGTCAAACATTCCAAATCTCTCTCTCTCTCTCTTGCCATATTGTTCCATCTTTCATTGATGACCTTTGGATAGCATGGCAGTCACATGCCACTCTGACATCTTGCATGGACACCATCAACAAAATGAGAATATAGTTATCTCTTGTGTATTCCCATTTCTCAACAAGCTTTTTTTTTTTTTTGCCTATATATATTCACCCCCGTCATGGATAAACTTAAGTTGTGAAAATATTGAATGAGCGGTGTTTGTTTGGGAAGAAAAATAAAATCTCGGGGCATATATATATATATGCATGTATGCACACGAATTGCATTTGCATGAATAGGATGAGAGTGCAGTCAAGCCAAGAATGAATTGCCGGCAGATCATCAATTTCTCTACGAAAATTTATTGTTCATGTCGGCAATTTATTTCTTGGCTATATTGGGCTCTCTTCTTTTCATGCAATGCTTTGTGTGAGGCCATACACAAGGAGCAGGGGCATACCAGAAGTGCAGGGGGTGCCTGGATGGTTTTTCATTATTAATTAATTAAATATCACATCAGTCCATTATTTTCTTTATATTTATTTTGGTTCTATATTTTAACACTGTTCAGGTGAAGCAGAGACGAGCCAAAGGGTTACGCTACCTCTAACCTCCTACCCCTCACCTCCACATTCTTCGCTAAAAGCATCTGCAGGGTATTGACAATTGAAATAAAATATTTGCCACATAAGTTAAAAATTTTATGAGGCAAAAAAGTTTGTAAACAAAGAAAAAATTGGTGGGACACAAACGTAATAATTTTAAAAGATACTCAAGAAATTATCATATTAAATAAAAAAAACATAAAATTTAATAAGGGTTCAAAAAAATATTAATATTGTTCTCGTCGAGTTATCATATTTTGAAATCGACTAACAATTGCATAATGCCAATAATAAAAAATAATTATTTCTCTAGATATGTAACTAAAACAATTATGGAATATTTAATCTCTCATGCTATTATACAATTGATGCGACAAAAAGATTGGTGATTCAAGAATAGGGGTTACTGGCCTTAAATATAAAATGAGCGACCTGACAGACCTCAAGAAATTTCCTGGCGACTTGATAGAACTCCAAAGGCTCCTGACGACCTGTATAACCTACAAAACAGAACTCAAGTCATGCGGACCCGACGCAGGCCCCCGATACCTAAGTTAGATAGGGCTTAAGAGAGAGGTGAGAACATCTAAAGTGAGAGCTCGATAGCGCGCAAGAGTTTAAAATATATGATAAAACCAATGTAGAGTAAAAAGCGAGGCCTGTGTCCTCTTTCCGTAAACAAGAGATCGCTTGTATAAGAGCTCGTATTCAGTATTCAGAGCGTGTTCCCAATATAGGGTTCTCGTCACCTGTATATGAGCTCGCTTCTCCTAAAGGAGGTCACCTAAAAGAGAGCTCGCCATAAAATCCGTAGCTGAGAGATCATGCGAGATCATGAGAAGTAGGGCTTCAAAGATGAGTATCAGAGCGTATGATTGAGACTTGAGAGCATGAGAGGTTGTAGAAGCTATCAAACTTGTAAAAAAAGGGTCTGAGAGATGGGCATCAGAGCATAAGAGAGAGATCATAAGATGAGAGCCTGAGAGATCAAATGTGTGATCGTGAGAGATCATAAGCTTGTGAAATAAGAGCTTGAACCCCCTATTTATAATATTATTGAGATTTATCCACCAATCAATAGGATTCCTTCACAAGGTGGATTAAATCTCCTAATTATACTCAATATCCATAATAAGGACATACGTCCATATTAAAATTCTTAAATTCCATAACAACCATAAAAAATATATTATTACCATGTTGGCATCCTGGCGGGATCTAGAATCTTCCACCCATTTTGTTACATCTTTACCATATATAATCAAGTCAATATTTGATGTTGTATCAGCTAGTTCCCCATATTCTGGCTGATTGAGGTACAAAATCAGGTAGAATATAATAAGATTTCAATTTATCCGACCTAAAACAGGTCAGCCAAAATGTTATTTCAAACCATAAATCATAATAGTCCATCAAGGCCCAAAATCACGTTAATCACAAAAAGCTCAACTCTTAATACCGAGCTACTAATCAGTAGCAAGCTACCATAATACCATTTTACTCGAGAGCTCGGCACCCTTGTATAAAAGCTTACCACTCCTACACGAAAGCTCGCCACTCCCCCAAAATAGCTCGCCTTGCTAGTAGAAGGATTGCACCTTCTAGAAGAAGAGGTCGATTACAAAATCCACATAATACCCGCATGTTTACTAACCAGGATATTTGTTAGCTCATAAATATGATACCATAAAGTATAAAGATATCATCAACCTCAACGAGCATCAACCTGCAACCATAAGAACCATAAAAGCCATTGTCGACCTGAATAAGCGTCGGCCCATAAAAAACCATAAGAATGCACATATATTTAAGTTATGTAGCTATGGAACAATCATCGATCTAAACTAGGTTGGTCAAAACCTCAATCACAAAAATAGAACGACAACTCAGTAGGTCGGCAAGTTTGCGGGGTAAACAGTGTTGACAATTTGCAACAATTGTCATGTGAATGAGTCACGGGTCGATCCAGGTGTCTACTCAATCCAGGGTTGGGTCGACCCGATTCGTAGCAAGCATAGTATATGAGGTTGAGGATGCGTTCCCACAACATTTTGTGTGTGTGTTAAGTCTTCCGCTTGCGTAATTGTGCATATGATGAGCTGACGGCTCAGGCAAAAAAGTAAACTCAACAGCTTTCCTTGACACAAGGAGAGCCGGATGAAGCTCATCATCAACTAGCGACTCGTGAAGAAGAGATGAACATCGCAAAACATTTAGCAAGAAACCCTGAGGGATGAAAACGCTTGATAAAATTAGAAAACATGATGCAGGAGAAGGAGAGACAGCTGAAAAAAGTAGGTCGCATAGCTCATCAGCAGGGAGTTGCTCAAGGCCGAGCTGAAGGGAAAACCGAGAGGTTGATGAGGGAAAAATAGGTCACTAACCATATTAAACCAGAACTATGTAAAACCACATATGACCAAGAAAATCATTCAATTCCCCCAAGTTTAAATAATACGAGCAAAACAATCAGATCACATGAATAAAATTTGACCATAGACGACTACTTAGTCCCCCATGTTCAAATAACGAGAGCAGAACAATTTCAACTAGGTCGTATCAACATAATGAAAGTAAACCAAAGGTAACTGAGAAAATACTTAGTACCCCCAAGTTAATGCTACCAAGTAGTTCAACCAAGTTATCTATCAGCAACATGTTAAAGAAAATGTCAAGTACACCTGTTTTGCACATAGGTCGCAAGATCAATCAAACTGAATAAGAACCACAGAGTCTGCAAAGAACATGTAGATCAAACATGCGCAATACAACAAAGAGTATGTAAATCAATCACCCCTAATTGATGCTCAGAGCTCGCATGGAGTATGTAAACCAAACACACCTAAAGACTGAAAGAAAACATGTAAGTCAAACATGTCTCCTCTCCTAAACATCCCAAAATATGTAAGTCAAACATATTTGAGGATACGTGAAAACATGTCAATCAAACATGTTCTCACATAAAATCAAACAAATCACATAAGACCAAATAAACCGCATAAGACCACACAGGACTAAATAAATCACACAAGACAAAGTATGTAAATCAAACATACATAAGAACTGAGAGAAAACATGTAAGTCAAACATGCTTCCTCCCAAATGTCCTAGAATATGTAAATCAAACATACTCAAGGACGTGAAAAAATATGTAAGTCAAACATTCTCTCCACTAAACCATCCATTCTCATATCCATGAAATCCCTGTCCGACCTCATGAAAGCGTCGAGGCTTGACCATATTCATTAAATCTCTAGCCGACCTAATGAAAGCGTCGAGGCCTAACCATATTCATAAAATCCATAGCCGACCTAATGAAAGCGTCGAGGCTTAAAACATCGCCGACTAATGAAAGCGTCAGGCTTTAACCATAAAAACCATATTGGATCATAGAATCTATAGATGATCTATTATATGTAATGAGATCACATGAGATTGCTGAGACAGTAATGGGGTCGTCTAGACCGTAATGAGGTCGTATGAGACCGTAATGAGGTCATTGAGACTGTAATGAGGTCGCTAAGACCGTAATGAGGTCGCTGAGACCATGATGAGATTGTTGAGACCATAATGAGGTCGCTCAGACCATAATGAGGTCGTAATAGTAAAATAGCATTGGCAGTCTCGGGCATGGGCAAGGTTCCTTGTCGGGAGATTGCCGACGTAGATGATCAAGTTGCGTTGATGGTTAAGAGATTGGACGAGATCAACCTCAAGATCTACGAGTTGTGCAACTAGGCGTGTTGAGAACTTATTCTTGGCAATAATTTATTTTTTAGTTATTTGCCTTCCTTGGGCACAAAATAAATTAGAAATCTAGATTTTGTTTCCTAGATTGTGTCTAGGACTTTATTTAGTTTCCTAGATTATGTTTAGGAATTGTTTTACTTGTTTACCAAGTTTAGGACTCTAGGATTGTATATTTAAGACAAAAGAGGACAAGACTTGAGGACACACGGTTTTTACGAGAGACACACAGATTTGAAGTAGCAGGACGACGCAAATCACCGAGCAAGAACACAAGCAAGTAAGCCATTGCCTGAGATTAAGAAGGTCTTCGAAGTTGCGTGACCAACGGAGAAGATCATCATTCAAGGCGACAAGTATTTTAGTATCACATGTTTGATACTATAGTTTCCATATATTACTTCATATCTTTTGTATTGATCTTGAACAAGGAAAAGTAATATAGTTTTTAGGTTTGTAAACCCAAGTTCACAATTATTTTTACTTGTGAACTGAGTTTAAATTATTGTGTTTATCTTTTATATTTGTGCTGCTTATTTTTGTTAAAAATCTGGTTGATGCTAGTTACGGTGATTTTAACATCGAAAGCAGCATTGATTTGCTGATACTTATTTTCTAACCATAGACCTAAAAATTTACAATTGGCATCTAGAGTGGGTTACTTAACTTACGAAGTACTGATCCTTATTTGTTTAGGTGTTATGGATGCTCAAGGAAATCCAAGGCCTCCGATCCTCAATGGAGAGAACTACTCTCTCTGAAAACAGAGGAAGCGGTGGCATATAATGAATATCGACGAACGTGCGTGGAGAACCATTCTAGTTGGATGGGAAAAACCACGTGTTACTTATGGTGAGGGTGACACCATCATCAAGAAAGAAATAGATTGGACTGTTGATGAAGTAGCCGCTTCAAACTGGAATTCCAAGTACATCAACACCCTTTGTGGATATGTTGATTCAAGTTACTACAAAGTTATCAAGAAGTGTGAATCAGCAAAGGATGCATGGGACGCATTACAAAGGGTATGTGAAGGAACCCGGAGCATGAAGATATCAAGACCAAGAGTGTTGACATCTACCTTCGAGGCAATGAGGATGGATGAAAAGGATTCCATCATGGACTATGACATGAGACTCTCAGATATTGCAAACGAGTGCAGAGAGCTTGGTGAACCAGTAACAAACTCACATCTTGTGGGAAAGCTAGTCAGATCCATCTCAAAGAAATTCAGTATTAAGGTGGTTGCAATAGAAGAATCTAAGGACACTGATGACCTACATCTCAACGCTTTAGTTGGCTCGCTCAAGACATTTGAGATGGAACATCTTGGTTCCACTCAAAAGAGAAGAATGTTGCTCTCTCCTTTGATGCTAACTCCGATAATGATGATGAGGATTTTGATTTGAAAGGGTTTCTGAAAAAGATAGAAACTACCACTCTTGAGGAAAAAGAAGTATCATATGTAACTCAACACTTTAATAACTTCTTAAAGAAGAAAAACAACATTGGCGGATCAAGTACAAAGACCAAACCACAGGTGCCTACGCCAAAGTTTTCTGGGCCCACTCTCTTCAGATCCCAGTCTTTGCCTTCTGTATCCAGTGCATCCAGCTCCCCAAAGCCACCCAGTGAAGTTCAATGTCATGAATACAAAGGTTAGGGAAATTATAAAAATGAATGTGCAAACACTCTCAAGAAGAAGAGCATGATATCTACAGAGTTCACTGAAGGTGATAATGATTCTGACTCGCCTGAACCTGTTCCAGCCTTATTCGCTAATGTTATGTGGGATGATGACATCCATGTTGGTAAAACCGAAACCAACATCGTGTGCCTGAATGCAGAGGTTGATGAATCTCTTGAAGAGTACGAGAAGCTGAGCATTGAACATAAGTAGTTATTTGTTAGTTTGGGAAAACAGGTACTCAAGGTCAAGGAACTTATGATGGAGGTGGACAAGCTGACCAAGGAAAAGGATGATCAACTTGATATAATTATCTGATTGGAGTTGTCACTCACCAAAAAGGATGCTGAGCTAGAACGAGTGAAAACTGAATTGAAGAAGGTTCAAGGAACCATTACAAAACTCAATAAGGGAAAGGCAAAGCTTGATGAAATCCTGGATATGAGTTTCTTAGAAACCTCGAAACATGGATTGGCTACAAACCAAATCAGCCAACACCAACATCAAACCAAGAACAAAAATCTGCCAAACGCCACAAGAAGAGAAGGAGACAGTATGTGTGTCATCACTGTGGTGAACCAGGTCACATTCGACCCTTCTGCTGGAAGATTGTTGGCAAGAAAAGGTATTTTCAGAGGACAAGGGTGTCTGCAGAGTCCCATGATGGTTTCCATGTTACTAACACCAAAACCAACACCAGGATCAAACAAGTCTGGGTCATAAAGAATGAGATCAAATGTAATATGATCTACACATCCCTCAAATCCCATGTTTCGGGAGCCTGGTACTTCGACAGTGGCTGGTCCAAGCACATGACCAGTTCTGAAGATCTACTTTCCAACATAGTAAGATTTCAAGGAGGAAAGGTAAAATATGGTGGAGGTTCAAATGGCCAGATCATTGGACAAGGAACTCTTCATGTTCCCGGTATTGTAAAGCTGGAGAATGTTTTGGTTGTAAAAGGCCTTACTGCAAATTTGATAAGCATAAGCCAACTCTGCGATGGTGGTTTCAGTGTTAAGTTCAATCGTGAAAAATGTGAATTCTATGAGGAGAATGGAGCTTGTATCCTCACTGGTCAGAGGACTTCTGATAACTGCTACCAAATCAATGGCGAAGTATTTTGGAAACTATCTCAATTGAGTGATGCTGGGGTGTGGCATCAAAAACTCGGGCATGTCAACTACAAGATGCTGGACAGGTTAGCTAAAAAGGAAGCTGTGAATGGACTTCCTAAGCTTAACACCAAGATTATCCCTATTTGCGAGGCATGCCAGAAAGGAAAGCAAGTCAGGGTGTCACATCCAACAGTACAAAGTCTCACTACCTCATATTGTTTCGAACTCCTTCATATGGACCTTATGGGACCACTTGAAGTTGAGAGCCTTGGTGTTTAAAGGTATGATCTTGTGATTGTCGATGATTTTTCCTGCTTTACTTGGGTAGAGTTTATAAAAGAAACTCTAAGGATTTCGAAGCATTTAAAAAACTTGAAAAGAGGTTATGTGTGAGATTTGGTGTGAATATTGGTAGGATTAGGACTGATCATGGAAAATAATTTGAGAATGCATCTTTTTCAAACTACTGTTCAAAATTAGGTATAATTAATGAGTTTTCATCACCAATCACTCCCCAACAAAATGGTATAGTTGAACGTAAAAATAGGTCTCTTGCTGAGATGATTAGGACTATGCTCATTTCTAATGGCATTGCCAAACAATTTTGGGCTGAAGCTATGAGTACTGCGTGTCATATAATAAATAGGGTATACTTTAGACCAGGGTCGTATGTCACTCCCTATGAATTGTTGTTGGGTAAAACACCGAATTTGAATTACTTTCATGTTTTTTGATGTATTTGCTATATGCTCAATGATAGAAATCATCTTACAAAACTGGATTCAAAGAGTGATAAATGCATCTTCATGGGATATTCCCAAAACAGTCATGCATATATGTTGTTTAATCTCATAACACGTAGCATATTTGAGTCGGTCAACGTCAAGTTTGATGATTTAATGAGTGGTGTTAAACCTATAGAGGATAATGATCTGGTCTATGATCAAAATCCTCAAGATAATGTCACGGTTAGTGTAGATGAAAGTGTAGGTGCTGAAAACAAAGATGCAGGTGTTGAAACTGGAGAAACTGGTGATGTTGGTTTCGGTGATGGTTCTGGGAATGTAACATCAAACCCAACATCTACTCAAGGTGCTCCAGAATCAGATTCTGAACTAGATGAAGAAGATCCAGCTAATCCCACTGGCTTACATCAGAGGGATATACCATCAAGAATTCAGAGGAACCATCCCACGGGCCAAATCATTGGAGATCTCGATGAAAGAAGTACAAGAAAGTGTCAGATAAATTTCAAAGAAATGGTTAGGTATGTCTGTTTATCTACTAACTGTTCTAAAGTTTGTGAGTCTTTGTATCTTTCCAAGACAGAGCCCAAGCGTGTGGAGGATGCTCATGATTTATGGGTAAAGTAATGAAAGAGGAGTTGGATCAATCAACGATGTTTGGGATTTAGTTCCTCGTCCAAAAAACTCACATGTAACAGGAACAAAGTGGATGTTCAAGAACAAAACAGATGAGGCAGGAAATATTGTGAGGAACAAGGCTCGTTTGGTAGCACAAGGGTATACTCAAATTGAAGGCATCGATTTTGATGAGACTTTTACCCCTGTTGCTCGCATTGAATCTGTAAGACTATTACTTGCTGTTGCTTGTCATATGAAAATATCTCCGCATCAAATGGACATAAAGAGTGCTTTTCTTAATGGAGTTTTAAGTGAAGAAGTGTTTGTAGAGCAACCTAAAGGGTTTGTAGATCCCCACAAACAAAACTTTGTTTTCAACTTGAAAAAGGCTTTATATGTTTAAAACAAGCTCCGAGAGCTTGGTATGAAAGGTTGACTCAACACTTGCTCTTTTTAAATTTTAGACGAGGGGAAGTTGACAAAACCTTATTTCTTCTTAGATCAAATAAGCACATCTTGATTGTCCAGATTTATGTAGATGATATTAATTTTGGATCCACTTATGAGAAAATAGTGAAACAGTTTATAACTAGAATGTCTAACATATTTGAGATGAGCATGGAAGGTAATCTCTCTTACTTTCTTGGTTTTAAAATTAAACAATTGGATGATGGTATTTTTCTCTCTCAAACCAAGTATGTTAACAATCTGGTTAAGAAATTTGGGTTAGAGAATGAAACGCATAAGAAAACACCGTTAGGCAAAACCATGAAACTGTCAAGAAATGATGTTGGTAATGGTGTTGATAACACCATGTACATAAACATGATAGGAAGTCTTTTGTACTTAACAGCTAGTAGGCCTGATATCATGTATAATGTGTGTTTATGTGCTAGATATCAGTGAAATCCTAAAGAGTCTCACCTAAAAGCTGTTATACGAATCATTAGATATATAGGTGTTTTGTATTCTAAAGAAACTGGTACTGAACTTGTGGGTTATACTGATTTGGACTGGGCTGGAGATGTTGTGGATAGAAAGAGTACTACAGGTGGTTATTTTTTCTTGTGTAATAATCAAATCTAATGGTATAGCAAAAAAAAAAATTTATTTCTCTTTCTAAAGCTAAAGCCGAGTATATTGCAGCTGGAAGTGCTTGTGCACAATTGTTGTGGATGAACCAAATGATAGAGGACAACAGTCTACATGGTAGAATATTGACTGTGCTCTGTGATAATTCCAGTGCCATTGATATCTCAAAAAATCCAGTCCAGCATTCTCGAATCAAACACATTGACATAAGATACTACTTTATTCGAAACTTGGTTGAGAGGAAGATAGTTAGCCTTGAGAATATAGGAACAAACAATCAGCTTGCTGATGTCTTCACAAAGGCATTAGATTTAGAGACCTTCTCTCATTTGAGAAGAGATCTCGGTATGCATTTTATTTTCTTTTTCATACATAATTTGAATGCATTGAGTCTGGTTGAAAGTGCAATAAGGTCATGTGTTGTAATAAAAGTGGTGACAAAAAGGCCAACCTCTTCAATTAGGTGATTTTGAAGCTTTCCCGCAGAAACTTGTTTTCTCCCAGGTCCAAAAACAAGTGGTGTTAACAGTTATTGCTGAAGATAAGCTATTTCTCTTCAAATCTTTAAAAAGATGAAGAAAATTTGGATTAAAAAGGATCTAATCTTTAAATTTCACCTCATTGAGTGATTTTGACGTAGTCATTAACTTGGGTTAAGGGATCTGTTTCCATTGAGTTCACCTGAAGCAATGTTGGTTATAATGTTATCAGTGATGAAAAGCAACACTAATCGAGTCACTAAAACCATAATTGTATTTTTAAACCTTTTTAGTTCATGGTTTTTAGGCATCAATTAGGATATTCATACTTTGAGAAGATGCCTTTTTGCTGTGTGTTCTGTTGCTTGTGCTTGTGTCTTACTTGAAAACTCTTGATCCTGTTTTGAATCTTTCTAACCAAGTGTTTCAGTGGGGTTGTAATCGGACGGTTGGACAGGTAATAAAGGGATTAATTTTGTGAGTGAAATCTCACCTTGCAAAAGATTAATTCCACTATGGTGATGGTTTAATTAGTTCAGCTCTATCTCGATTGATTTTGTAGTGGAGTCGTGTGATTTTGATTTCAAAATTAATGAGATAGTGGTTAAGTGGGTTGGGATCATGTGTCCTAAATTAAGGGGGAATGGGTGTTTGTTTTTGGAAAAAAGAAAGTTTTTTTTGGGCTTAAAATCCTCTGTTGGGTAAATAAGGGTTATTTCTTTTTATTTTTCTTACCTTTCTCTTTCTTAGGCAAAGGTCACTTTTTGGCGTGAATAAATACTCAGATTTCTTACCGATCGCCCCATTTTCCATAACCTTATTGCAATTAAACTCTCTAACTCTCACATACTTCACCGTCTCTCTCGATTTTGTGTTTGTTCTCGTGCTTTACTAAAAATTAAAGGATGTCGAACCCTTCTTCTTCAAGTGTTCCTGAGTTATTGGATGGTGTGCTCCGTTCCGGCGAGCAGGTCCTTGTGGATTTACCAAAATTTGGTGGACTAGACATTCATGAAGAGGTTGGTGGTGGTATTCCTCAGAACCCATCATCGACTATAACATCTCATGTTCCCTCGCCGCCACACAGGTCTCAAGATGTTATTCCTGCTCCGGCGCCGCTCGACATCATTCTAAAAGTACAGGTGTTTCCAGGGCAGCAAGGAAATAAGATAGACGCTGATAATCCGCTCGATTTTCCGTTCATCGCTGCCACCTTTGGGAGGGTTGGAAATCCGACACTGAAGAGATCAAGGAGGTTGCGCAATATACCTCCAGGCACAATTCCGGCGGCTGTTCCAAAGTGCCAAGCAGGCCCACGTCGTCGTGTGCCACTTGAGCACATTAATTTGACAGAGGAGGTCATAACCATGACTGACTCTGATGATGAAGATCTTGTGCCCCCCGCACCTATTGCCGCTCCAGCATCGTCCTCCACTCCTATATTGTCTAAGTTGGCGACTCCTCGCCAGAAGAAGGAAGTCAAGCTGATTGACAAGAAAAATCCCCCGGCGGCAATCAAAGTTTCGCCTGGTTCTATTGAAACTGAGTATTCTTCTCCCCCATATGAGATACTAGACTTCTTCACTTGAGAGGTTCAGAGTTCCTCTAGATATGTTGCTGGTGATCCTCCTTCGACTCCAGCTAATGCGGCTCAACCGATGTCTGAGCCTTAACTCTTCGATTACTCTCCCAATTCTGATGATGCGTTTCCCCTGGGTAGTTACTTAACTTCCGTAAAAAGGGATAAGAGACAGAGCAAAGCTGCTGCACGCTCTAAAGTTGTGTCTCCGATTCATTCCCCCTCTGATCCTGCTCCGCACACCGATGTTGGTTCTAATGTTGTGTAACCAAAACCAACATCACCTACTAATGACCCTGCTTCTTCTTCTAGTTCCGGCTTTGTTTTTTATGATGCCCCTGTTGGGGCATCGCCCCCCCCCATCTGATCCCTTATCCGATGATCTTGCGGAGGATGAGGTCCTTTGCGTTGAAATTGAGGACATGGTGGCTGTGTCCTGGAATTTCCTGACTTTGGAGGCAAAAGAGTTGTTTGACGGGTATCACTCTCATGGTTGATTTCTGAGTGCTGAGTCCCGATTGAGATTTTTGAGAAACAGAACCTGATTGCTTTCTTCAAGCATCAAGATATGTATTAGACAATTACAACTGCTATGCCGTTTGTGCATGATGTCATTCTTGAATTCTATGCGAATATGCTGCCGTCTGTTGTGAATCCCAAGTCTGTGAACTATGTGTATTCTTTTACTTCTGACTTGGTGAATGAACTGTTTGGAACTGAGTCTTATTCTGGCGACTCAACTGTGGATGAAATGGACGAGGTCATAGAGTTTTTATCTGGTGGGCTGAAGTGGCGTGAGCAATTACCCTGCATGCGCCTTTCCTCTTTCTATTTGGTTTTGCATAAGGTAGGTGTGTTCAACTAGGTCCCTACCAAGAATGCGATAGTGGTCACTCATGCTCAGGCTGTCTTTTTATACAAACTTGGTCGCGGTATAAAGTTTAACTTTGGCCAGCATGTTTTTGAGGCCATCACCAGGTTTGTGACGACCAAGGCTGCATCCTCTTTATGTTTTCCTTCCCTTATCTATAGCCTTTTGGAGAACCAGAGTTGTCGGCCTGATGACGATGACGTGCTCACTGGGGAAGCTGATTGGTTTTCTCTACGTGGCCAGACTTGTCTGGGGCCCGCGTAGTTGATCTCCCTTTGCAGGCGCCTCCTCGAGCTGATGGTGGTTCTAGTGATGGTTCTGCAAATCCCAACACCAATTCCAACATGGTAATTTTCTCAGCTCCGGTTGTTCGGGACCCGATTGCTTTACTTGATAATCAGATTGCCCATCTGCAGGCACTTAGGGGTTCATTTTTGGAGGCCCTTTTGCTTTCCGACCAAAAAGGGGGAAATGTCGCAAATGACGACGATGCTGGTGAGGATAAGCAAGTGATGCTGCTGCTTCCAAGGCTTTGGCAAGCCTAACCAGAGATAAGAGAAGAAAGAGAATCCGTTCTAGAAGTAAGAAGATGAAGAAGCTGCTGAAAAAGAGGAAGGCTCGGGGTGAAGGAACTTCGACATCCCCTCGGCGATCGAAGAGGGTGCGTAGTCAATATGTTCCTCATTTTCTGTTTTGATCAGTGGTTGATAAACAATGTTTGTTCTAATGTTTGTTTTGATGTTAGTCTGGTTTTGATAAACAATGATCACTAGTTTAGGGGGAGTTTTCTAATTGAGGGGGAGTTTTAGTGTTTTTGTTTGAACATTTTGTTGCGTCGGAGTATTTTGTCCAGAAAGGCAAAAAGGGGAGATTGTTGAGAATTTATTCTTGGCAATAATTCCTTTTTTAGTTGTTTGCCTTTCTTGAGCACAAAATAAATTAGGAATCTAGATTTTGTTTCCTAGATTGTGTCTAGGACTTTATTTAGTTTCCTAAATTATATTTAGGATTTATTTTACTTGTTTACCAAGTTTAGGACTCTAGAATTGTCTATTTAAGACAAGAGAGGACAAGACTTGAGGACACACGGTTTTTACGAGAGACGCACAGATTTGAAGTAGCAGGACGACGCAAATCACCGAGCAAGAACACCAAGTAACATACTTGAAGCCATTGCCCGAGATCAAGAAGGTCTTCGAAGTTGCGTGACCAACGAAGAAGATCATCCTTCAAGGCGACAAGTATTTTAGTATCACATGTTTGATACTATAATTTTCATATATTATTTCATATTTTTTGTATTGATCTTGAACAAGTAAAAGTAATATAGTTTTCGGGTTTGTACACCCAAGTTCACAAGTATTTTTACTTGTGAACTGATTTTAAATTGCTGTGTTTATCTTTTATATTTCCGATGCTTATTTTTGTTAAAACTCTTGTTGATGTTAGTTTCGGTGATTGTAACACCGAAAGCAACATTGATTTACTGATACATTTTTTCAAAACCATAGACCTACAAATTTATAGGGCCATTAAGAATGGCGCATGGAACCTCAACATAAATTACAACATAAGAGGTACGAGAGGCTGGCCGAGGTTATTAAAAAGTAGGGCTGATGAGTGAAGCGCTTGTGCCAGTTCGTGGACCAAGACGCGCAATGAGTTAGTTTTCTTTCGGAGGCGGGCGGAAATATTGGCGCTTAACACCATCAGCCCGGTGCCCGAAGATCCGAGATAAGAAATCAAGCAAGATAGATGAAGGAAATATAAAACCCTCTCTTTTATGAGATTTGAACAAGCGTACCTGATACGTAGATAATTTACCTCTTCTAGAATATCCAACTGTGATACCTCTTTATTTTCAGGTAGCAAAATTCCACGATCACCTTTTAATGGATGTTTGGACGTGCAATCTGATATATTGGCGACCTCCTCGCGTTATGTTGACCATCTTCGAATTAGATGTTGAGCAACTCATAAATTAACCCTGCAAAACCAAAGTTAATACGAACTAAATAGGTAAACCTGCACTCAACACGTTAGTATACGATCATAAAAATAATCTATAAGTAAGATGCGAGCATCGCAACCCTTACTCGAGCCCATAGACCTGTACTCAATCCGATAGTATACGATCATAAAAATAATCTATAAGTAAGATGAGAGCATCGCAACCCTTACTCGAGCCCATAGACCTTCAAACCCAATCTTCAACTTTCAAATTTCGCCACTATATCTCATGAATATTATATCCAAAATCCATCTTCATCGAGCAGTTAGATTGTGCGTAATTTAATTTTAAAAAAGAAACTGGACAAACTGTTTCGGGAAACAGGATCAGCTCTATTCAAGATTTGTTATAGGATTCTTCCAGACTCATATCCGAATTTCCACCGTTCATATTAATATTGTATATGTATGAAAAAATATATCAAAATTTTGGCTTGATCCAATGGCTTTATTGTGCGCAATCGTATTTTGAAAAATGCTGTACAGAATTTTTCGAAAATAAAATCTGCTTTGTTCAAAAGTTTATATATATTCCCTCGCATCTCATAATCCAATCTCCACCGTTTAAAATGAAATATAACAAGTCTTTAAGGTTTTTTAAAATTTTTAACGCGATCCAACGGCTGAAACATAAGAAAACGATTTTTCAAATTTATAGTGCAGTTAGATTTTATACCTACGAAAATTGTGTATTCTCACGTCTTTTGCTCAAGGACTCGATACTCCTCTTTCCCACAAACGGAGCCACTTGATATGACTAAAACGATTGTTTCCTCAAGAATAGGGAGTACTGACCTTAAATATGAAGTCGAGCTAACAGACCTCCAGAAATCTCCTGGCGACCTAATAGAACTCCAAAGGCTCCTGGCGACCTGTATAACCTGCAAAATAGAAGCCAAGCCGAGCGGCCCCATGCCTAAGTTAGATAGGGATTAAGAGAGAGGTGAGAACCTCTAAAGTGAGAGCTCGATAGCTCGCAAGAGCTTAAAATATATGATAAAATCAATGTAGAGAAATGGCGATGCCTGTGTCCTCTTTGCGTAAATGATTAGAGTAGATTTGTCCTTATTTTTATTAGTATTTTAGTACATTATTTCTATTTGTTTTTGGTATAAGTTGGACGATTTAACCTTAATTCCGTATTTTTATAGTTCCGACTTATTTTACCGTATTTTATTCATAATTGATGCAAATAGGTGATATTTCGTTGTTTTCACCTTACAGCTAAGTAACCGGAAGAGTTCAGCGCGTAATAGACGAGGTTCGATGTTTAAGAATAGGAGAACGAGCTTTCCGGCGAAACGAGTAGCAAAAGATAGAGAGAAGACAAAGGCAGACGCGCAGTCGCGTCGACTGACGCGACCGTCGACGCTCCGTCGACGCGAGCCATGATCCGCATCAGTCGACGCAGCATCGACGCACTGTCGACGCAACTTGCTGAAGCGTCGATGTCCACGCATCGATGTCGACGCAACGTCGATGCAACTTGCTGAAGCGTCGATGTCGACGCACCCGCCTAGCCGATGCGCACGCCCAGGCAGCACCGACGCCGAGCACCAGCACGCGTCAGTCGACGCATCATCGACGCGACGTCCCTGAATTTGGATTTTAGGGTTTCTTGTGCGCCAAGACTTATAATATCTATATAAACCCTCCTTATTTCGGATTTTTGGGAGAACACATGACCTCCTAGGGTATTTTAGCTGATAATAAACATAATTCCACATCTCCTAACGAGATTTGAAGACGGAGATCAAGGATCGAAGAACAACGCGTCTAAAACATCAAATTCGCGTTCGGGATTCAATCTTCGCCCAAGATCGACGTGCAACTCCGGAATAGCTGGAGCTTCTCATTACTTTTAGTAGTTCCAATAAGTTTTCTAAACTCTTAGTTAATTTAGTAGTTAATTTCTAGTTTAATTCTTAGTTAATCTCTTAGTTAATTCTAGTTTAATTAGTTTAATCATTTTATGCTTGGATATTGGATATTGGTTAATTTAGTTTATTTATGCGAGTTGATTTATGCTTAATTATTCGTTCTTATATTCGTATGATGCAATTTCTCAATGGTAGTTATTATATTCATGCTGTTAGATTAGTTGCTATTAATTCTTAGTTCTTGAGTTCAAGTAGTTTAATTATTGCTCGTAGTTGATAATTTAGTTAGAATAATTAGTTTCAATAGCTTTAGTTTAATTATTGCTTTAGTTATAATGATCAACTCGACTTCTTTTAAAACCCCAATTGTACATGTATTTTATTCTAGTTGGTAAATTGAGAAAAACATCCGAAAAACTGAATAATTGTTTCCTCGAGAGATACGACTCGAGTCAAACTCATCACCCTACAGTTACCTCGTACTCTTGCGAGCAAACTGACGTGTTTTAAATTAATTTATTAAAAAGGGGTGCACAAAAGTTTGAGTCCGAAATTTGGTGCCGTTGCCGGGGAAGCAACGAGTAGGAATTAAAGATGTTTTTTGTTTTATTTTCTTTTTGATTTATTAGTTTATTTTTATTTTTATTTTTACTTGGTCTTTTCCATTTGGTACGTTGATGTATTTTTGAGTTTATACAAGAAAGGCAATCACTTCAACGCGACCTTGTACCATTCATTGACAACATCCACCGTTCAAATCCACCGAGACCAAGACCCATTTTTATTCCCAAGGACGATTCCTCAACAGCAACTGATTTCGCTTGCGATCAAGCTTCCGACATTATGTTAGAAGCAAATCCGATTCGAAACGGCGATTCACCACCGAGATCACCACCACGCCCCATTATTGCGAGACAAGATGTGGGGAGAAACGAAGGAGTCGACCAGCAGCAAAACGTAATCGGTCACCAACCCAACATGGCTGATAGGGCAACATATATGCCAGACCTGGTTTGGGGTAGCTCTAACTCAGAATAATTAGATAATTTAAGAGAGGGCTAGAATAGCTCTGTCTCTATGAAAGATCTAATTAGCCCTCCCGATAAAACAGAATGTTAGGAAGAGGTGGTTATCGCTTGAGATCCCTGACTTAGACATCTTGAAGGGCACTAAAAGTTTGGAGATTATACCAAGCTTAAGTCCCAGGGATTGAAGCTTAACCTGGTCTGGGTAAAAGACCTGGTTAAGTCCCCTGAGGAATAGAGCTCTTCCTCATTATTAGCAAGAGCTGACCTGTTGAACAGCGGGGACAAGAGGAAAGAAGAGCCGAGATATTATGGACTGGGTCAGATTGGGAGAAGGAAATAAGGAAGACCTGGGACAGGGGAGACCTATTTCCCAGATTTCCAACGAAGAGACAAGTGGGACCACTTATCAGAATTTGTTGCGTAACGGCCCTTGATTCGCGGCATGTGTTCCTGAGATCCCGGCTGGGGTCCCCGTCAGGAGAAACTTTAAATATCTCAGCCCCAAGGCTGAGAGAGGTATGCCATTCTCTTGAGCATTCTTGCTTTCTCTCTGAAAAACACCTCAAACGCTTACTGACTTAAGCATCAGAGAGGTTTCCACCGGAAAATCACCGGTGGTCCTTTCTAACTTGTGTTTGTGATGCAGATCAGGCGGGTGTTCAAGGTTTTATTCGTTCTCAAACGTTGGCCATTTTAGGGCTGAAACAATTGGTGCCGTCTGTGGGAAGGCGATCAAGTTAAGACGTGAGATTTTCTGTTTATTTCATGGCTTCAGACGGTTTACGACGGAACTTGGTGGGTGAGCTCGGTGGAACCCCTAGTTCCGATGCGCCATGGGGGATGCCCAGGTCGACAGATACGTCGGCGATGGGACCAGGAGAGACAGCACCGTCGGCAGGGACCGCGCCAGGCGCTATGCCGCCCCCGCTCAGTAGATATGTGCCAGCCACGGGTGGTTCATTTAACGAATCCTTCCCTTTTGCGGCTCTCGGAGCTAATCGGCAAAGCCGTGGAGACGGCGGTGGAAAAAAAGTTCGCGGAGATGGCGACGCCGCCATCCAACACACCACCAGCACGAACTGTCCCGGTGGTGGGAACGGAGCCATTGCGAGGACAGCATGCGGATCGGCTCCCTTACATGACGGGGAAGAGCACTTCTCCACCTCTGACAGCGAGACTTCAAGCCAGACTAATCCAGGTCTGGCTGAACAGATGCAGAGTCTGCAAAAAGAGGTGAGGGAGTTTAAGAGAAAAATGGCGACTGGCAGTGTGATTCCGGCGAGAAGGGGTACGCCGTTTACTGAGGAAGTTATGCGAGATGATGTGCCGGCTTCATATCGCTCCCTAGGCTTCGAGTACAATGGAACCACGGACCCGTGGGACCATCTCAGTCGCTTCGAGATCGCGGCAGCCCTACATAAATTTTCGGACGCTGTCATGTGTCGGGTCTTCCCGATGACTTTTACTAAATCAGCGCAGCTCTGGTTTAGTCAGCTGCCGCCGAGGTCTATCAGCAATTTTGACGAGTTCAGCTCAGCCTTTTTACACCAGTTCACGAGCTGTAGAAAGTATCAGAAAATGCCGCTTGAACTTTTTCAGTTTGAAGCAGAAAGAGAATGAGAGCCTCCGTGCTTATATCAACAGGTTTACAACCGCTAAGTTAGAGGTGCCCTCTGCGTCTGAAGAGCTGTTGGTGAATGCTCTAGCGCAAGGTTTGAGACGAGGGGATTTCTTTCAGTCGCTGGTGTGGAAACCAGCTCTGAAATTTGGGGAGCTCTTGGAGAGAGCGGAAAAGTATATCCATCTGGAAGAAGCTTTGAAGATCAAGGATGAGGGAGAAAGGAAGAGAGAAAGGCATGATCGCGAGGAAAAGGGGAGCTGTAAAAAAGCTTAGGCCAGACCTGTCTGGAGGGAGGCCTCGCTTTGATAAATACACTCCTTTAGCAACCCCACAGGGAGAAATCTTACAGGCAATTGAGAAGCATCCAGACCTGAAGTGGCCAAAGACCTACTCGCAGAGGCCCAGGAAGGAAAAATCAGATCGTTTCTGTCGCTTCCACAACGAGTATGGGACACGACACTGACCAGTGTACCCATCTAAAGGACGAGTTGGAGAGGCTAGTTCAGGCCTGGACATTTAAAGGAGTATGTTCGGATGAGGAGAGAGGAAGCCAGGTCTGGCAACAAGAATTATGATCGGTCCCTGACAAATAGGGGCAGCCAGGATAGGGTGCGAACTGGGTAAGAAGATCTGATCAGACCCAGGTCATCCATGGAGAAATCCAGATGATTACCGGAGGAGAATTGGAGGAGCATTCCAAGCGGACACAACACAGTTATGTCAGAGCCGCAAGAGATCTAGTTCGAAAATCACGTGACGTGGGACAAATGACCTCTACCCCTAACATCTGTTTCGGGTCAGAAGATGGCGATGGTATTCTAGCCCCCCACATGGATGCTCTGGTTATAACTGCAACTATCGCTAATTATAATGTCCGTAGAATTTTCGTGGATACTGGGAGTTCTGCCGACATTTTGTTTTATGATTGCTTTAGGCAGTTGAAAATAAACGTTGAGCTGGAAGAGGTCACCACCTCTCTAGTTGGTTTTGCAGGGGGAGCCCTGAAGCCCTTGGGAGCGGTGAGGCTCCTCGTGACGTTAGGAGAGGAGCCGTATAGGGTGACAAGAACGGTGCATTTCTTGGTGGTGGATGCACCTTCTTCTTATAATGTCATGTTGGGTCGGCCATCCTTGAGCCAGTTCCAGGCTGTTATATCTGTCTTTCATATGAAGATGAAGTTTCCGGCGGAAGATGGAACGGGAGAGGTCAGGGGTGACCAGTATGCCTCACGACAGACCTACGTAGAGTGCATCAGGAGGAATGAGGAGGAAGAAAGACAGAGCAAAAGGGCTAGAGTAGAGCCGCCAAAGACAGATCTGGCTAATAGAGAGGAAGGGTTGATGATGGTCGAAGTAATCCCAGGGGATGAGAGCCGGGTCCTTCGAGTAGGGACAACCCTCAGTCCGGAAACTTTGACAGATCTAGTTGCACTGTTGAGAAGCAGCGCGGATGTGTTTGCTTGGTCCCCAGAAGATCTGGTAGGGATCGACCCAGAGGTGGCAGAGCACCACCTCAACATCAGCTCGGATGCAAAGCCAGTAAAGCAAAAGAAACGCAATTTTGGGCCCTGAGAAGGAGGCTGTCATAGAGGCTGAGGTGGAAAAACTGTTAAAGGCTAAGCACATCCAGGAAATACAATTCCCTGAATGGCTTTCCAATGCTGTCTTGGTTCCCAAGACTCAGGAGGACTGGCGCATGTGTATCGATTTCAGAGATCTCAATCGTGCTTGCCCGAAAGATCACTATCCTTTACCTAGAATTGACCAGCTCGTCGACTCTACTGCTGGATGTGAGCTCTTAAGTATGATGGATGCATCCCAAGGGTATCACCAGATTAGATTAGCCAGAGATGATTGGAAGCGGGTCAGCTTTATTACCCCAAAGGGGACGTATTGCTATGTTGTGATGCCTTTTGGTTTGAAAAATGCAGGAGCCACCTATCAACGTTTGGTTGATAAGATGTTTAAGAATCAACTTGGGCGAAACATGGAAGTTTACGTGGACGATATGCTGGTTAAGAGCGTGAAAGCAACGTCGCATGTGGAAGACCTGCGGGAGACCTTTGATACTCTGCGATGGTATAGGATGAAGCTTAATCCCAGGAAATGCGCATTCGGGGTTAGAGATGGCAAATTCCTGGGCTACATGGTCATGGAGAAGGGTATCGAGGCAAATCCCGAGAAGGTCAGAGCAATTATGGACATGCGGGTGCCTAGGAATGTGAAAGAAATGCAATGCTTAGCAGGGCTTATTAACGCGTTAAGTAGATTTGTGTCCAGGTCTGCAGAAAGGAGTTTACCATTCTTTCAAGCTCTGAGGAAGAAAGCAAGATTTCAGTGGAACGATGAGTGTGAGGAAGCATTTAACACATTGAAGGAGCATTTGGCTAGCATGACCTTGCTCACGAAGCCTGTCCAAGGGGAGCCATTGATCCTATACTTATCTGTAGGACAGCAGGCGATCAGCTCGGTTTTAATCAGAGAAGAAGGTAAAAAACAGACGCCGGTCTACTTTTAGAGCAAGGTCTTGCATGCGGCAGAGGTCAGGTACGTGGAAGTAGAAAGGGCGATGCTAGCTCTGGTTGGAACTGCTCGAAAGCTGCGACCGTACTTCCTTTCTTATACCATAGTCGTGCGAACTAACCTTCCGTTAAAAACCATAATGGACAAACCAGAAGCATCTGGAAGGCTAGTCAAATGGATTATAGAACTCAGTGAATTCGATATCACATTCGAGGCTAGAATGGCAATTAAGGCTCAGGCCTTAGCCGATTTCATGCAAGAAATGACTGGTCCTCCGGTTGAGTTGAAGGAATGGACAATTTTCACGGATGGCTCTGTCTGTAATCAGGGATGTGGGGCCGAAATCATCCTAATAGATCCAGCAGGTGTGTCCACCGAGTTCGCTATCCAGTTGAGTGCGTCATTTTCCAACAATGCTGCCGAGTATGAGGCCCTTTTGAGAGGGATTCAGATGGCGAAAGACCTGGGCGCAGAACAGGTATGTGCTAAGGTGGACTCACAGCTCGTTTGCAAGCAAATCAGTGGGGAGTTTGAGACAAGGGAGGAAAACATGCAGAAGTATTTAACCAAATTTAGAGAGCTGGTCAGAGGAATGAAAGGGTTGACGGTCCTTCAGATTTCTAGGGAAGAAAATGGAAGAGCTGATTTCCTGGCAAAGGTAGCCAGTTCGGCCGCAGATTGTCACGAAAGGGTGATTACTCTATTAAGAGCAGACGGGGAGTTCGGGGTTGAGCAGGTGCTTGTGGTTATGGAACGAGAAGACTGGCGCTCTTCTATAAAAGCGTACTTAGAGCAAGAGGTCTTTCCGGAGGATAGAGGGAAGTGGCAAAAATACGAGCTAGAGCTGCTAGATTTTGCCTGATTAAAGGAGAGCTGTTCAAACGAGGATTCGGCCAACCCCTTTTAAGATGCCTGGGCCATGCAGAAGGAGCTCTGGTACTTAGAGAAATTCATGAAGGGTGTTGTGGTAACCATATGGGCGCCAGATCTCTGTCCAGCAAGATCTTACGAGCGGGATATTTTTGGCCAGGCCTACAAAAAGAAGCAGAAGACTTCGTACGAAAATGTAAGAAGTGTCAAAAGAATTCATCACTGATACACAGGCCTGCCGAAGAGCTTATGACAATGAGTTCTCTTTGTCCATTCGCCAAATGGGGGATTGATCTAGTTGGCCCATTCCCGATGGCCCCTGCCCAAAAGAGATTTTTGATTGTGGCCATACTCTTTTTTAGCAAATGGGTTGAGGCAGAAGCTCTGGCCAAGATAACAGAAGAAGCGGTGATGGGATTCCTCTGGAAGAATGTTATCTGTCGCTTTGGTGTGTTAAGGATATTGGTATCAAACAATGGAGCCCAATTTATGGGTGCCAAGATGAATATCCAACAACATTTTACATCCGTATATCACCCACAAGCGAATGGTCAAGTCGAAGTAACTAATCGCATTCTTGTCCAAGGCCTTAAATCACGATTAGAAAGATCTGGAGGGAAATGGGTTGAAGAACTAAGCGCAGTACTTTGGGCGTATCGAACGAATCCTAAGGAAAGCACGGGCGAAACTCCTTTCAGTCTTGTATACGGCATGGATACCGTGGTCCCCGCGGAAATCAGTCTGGAGACTCATCGAATACAGAGTTACAACGAAACCCAGAACAAAGCACTGATCCAAGATGCCCTGGATTTGGTTGAGGAAAAGAGAGAACAGGCGGCGATCCGAATGGAGCATGTGAGAGGGAGGATCAGGGCATCTTACAATAAAACAGTTCGAGAAAGTCACTTCCAAGTAGGAGACCTGGTCCTCAAAAGAGCTGACTTGGGACAACCTAAAGGAAAATTAGATGCCACGTGGAAAGGCCCGTTTAGAGTCACTAATGTTCTGGCTGGAGGAGCGTATGTGCTGGAAGGGCTGGATGGGAGCAAGATTCCCCGCGCTTGGAACATTACCAATCTGCGAAAATTTTATATGTAATTGTAACCCTTAACGTTTGCTTATTTATTAAATGAAAAGTTGCAGGAGTTAACGTTCACAGATTCCCATAATTTCTCCTAGCTAGATGGCCAATAAGATCATCATTCCAGAATTCATTGTTAGTAATGATTTGCCTTTAATCTTTGATTAAAAAATGGAGAAGACACTTACAACGAAAACAGAAAAATACAAGGAGATATCTTTGCAGTACATCAACAATCGCAGAGGTGCAAATCACAAGCATAGAAAAGTAAAAGTACAGCCTTAGGATGGAGGTACAGAAGCGAGAAGTTGATGGAGTCGTTGAATCTCTTCCTCATGTTCCAAAAGACGGACACGAAACCGGTCTGATACCTCCACGGCAATTTCCCAATCAACGTACAGTTCAGAGTTCTCCCTTTTCAGGCCGAGAATGAGTTGCTGAAGGTGATGTCGTTCCCGGCGGTATTGCAGTTTCTTCTCAGCCAGCTTCTCCACACGTTCCTGCAACTGGTCCTGCAATTGGGAAACTTCTTCCCTAAGACGATTCCTCTCATGAAGTAGTTGGATATGCTCCTTGGTGGGAACGTTGTTGGAAGACGATGATGACGCCATTATGCAGGGAACATAAACCGAGAATAGACGCCATTATATAAGAAAGGAAGAAGCATAAAATTACGTTAAGTTGGTGCGCAGAGGGCTTAGAAAAGGCGGGAAACTACATTGAGTTTGGCGCGCAAAAGGACTCAGGAAAGCCAGGATTGGCTAAGGACGGATGTCCTAAAATTTTCCTAACCTGATTGTCAGTTTAAGCCAGGATTGTCTAAAGGACGGATGTCCTAAAATTTTCCTGACCTGATTGTCAGTTTAAGCCAGGATTGGCTAAGGACGGATATCCTGAAATTTCTCCTGACCTGATTGTCGGTTAAGACAGGATTGGCTAAGGACGGATGTCCTGA
>BMAC01000228.1:11951-38865 GCA_014905375.1 Phtheirospermum japonicum | reverse complement strand
ATTTCTCCCGACCTGATTGTCGGTTAAGCCAGGATTGGCTAAGGACGGATGTCCTGAAATTTTCCAGACCTGATTGTCGGTTAAGCCAGGATTGGCTAAGGACGGATGTCCTGAAATTTCTCCTGACCTGATTGTCGGTTAAGCCAGGATTGGCCAAGGACGGATGTCCTGAAATTTCTCCCGACCTGATTATCGGTTAAGCCAGGATTGGCTAAAGATGGATGTCCTGAAATTTCTCCCGACCTGATTATCGGTTAAGCCAGGATTGGCTAAGGACGGATGTCCTAAAATTTTACCTGACCTAATTGTCAATATAAGCTAAGACTGGCCAAGGACGGTTGTCCTTGACTTTATCCAACCTAAGTATGGGTCCGGGTCAACAGGCTTGATCTCCTGATATGGATGTCAAGAGCCATAAATTGGCCTACACATACAGGCCTGACCTGTCGGTCAGCAAGAACGTATGAATGCGCTGGACTGGACTAAGGTACAGAACTTTCAGAGGTAAAATGCTTAACAGTTAACATTACTGTGTGAATGAAGTGAACGATTACAAATGGATTAACAGAGCAAGTATTGAGAAAAGAACTCGAGAAATTCATATATTATTGCACAAAGAACGCCGGCTGCCTACACCTTTTCAAAAAAGGTTGGCAACTTTAATTACATGAGATTGCAAGAAAAACATTAAAAAATAAAGCTAAAATGTTTAGCTATGAAAATATCTCCAATCTGAAGCCAGAGCTCGACGAACCCGCCAAAGTTCACGCTCTGTTTCGTGCAGGCGGCGGCGATATTTGTCAGAGCGGTCGGCAAGCTTCAGAACTTCGCCGGCGGCGGTGGTCAAGCGACCTACCGATTCGGCCAGGTCCACCTTCTCCTCTTGAAGTTGGTGGTTAACTTGCCGGAGTTCAGCCCACTCTCTTTTGTAGAAACGTTTCTTCTGGTGTTTCCTTTCCAGCAGTCGATAGAGATAACCAACTTTCTCCTTGAGCGCGACCAGTTGGTCGGAAAGCTTGAATTTCTCCATAACTAGGGAGATGTTTTTTTCTCTTCACCGCATTGAGTTCTTCGATCAGAGGAGAGGAAGACATTTTTCAGATTGAGTGGTGAAATAGTGAAGACGTGAACATATTTAGAGGAATAAAAGCGCGTGTAAAAGGAATCAAAAAGTACTAGGGTTCCCGAAAAATCACAAAACCCTAAAAAACCAAGAGTCGCAACAAGACAAAAAGCATCAATTGACATTAAGTGAATAAGTCTGAATACAAAGTACACATCAGGAAAATGACAGACCATCCACACAGGCTATCACAAACAGGTCTGTTCGAAAGGTAGGAATAAAAGATTTCTTCCAAGATATGAGCTCTGCATGAAGGTCAGCTAAACCCCAAATTCCTCATGACTACATCGGAGCCTGAGACGTCTCCCCCAAGTCTTTCTCGAACTGGGTCGACTCTTGTAAATCACCCAGGTTAGCAAAGGTTGGGGAGCCTGCAGCAACCATTGCTAACGACTGCTCAAGGGGGGGGGGGGGAAGAAGCTGATGAAAAAGAGCAGAAGGCTTGGCGGATGTAGTCAGCAAAGGCCGCTGGATCTAACAAGTGGATGCGGTCATCTACCGGAACATGGGAAAAGGATGTGGGCTCGTTAGCACCTTCGATCTTGGAGGACCGATCATAAGGAGTAGAAGGGTGCTCGGCTACCCATTTAGCGTGGGCACACTAGTGCAGAAACTGCATATCCAGAAGGGTAATTATGCCTATCCAGAACGCCTTTCTGTACTTCTGTAGTGACATAGTTCTGGATTGGCAGACTTTCCAGAACAACCTTTTTTTACCCTTCTGGATTGGCAGACTTTTTAGAAGGGTAAAAAAAAACTGTTCTAGATCATACAGCTCCTCAGAGCCCAGGAAAGCTCGGCGAGTGATCTCTCTGGTCAGTTGTATTAGGCGTAGCCCTTCCTCTGATTTGAGAAACTCTAATCTCCCCTCGGCGCGCCCTTCAAGACGGCCCTGATCCAATCCGTCAGCCCTGGATTGCTTCACCTTTTCATCCAGCTCCTGCTCGCGAGGGAGAATAAGATCTCGTTGCTTCTCCTCCGAATCCTTGACCTTGAAAAGCTCAGCCTTCAGCAAATCTATTTCCATCTCTGAGCCCTTCAGTTTGACCTGGGCTTCCTGGCCCTCTCGGACCTTAGCCATCAGCTCTGATTCTCGCTTCCTCAATATTTCATCTCCCCCTTGAGATCGACGCCTCTAGCTCGGGCCAACAGAGATGCTCGTCCTACCACGGCCTGATGCAAGAAAAAGGTAAGTGGGAAAACTGGAAAAAATTAAGGATGGAAGAAGTGGGAAAGGTTATACCTGAGCTTCTGCCTTGCAGTAGAACTCAACTAGCTCCGGGTCTGACATCTTATCCACGATGTTACGGTCGTATGTAGGAGCTAACCCCATCATGAATTGCCTCGTCACTTCTCCGGGGCAGTTCAAAACCGACCTATTAAAAAAGGTCTGATTTGGGTAGGGAGGTACTTGGGAAATAGCCGGAGGGATAATTTGAGGAGCGAAGGGAAGAGCAGTCTGAGGAGGATTCCTGGAGGATGATGTAAGGTTAGTGCGGCTCTGCTTTTTCCGCTTCAGCTGTTGCTCTTCTTCTTCTGGATTTGTCAAAGACTGACGTGCTGGTTCCCGCACGGAGCTCCTCCTCGGTTCTGAGTCTTTCATGATGGGCTCGGGAGTCTTAATTGGCGCCTTAGGCTGGATCTGGAGTGGCGTAGCAAGGAGGACCTCTTCCGGGGCCTGAGCAGCTCTGGCAGGCTCCCCAGAGGGCTCTTCTGGCTCCCTGTTGCCGCCTTCCGAGCCTTAGCTTCTATCTTCGCTAGCATCATCTTCTCTGAAATGGAAAAGCGAAACGGTAAAAAAAAAAAAAGAATTATAGCGAGAAAGCAATAAATCCAAGACATTCCGGAAAATAAAATAAAATAAAATAAAATAAAATAAAATAAAATACCAATCTTGGGTGGCAAAGGACCGTGTCCTTGCTGGGAATTGAAGAAGTTCAAGAGCTTGATGGTAAGCATCTTGGATAAGTCTAGGGGGTGCTGGTTTAGAAGGGTAATTTTTTCCTTCAGATCTGATGACCTATCCCCTCGAGGTAAGCGCATTTGAGGATGCAGAAAGCTGATGGGTTCGGTAGGGAAGCCCCAATCCCCCGAGCACTGAACAAAGAAGAACTTCTTTTTCCAGGCCTTATGAGAGGTAGGAAGACCTGATAAAAAATGGACGTCTGATCGTCCAGATAAGTAGAAAAAACCGGAGGAGCTCTTTGCTTGGAATAAAGAGAAGAAAAGCTGAGTTGTAGGGGTAATTCGGGCATATTGTGCGGCCAGATGAAATCCGGCCATAACGCGAAAGGCGTTGGGTAGGAATTGTTGTACTGGGATATGGTACATCCTAGAGATAGCCTGGATGAAGGGATGGACAGGCAGGCTTAACCCCGCGTAGAACTGGTCTACATAGAAAGTGAGATGACCGGCGGGAGGTGATGACGCCCCCTCGCCGGGTGCCGGATTAGTGAAGGAGAACATGTCGGAAATAGGGAATTTCGCGCGGATTTATTTGAGGGTCCTATTGCTAACTATTGAGGATAGGTTGTTAGGAAGAGGAGGAGGTAGGATCGCCGGTGGCCCCCTCCCCGGAGCCGTCGCGTAAGAATCGGCGGAGGAAAGGTTCACGGTGGAGGTAGAGTTCACCGGAGTTGCCCCTGACGAACTCTCCCTGACGGAGCTGGTTCGGAAAGAAGAAATTGACATAATTAAAGAGTGCGTGAAGAAAGAAAGGGTACCTGGTAATGATTGCTTGAGAGATTAGAAGAAGATTACTGGAGGAGCATAAATCGCCAAAATATTGTAGGAGAAAAAGGGAGGAAGCCTTTAGGGGGTTTCTGAGAAATAGAAGTAAAAAATGAAGGAGAAAAGGTATTTAGAGGGACAAAAGGAAGGCGGATCAATTTGAAAAACGAAAATCAAGGAGAATATCCCAAATGGGTGATCGCCAATCATCCTTATCCTCAATCTCCATAACTTCCTCTCCCTTTTCTATGCTACTATGGCTCAATTCCATCAACGTGATTCTGCGAGTGTCACAAGTCCCCAGTGCTCCTGCTATCCGAGCGAGCTAGTCTGCCCATGTATTTTCAGCTCGCGGCAGATGTTCTAACTTGAATTCCTCGAAACGAACCACTTCCTCTCGCAACTTACTCAGATACATCGCCATGCGTTCTTCTTTAGCCTCAAAAGAACCATCAAACTGACGAGCTACTAACTGAGAATCTGTGTAAGCCCATAACTTGCGCGCTCCTAGCTCGTCCGCCATTTTAACTCCTTGTAACACGGCTTCATACTAAGCCTCATTATTGGACGCCTTATACCCTAATTTGATCGCAAATTCCAAATTCTCTCCGTCCGGGCTGACCAACACAATGCCCAGCCCTGATCCTGACATCATAGTCGATCCATCTGTATACAAGGTCCACGCTTTTATTTCTATACTCCTGTCGACCTGACCCGTCATCTCCTGCAGGAAATCTGCCAATACTTGTGCTTTGATAGCCACCCTTGGCTCATAAACCACGTCATACTCACTCAACTCCACTGCCCACTTCACCAATCGCCCTGACACATTCGGATTTGCCCAGGACTTGCTTGAGGGCCAAGTTGGTACGCACCTTCACTCGGTGGCTCAGGAAATAAAGCCTCAACTTCATGGCCGTACAAACCAATGCAAACCCTCCTTTCTCCAGCTCGGTGTACTTCAGTTCAGCTCCCCTCAGCATCCTGCTAATATAATAAATAGGTCTCTGCAAACCTGCTTCTTCTCTGATCAGGACAGAACTCACTGCGACCTCCCCCACGGATATATATAAAATCAAATCCTCTCCTAGCATTGGGTTGGTCAGCAGTGGTATCTCTGCCAAGTATTTTTTCAGCTCGTCAAAGGCACTCGCAGCTTCCTGTGTCCACTCGAACCTGGACCCCTTTCGTAGCGCCCTAAAAAAGGGGACGCCTCGCTCCGCCGACCTGGAAATGAAACGACTAAGACCTGCAATGCGCCCTGTAAGCACCTGCACATCTCGCACCGTACGAGGGTGCGGCATCTCTAAAATAGCTCGCACCTTCTCTGGGTTCACTTCTATTCCTCGTTCTGTCACCATGTAACCCAAAAATTTCCCTGATCGCACCCCAAACGCACACTTCTTCGAGTTAAACTTCATTCCATACTGTCTTAGGATAACGAAAGTCTTCTTCAAATCTTCGACATGGGATTCTGCTTTTTTGCTCTTCACCAGCATGTCATCGACATAAACCTCCATGGTGGACCCCAGCAAATCCTTAAACATGCGATCCACCAACCGTTGATAGGTCGCTCCTGCATTCTTCAATCCAAAGGGCATGAAGACAAAACAGTAAGTACCTGTGGAAGTAACAAAACTTACTTTGGGCTGATCTTCCTTTGCCAAGGGTATTTGGTGATACCCCTGCGAAGCATCCATCATACTCAACAGCTCGCACCCCGAGGTAGAATCCACCAACTGATCAATTCGCGGCAAAGGATAATGATCCTTAGGACATGCTTTATTCAAGTCACGGAAATCCACACACATCCTCCACTTCTGAGCCGGTTTTGGTACCATCACAACGTTGGACAAGTACTCTGGAAACTGAATCTCTGTTATATGACCCGCTTTCAACAACTTCTGTACCTCTCCTTCGATCACCTTATCCAATTCCGACCCAAAATGTCTCCTCTTCTGCTTCACCGACCTCGCATCTGGATCCGCATTTAAATGGTGCTGCGCGACCTCTAGTGATACCCCTGTCAACTCGTCATCTCCAAACGCAAATATATCCCGAAACTCTCTTAACAGCTTTATCAACTCGTTCTTCAATGCCTCAGGTATTTGGGTACCTATTCTCGTGGTGTATTCCGGGCGTTCTTCTTCCAGGGAAATCTCCATTAACTCCTCATTCGGCCAAACCGAGTTCTCCTGCTCTTTCATTTTCTTGGGATTGAGCACCCCTTCCGGTTGATCGTTATTTCTCTCTCGCTTGTTCTCCATCAACCCTTTTCTGACCGCCATCTAGTAACACGATCTGGCGACCTGTTGCTCTGCGACAACCTCACCCACTCCATTGTCTACTGGGTACTTGATACTCATGTGATAAGTCGATGTTACTGCCTGAAACGCATTAAGGGCAGGTCGTCACAATATCACATTGTAGGCCGACCTCCCCTGGATGATTAAAAACTTTAAGTTCTTCTCCATTCTCGAATCATCTTTTCCCAACACTACTTGCAACGTCAGTTCGCCTTTTGTGTTCACCTGCGCCCCATTAAAAGCATATATGGGCGTGTTCACCGACCTCACTCCTCTATCTATTTCCCTCCGATCAAGGCAGTCTGTATATATGATGTTTACTGAGCTCCCATTATCTACAAATATCCTGCTGACTTCATAACCTTCAATTTCTGCCTCTATCACCAATGCAATATTATGATCTTCTTGTAGCCCGCGCCTCTCATCGGGGCCAAAAGAAATGACTGGCCCTGCGACTTGAGGTTGTCTGCTCACACTAGCGACCTCCCTTACGCCCAAACAAGCTGACTTAACATGCCGTTTCCTCGCATTGTTGGAGTCACCATCCGTTGGCCCTCCGGAAATCATGTCTATTCTTCCTCTATTTCTCCGCGGCCCTTCCTGTCTCTGATTTCCTTTACGTCCTTGCCTCGCGACCTGCTGCTGAGGCGGGCTCCTCGGCGGTGCTGGAGGTAACGCCTGCCCTTGTTCGCGCGGCTCCCTTTCTTTATAAATTACCTCCTTCAAATGCCCTACTTTTATCAGTCTTTCTATTTCTTCTTTGAGGTGTCTACACTTCTCAGTGAAGTGTCCGTAATTATTGTGAAATCGGCAGAAGGAGGCAGTCTTGGGATGAGTGGGGATAGGTGTGCGATCCTCTGGCCATTGTATGGCATCAGGCACAGAACGCTCCATAATACTGAACACCTTAGCCCTCGGATAAATTAATGGTGTAAAATCTTCTTGTTCCAATCGCACGTGCTCGCCTCTTATCTCCCACTAACCCTGGCACTCGAATCAAGGAGCCCGCGCACTCCCCTCCTTGATTCTCTTCTTACTTCTCTTCTCGAAATGACTTCTCGCGCATCTGCATCCGACCTGCCAAAAGGCACTTGATATTCCTCCTCTGCCTCTTCCACCTGTATATACTTATGACACCTTGCTAAGACATCATCATACGTTCGTGCCTCTCTCCTTAGTCCCTGACGTAAAGCTCCAGCCTTCATCTCGTCAGTGGCAGTGGGCACCCCCAAAGTAGCACTGGTGAACCTATTAACGTATTGTTTAAGCATCTCGTCAGGTCGTTGTACTATGGTAAAGAGTGACTGCGCCGTCCTCGCACCCTGCCGAGCACTAGAGAACTGTTTTAAAAAGGCAGCTCGCAATACTGGATAACTGGTGATCTTCCCCTGCGGGAGTTGATAGAACCAATTTTGCGCGATTCCCCTCAGGGTGGACACAAAAGCCCGGCATGCCACGGTATCAGTGTAACTGTGTAGCATTCTCGTATTTTCAAAGAGCTGTAGGTGCTCGACTGGATCCGTTAGCCCCCGATACTGCAAGTCCAATACTTTATAGTTTTTAGGCATTGCTGCATGCATCATATCCTCCGAGAAAGGATGTCCTTCTTCTCCTTCCAACCTATCTCCATCCACTCGTCTTTGTAATTTCAGCATGGCCTCCTGCAGCTCTCTAAAGGCCTTATTATGTGGTCCCATCTCGCTCTCTCCTTTTCCTTCTTTGGACACATTACCGCTCTTCTTGGTTTTCTCTTGAGACTCACCATCCGTATAAGAGGTCGGAGTCTCACTTTCACTACTATATCTATAATGCCGTCGACTACCTCGCCTGCAACGACTTCGCCTTACTTTCAATCCTCTCGCTCGTCGTCTACGAGTATGAGAGCCTACAGATGAGGTGGAACTAGAAACATCCCCCTTTCTTTGTGTACTCCGTTCCCTCTTACGAGACAATCTTTTCGACGTAGATTTCTCGCCCCGCTCTACTTTCTTAACCGCCGACTCCTCCTCCTTCCCGCTATGAGATCTACCGCCTTTTTCCTTCCCCGTACTCAGCTCGCTTGCTAAGTACTTGCGTAACTCCTCCTGTTTCTCTAGCGGCACGAAATCCATAAGTCCATCCAAAAACCCTTTTTTACTCTGACAGGGCTTGTCCTTTAGTAAATCTTCCCCGTGTTTCACCTCTACATGGATCGCCTTTTGCGCCTCCGCCTCCGGTGTTTTCATCTCTGCGCCTTCCGCCAACCCTTTTCCCTCACGCTTCCTGGGGGAAGGCGGTGGGGTGCTACCGACGCCTTGGACAACTGGATCCACCTGAGGAGGCGTTTTTCCATCCCTTGCCTCGTCTTTCTCGTTAATGTCCGCCAGTCTATTCTTCTTGTTCTTCTTGTTGTTCCACAGAGAACCGTATTGTAAAGTCCTCGGAATTATGTTGCTATCCTTCATGTTTCGTTTACGAAATCTCTCACGCCTTTCGCTCAAGGACTCGATGTCCCTCTTTCTCACAGACGGCGCCAATTTGATATGCCCAAAAAGTTGGACCACCAAATATAGGGGGTACTAACCTCAAAAAGAGATCAGCGACCTGAATTGATGATGAAATACGTCTCAGCGACCTCACCGATCCTGCAAAATAACGCCTAGAACGGGCCAGATTTCGAGCCCGTTAAGGCCCTCCGACGCTTAAATTAATAAGCGAAATCAACACTTTCCTCTCTCTCTCAATATTCAAATATATCAATGCGTGAAGTAATAATGGCGTGATAATGATAATAAAATAAGAGATAGAAGCCCCTTTTATAGAGATAGGAGAAATCCTCCACTATTTAGGGTTACCTTACATAACCAGAATTTCATTCTCATCACAACTCTATAACCGACTTTCAATTAGAACTTCTCATATATAACAAGTTCCCATAAACAATAAACTTCTCAACATATTACCGAAATAGGCCTGGGCGTACAGCCCACCAGGCCTACGCACATATTTAAACTTTCCATCAGGCTCAAGTACTCAGCCCAACCCACCAGAGATCACGACCCTATATGAGAACTCATCCTCATACTACAGGTCGCTACTCCAGACACATCAACTCGCTTACTTCTGAGGAACAACCTTCACCTCGTTCACTTCTCAAAGACATATTACAGCTCGCATTTCTTCCAGGAGGCACACCCTCTCCTAGAAATGAGGTCGCTTTCCACAAATACCCACATATATCATATAATATTACGTACAGACATTTTTAGTTCACATCAACTTGTATCATTCATTTTATTTATACTAGCATCCTTCATTACGAGGTGTTGTTTTGATGTGGATTTTGAAGGTTTTGGGAGGAAGAAAATATATTTTTTTAATGTTTAAATCTAAGAGGGTTATTTTTGTCTTTTCAAATATAATTATTTTTGTCCAAAAAATAACGAAGTTTAACTTATAAAATTTTTGGAGTGCCAATATCCGCACCTAAAATAAAATCCCGACAAATAAAATCGGTGAAAAGCCTAGAACGCCACACTCGTCTGTGTTTGAGAATCCTTCGGTTATGGCATTCTGTAAACTCGCCTCCATCGTTTTACTTTTCTCGCCCTTTATTTTTGCAGAAGTTAACATGGCGCGGACCCTGCGGCGACCTGAAGGATCCAACAATGTGCAATATCGAAACGACGCCGTAACTCAATCAGAGGCTGCTGCGCTTGAACTCCACCAACTCAAGTCAAGGATTTCTTCTTTTAGGTTTCGCATTGTTTTGTTTTACACAAAAATATATTATATGATTCTAAGAGTTTAGATAGCTTGTTAACATCATAAAAATCTTTTTTTATTTTACTTTTTATAATTGCACATTTTAAATTTGGATGATTTGTTAAATTTTGAGTTTGATTTTTTACTTGGAATCATATATTGTACCACTTGAATTAAGCGTTTTCTGTAGCATATTTTTTTGAAGAAACACTCTGCTTTCGGCCTTCGCTAGTTAGTTGTGATTTGTACAGTAGAATAGTGCCAAGGTTGAAGATCTTTTTTTTTTTTTTTTTTTAAAATAACAATTGAATATATATGCTTTTATTGATGAAAGTGGGCAATTTCCTATTTTGTGAATGTTGAAGAAACCAGCATTGAGGACCAAACTGGCGAATTGAACAAAAAGGATGGAGGCATCAAACAACTTGAGAAAGTTATTGAAGAGAAATCAAATAGCTTGGCTTCGCTGCAGAGTGAAGTACGATTACTTCAGGTGAAAATTTTTAAACAGAGTAACTTCCACGTTAATTCCTTAATATTTCGTATGCTGATCAAGTATTTGTCTTTTATATTAGGACAAGGGATCATTAGACTTGAAGGAACAAGTAGGAGAGGTAGATACACGTGTTAATGAACTTGAGAAACAGGTTATTTTTATATCAGGGGACCATTGGTTATTATGATGTTGATTATATTTATTTCTTGTATACTCATGTCTTTCATGCTTTAGGTTGTTAAGCTTAAAAAGGAAATAGAAGCACAAAACAAGAAAAAGGAAGAGCTAGAGGCCCGAGCAAATGCTGCTGAGAAAAAGATCGAGGGCTGAATTTTGAAGCTTGAAAATGTAATTTTTAATTGTTCCATGCTTTAATTCATTACTCACGTTATTTTTGGACTTCCACGGGCAATCTTTTTTTTTTTTTTTTTAACCTTTGTATTGCGGCAAAACGGTTCATCATTTCACATTTCTTATATGCTTTCTTGTTAGTTTTTGTTTTTTCATTGTTTAATTTGCTATATGTATTTTTCAAAGGGACCTAAATGTTGGTAGTCATGGATTTCTTCATTGTGCTTGATTGGCAGCTGCGGAAGATTAATGATGATCAAAAATCAAGAATTCGCAACGCTCAGCATGCTCTCCAAGTAGCAGAGGTTTTTACGAGTCCCTAGAATTCTATTATTCTTCTATTTTGTATTGTTTCCTCATGAAACGAATATTTTTGAGGTGGCAATAGGAAGAAATGCTGAGAGCTAAATTGGAGGCGTCTTCATTAACCAAACAATTCAAAGAGGTGATGTTAAATATCTTATTTCTTCATTTGACCGAAAAAATGTACTTCTCTCTGGCTTTGATTAGTGATTAGTTAATTCCTTAATCAATAACATTGTTAAGTTTTGTGTGTTTCACTGTTTGGTGGTGGTGGGGGTGGTGGTGGGATGCAGTGAGGGGATGGATAAGATTTTACATGTCAAGAAAATAATGAAGTTTGTGGTAAAAGGGTAGAGCATCATAATATTGTTGATGTTGGTCGAAGAGTCGACCATAAAACATCCTGTGGTTGCTTCAGAATTGGGCCGACTTATTATTATTCCTTACACATTTAATTGATTCGATACTATAGATATTCAGAGTACAAAGGATGTATATTAAAAAGGAAGCAAATGTGAATTATCCATATGAGTGGAAAAATCAATTTGAACACTTATGAACTTGCAAATGTACTAATCACAATTAATGTCTTTGCTTCTGCCTTTAGGTGATACTTACGTTCAGTAAGTTACTTGTATAATATCACTCAATGTACTTCTGAATTATCTAATACGTAGGTTTAACAATTTGTTCTTGTCATATATATAGTTGCTTTTCCTGTGTTCAACTTCATGGAAAAGAAGTGTGAAGCAATATAAAATAGAATATAGCAAAAGTTGTTTGGCATGTAAAACTGGGAATGCCAATAAAAAATACAAAAATTTTAAAATATCTGAGTATGTATTATAACAAATAGGGTTGTGTTATCTAAGAATACGGATACATGTTAACGGAAAAATCTAATCAACAAAAACGCAATTCAAAGAGACATAAATAAATACTGTAAAGGGGCTACACTAATTTCAATATGAATTTAATTTCTTTTTGTGTATTGACCTTTACATCGACTAACTTTAATAATCTTATGATAAGTAGGTTCACCAAGCTTGGTTGCCACTTTGGGTTTCTGCTCATTTAGTTCATGTTGAGGTAAATATACTTCTCTTTACAAGCCAAATTTTATATGATCTAACTGTTCTATTAATGGTTTATTTTAAACATGCAGTCCTTTGTCTTAACTCACTGGAATGATTTTGGGAGACCAGCTTTTGATTGGACAATTCAAGAGGTATTGATCTGTTACTGTACCACTTGTTATTACATCTGCAGATAGCTTTAATCATTCTAATTATTATGTTTGTTTAGACTCTTAAGCAGAAATATGAATTTGAAAAGTGGATGCAGCCTCATTTGGAGACTGTGAAAACCGTAAGTCCTCGAAATACTTTTTCGTATTGATTTTAATTTATTAGGGGATTTGTGATATTGTTGATTCTCCTATACAATTTTATCTAATTTTTGCATCATTTGCTTTTGTTCGAGTTTTACTTATTTTTTAAAACCAAATACCAAACGTGAAATTTTTGTTCAGGTTGTCTCGATACATTTGTTGGACAAACAATGTGTGAACTATAATTGTTCTAATTCTCTTTGCTTTTTTTTACTGATGAATTGCTTGATGATTTTTCTATTCCATGTTTCAAGAAATGGTCCCCAGCTATCAAACAACATTACGATGCTATGGTGAACGACTTTTATCCGTTGATCCAATCACTTTCTACTCAAGCCGTAGATTATTATCATTTAACTTGGATCACCATTAAACCACACGCAGTGAAGATACTCGAGACCATGGATCCGTACTTTCAGGTATAAAAAATCTCGTGGATCGTCAACTAAATTTCCTCTAATGTCATCTGTACTGATTGTGTGTTTTGGCAGGAAACAAAGATGTTGATGAAGCCACATATTGATCAAGTATTAAAGATAACAAAACCTCAACTCGATAAAGCTCGTTTGATTTTGAAACCCTACTCAAATAAAGTGGTCCGTTATCATAAAAAGATCACTGAGAATGTTCGAGTGTATCATTCACGGGTATGGACTGTCATAACACTTCTCATTTCGGGGTCTTGTAATATTTTCATGCAAATCTAATAAGTTTTTCTTTTCCTTTAAAAAAAATTCCGAAGGTCCAAGCAACTCTACATGAAACACTAAACGGCTACGAGTTGACAAAGCCTCTTGCAATGGAAGGGCTGGTTCGATTTATGGTGTGTGATTGTGTTTTTGCTGAATTTGGGATACTTGTACTCCTGAATCTCTGCTTTCGAAATGATTTTATTCTACTAAACTTTATTGTTTTCTTGCTTTCGTCGCAGGCCTCCATTTTAATGTTGCTGCCCCTGATTGTTCTTTCCAGAATACTCGCGCCGTAAGCTTTTCTCACATTTTACAATATCATCCATATTTTACTTTTCAAATGGTCAAGGATCTCTCTCAGTTCTGATTCCTTCGGATCCCGTTTCATCCGCCGGCCATAGATGTGGACAATGGCGTAGCCAGCAGGACAAAGTAGAGTGGGTTTTTAATACTGTTTGGACAGACACAAGGCTGAGCCACAAGATTATTATTTATTTTTTTAAATCATATAAAATCCACTTTTAAATCAACTTTTTTACCCTGCTTGGAGGGAAACGGGTAATTATATTTTGAATTCCTCGATTGATCGAGAATTCGGAATTATAGGATTTAGTGCTTGTGACATAGTCCATTCAATGGATCAACAACTCGCAAATTTGATTGTGTTATGCGAATCGTTTGGACTTTGCAGGAAAGGGCCAAAGAAGCATCGCCAAGGTAGAAGCCACACTCGACGAAGGGCTAAACGAGTGCGTCCAGAAAGTTGATTTTGCCCAAGAAGATCTTATTCCTATTTTGAAGTAGAAGGTACGGTTAGGGTTTTATAATAGGCACCTCTTTTGGCATAGAAAACTACAGGCGTTTTCCCACTGTCGTTTTCAGGAATATATTGGCGATGACGTTATTGATAGCTAGTTGGGGGTTGATTGTAAAGCCAAAAACAATCCTAAGGGCCAATTGTATGGAGAAACAAGTTGTGGACGCCGAAAATGCAGATTAACAGTATTTAGGTTGTGGGGGTTGTTTCCTATTAATTTTCAGAATATTTAAAAAGATGTTTGTTGCTGGAAAAACCAAGAATGTTTTTCCTAACTATATTAGGGATAAACAAAAGAAAAGAAAGAAAATAAAAAAAGAAGGAAGAAAAAAGGGGCCATATAAAAGCTCTCATTGTTTAGCTTATTTGAGCTGATAGCATACATTAAAGAATATATCTTTTTATATTTTGAAGTATTAAACTATAATGTTTATGCCCGTTTGGATCTGTTAAATGCGAGTTATAATTTTTGGTCGTTGTGCCTCTGTGAATTGGGTCTGAAATTGAATCTGGAGCTGTGCATATTTTGCTTTGAAATCAAATCTAAGTTCATATCATAAGATTTATTAAGTTCCTTTGTCTGTCCTGCTTTCTAGTGTGAAACTGAACTCCCAAATTTTGTTACATCGGGTCCATTTTTTGAACTGTATTGTTGATAATTCAAAAAAACAAATAAAAATCAATTGAAACCGAACTCCCAAATTAACAATCATCACTTGAGAATTACTATTACTTATCAAATAGAAACTACTATGAAATATCCAAATTCGACAGGTATTGACTCGAAATCGCTTGACTTTTCAACAAAAGAACTGCTCAGTTTTCAATTTCCTGGAAGCTTCAAGAAACATGGAGTGTTAATAACGTGTTTTGACTTTTTATTATAACGAATGGGAATTAATTGATACATAGTATTACAAGAAAAGACAATGATTAACTGGTCAAGAACGACGACCCATATAACGTGTGGGAAAATCAAGCCGTGCCCAAACACATGACCATGTCTTACATTTTAGATTTTATCAATTGTACGTCTTCATGGCTGACTATAGTAGTTGCATAAATCGAATGGGAATCTTAACTATTCAATTGCAACCGTAATGACACTTTTTGTATGATTTGACTTCTTCCCTTAATTACTTATATACAAATTTCACGATAAGTATTCATTAGTCATGTAATTACTTATTCATTCAAGTCGACTCAAGATAGAATAAAGGATAAAACATGCTCCTATCTATATAAAAAATTTTATATTCTATTCTATCTGACATATTTACATTTCTAAAATAGAATGGTTTTTAATTTTATTTTTCTTATAAAACTTAAATATTATTTTACTAATTTTATTCGATTATCATTTTATATTTTTAATCATTCTTCTAAAAATATTATGATAATTTTATTTATAGGAAATCTATACGGTGCCTTGAATGCAGTATGCCCCAAATACTCCTGCATTTACATTCATCAATTTATCAATATTTGTAATAAATTTTTGATCCAATAGTTATGATCAATTAAAAAAAAATATCCACATGATACCACAAATATTCCCCGATGTATAATATTAATTATTATTTTTTTAAATTTTCTTATGTAAAATAGTACTGATAGAATGGAATGTAAGAAAGTATTACTTACATTACATCATGATATTGGAAGGCATGCACATGTCTAGTATGATGGCTTGTAAGAGTCACGTTGTTTTGATCCCAAAGACCTGGCAAAATGGTCTTTGTTTAATGACTCAAAAACCTTAACCTCATTTATTGATAGAGAAAATAGCAACTTGCATGCTACAAATTACACAAGTGGACTTTATATTTGATATATGATTAAATCCTGACGCTCCCATTAGGTTGGCGATGGTTTTTATGGTTATGGGTTGACGCTTCTATTAGGTCGGTGATGGAGTTTGTTGTGTTTTTGTGGCGGGAGAAGGTAACTCTGGACCGGAGGGCACTTCTCCCGTAGAAAGTTTGTGTTGTGGATAGTGGTGGTTTTTATGGCGGGAGAAGGTAACTCTGGATCNGGAGAAGGTGACTCTAGACCGGAGGGCACTTCTCCCGCACAAGAGTTTGTGATAAGAAGTTGTGGTGGAAAGTTGTGATGAGAAGTAGTGTTGAGAAATTGTGTTTTTGCGAGAAGAAGTAGTGTTGATAAATTGTGTTTTTGCGAGAAAAAGTAGTGTTGATAAGTTGTGTTTTTGTGATGAGAAGTAGTGTTGATAAATTGTGTTTTTGTGATAAGAAGTAGTGTTGAGAAGTTGTGTTTTGGTGATGAGAAGTAGTTGTGTGATGAAAAGTAGTGTTGAAAAGTTGTGTTAGGGGAGTTTGGTATTTTTTAAATGATGTTTGGCTATATTGATTATTTATGATTAAGTGGTTATGATGTTTTACTTATAATTTGGGAAGAGTATGTCTGATTTACATATCTTTTCCGGGCTGTTGTGTTGAGTTATGGATGGTGGTTTCTGTGCGAGCTAATATGTTTTATATGCGAGCTGAATTTAGCTCAATTAGATTGTGTATAAGTCATGGTTCGACTATTCTTTTGAATCTCATGGTCTTGTGAGGGTAGGAAATATGATTGTGATTGGTTACGAGTTCGTGCAACTTATGATTGAGTCAGGTTTATTTGGCATTTAATTTAACATGTTTGAAATACTTGGTTGCATTAACTTAGGGGACTACATAGGCGAGTTTTATTGAGTTGATATGGTCTGGTTATCTTATTTTGCTTGCATTAATTAAAACATTGGGGACTGAGTAGTTTTCAGTCCCATGTTATTGTTATATGGTTATAATTGGATTGTGTACGGTCCAACTGTTTTATTCGAACTTGGGAAACTGAATGGTTTTTCTGGGTCATGTGTGATTTGATATGGTTTTTGCTTGATTCGGCATATATTTTATGAAGTGTGTTATGGGCTAACACTTTTGTGAGGTTGATGATGGTTTATATGGAATGGGTTGATGCTTTTATTGGGTTAGTGATGATTTGTGGGTACAGTGGTTTACTGGTCGATCTATTTTAGGTCGATGATGTCTTTATGGTTTATGGTTTCATGGATTTTTGTGACTTTATGGTTAACGCGATCTTGGGCCTTGATGAGCTATTGTGGATTATGGTATGGGGTCTTGGCGAGCTAACGAAATTGTTATGGTTATAAGGTGATGTTTTAGTAATGATTATGGTTTGTGGTATGGAATGTTTTCATGATCGATCTGTTTTAGGTCGAGTAAATGGCTTATGGTGTTTTTGACTTTTCAAAAGCATATGATTGTATTTTCTTATATCCGAGTATAACTTCAGGTCGTGGATGAGCGTTGTATGTTTTCAGGTCGAGTCTAGGGACTCGTAGATCGTCTCTTACGAGGTGATCATTTTATCTTAAAATAACGAGTAAGTTCAGCGAGTTGATATTTTGGAGGTCGCATGTATACTTGGTAATTTACAGTGGAATGGTTGGTATTATAGCTCGGTTTGTCGAGCTGTGTGATCCTGAAATACAGTTTGGTAGAGTGAAGTAGTGATTTATTTATGTGCTTATGTTTTATTGATTTTTATTAGTTGTTGTGCTCTTTTGATTATGTTTTTACATGTCCTACCTGATTTCGTGCCTTAATCAGCTAGAACATGGGGGACTAGCTGATACGGACCAAAATATCCATACGTAATATTATTTGATATATGAGTTTATTTATGGTAAGTGACCTCATTTCCTGGAGAGGGTGTTCCTCTGGGAGGTGAGCGAGCTGAATGGTTTCAGTTGAAGAATGAGCAAGCTGGTTTGTGGAGTAGCGACCTGTAGTATGAGGATGAGTTCTCATATAGGGTCGCGACCTCTTGTGATTTGAGCTGTGTACTTGAGTTCGGTTATGGGTTTTGTGATATTAAGCCTACGGGCTTAAAGTAAGTGGTTTATGGGGTTTTGGTGGACTGTATGGAAAGAATAACAAGCCCAAGCCTATTCTATTAATTTAATGAGAGGTTTATTGTTTATGGGAACTTAGCATATGAGAGGAATCCTAATTCTAAATCAGTTGTGGTATTTATGGAATTATGGTAGGAGAAGGTAACCCTTGCTTGGGGAGGACTTCTCTTGTATCTATATAAAAGGAGGTGCATACCTCTCATTATTTTCTAAGTCGATATTGCTCTATCGCATTACTGTTTTATATTTGAAGAGAAGTGTTGAATGTTTTGATTTCGCTTATTAACTTAAGCGTTGGAGGTCCTTAACGGGCTCGAAATCCGACACGTTTGAGGCACTATTTTGCAAGACCGGCGAGGTTGCTAAGAGATTCGCGGAGGGCTTAGCAGGTCGCTGTGACGTATTTGAAAGCAGTTTCAGGTCGCTGATCTCTATTTTAAGGTTAGTACCCTTTATATTTGGTAGACCAACTTTTTGGACTTATCACACATCGTAAAATATCTACTATCAATGAAATATTCTTCTACTCTAATATGGATTTACCTGATATTTGCCCTAACAAGAAATTTGGTTCACTGTCAAAATTGTCTTTTACTCTACCTCTGTAACTTAATAAGTGACGTGAAAAAATTAAAAATTATAATATCAAATTAAGTTATTTCAAATAATGAATTTCATCAATATATATAATTATTTTTTTTCAAAAAAGATCTCTTCTTTCTCTCTCCTAATTATATTATATTTAATACTTATTTTTCATAAATATAATTGATTAAATTTAAAAATAAAAGATTTATTAGAATTGTAATAGAAATAGAATAAACATAATATATTAAATATATTTTAAACGACATTTAATATAAAGAAAATTAGAAAAGCGGAACGTCAATTATCAAGAGTATATTTGTGTGTAGATCATTGATTATGTTGATTTATAAGCAAAATGATAATTAAGATGCAGAATAATTAAAATATTCATTTGGTAATGCTGTGTTAGAGTTACAACCAATGTTGAGATGAATAATGCCTTAATTGTAGGATAAAGCTAATTTACCTATTATAGGGAAGATATTTGACCAGAACTTTAATATTATTGTTTTTAAATCCAAATCTTGAATCCTCAGATTTTATTTTTCTTTTTTCTTTTTTGAAGTAACAAAATGTTTTACTTGTGTAAATTAATAAAAGCAAAAAATGCACTAAATGTGCATTAATTAATAAAAAACAAAACTGCACAGTACGAAGCACATGGTAGTTACATCAGCCCCACCAATGGGTTGAGTCGGTTGGCCCATTAAAGAAATGTGAACTCATCCTCCTACACTTCCAAGTACAACGGTGAATCTTTCCTTATTAGCACCGTTTTTCTATGGGAATAAATCAATAAAATGTAGAATTTGTGAAAATGTCAAATTTATTTTCAACTTATCTATTTCATAATTCTCAAATATTTCATTAATACGGTATAAAATATCAGCTTGATTATATATGGTAAAAAAATAAAGAAAGGACGAAAGGTTTTAGGTTCTTCTGTATATAGTAACTAGCGTAATACCCGTATGAATACACGATTATATATAGAATTAGTTTAATACCCGTGTATTACACGGGATTGATTAAAAAACTAAATATGAAATTATTGTGAAAATTATAAAGTTTTAAAATTTAAATAAAAAATTGAAAGGATGTGTTCTCAATCCGTGCCCTCTTCAGTTTATTAATTATTATAATTATTGATTAATATTATATTTTAATATTTAGATTAAATTCGTTAATAATTATATTTACATACTCATAAAAATTCAAAAGATATATTATTAAATTATTTTATATTTTTATGTTTAGATTAATGTTGTTAGTAATTACAGTTACATACTTTGAAAATTCAAAAGGTGTCATACTCTCAAACCTTCCCGCATTGTGTCATTATCTAATAAATATTAGTTAATTATTATTATATATTTTATTTTTTTTTATATTTATATTCAGCTCATTACTAATTTTTAGTTACATACTTCAATTATTGCAAATATATCATAATTTACATGTATAAAATACTTAAAAATTCAAAATTAAATTATTCCAGCTTTTATTTAAATACAATTTATTTAATTATTTCCATAATATTTTTTTTGTAATTAAAATTATTTTATATGTAATTTGTCTTTTAATTAAAATAATTAATTTATATTTTTTTCTACTAATTATATATGACTTATTTATGTTATTATGTTAGGATTATAAAAGAAAATTATTGAATTAGATAAAATTTAAAAAAAAAAACTATTAAGTTAGGCTAAATATAATAAAAAGGAAATATTAAATTAGGCAAGATACAATAAAAAAAATTATTAAATTAGGTATAAATTAGGATCGGATGACAAATAAGCAACCGAAACACCAGATTTTTTTATTATCCAAGTGAAGCATACGAAAAAGACACATACATAGGAGGATTTTGTATAAATATATACTTGTTTAACATCCGTGTATTATACGGGACTTATCAAAAGATAAATATAATATTTGTGATAATTATTTAATTTTAAATCTTAAATAAAAATTAAAATAATGTATTCCCAACCCGTGCCTTGTACATGTATAATCTATTTATTAATTAATTAATATAAATATTAAATAATTTTGTATTTGATGTTTAAATTAAATTCATTAATAATCTTAGTTATATACTTACAAAATTTCAAAAGGCGTCACATTCTAAACCCGTGCCTAATATCTATTTTATTAATTATTATTATTAATTCATTTCATATATTAATGTTTAGAATAAATTCATTAATAATTATTGGTTACATACTTTAAGATATTCAAAAGATGTCATACTCTCAATCCGTGTCGTATTGTACTGGTGTCTAATCAATGTTTATTAATTATTAACATACAATTTAATATTTATATATTTAGATTGAATACATTACTAATATTTGGTTACATACTTAAATTATTGTAAATAACTCATATTTTACCTACATATAATATTTGAAACTTAAAAAATAAAATTATTTTAAATATTATTATCAATAAGACTTATTTAATTATTTTCATAATAAAATTTTTTTAATTAAAATTATTTAATATGAAGTTTTTATTTTAATTAAACTAACTACTTTAGATATTATCTACTAATTATATATGACTTATTTCTATTTCTATATTAGGAGAATCAAAGGAAATTATTGAATAAGGAAAAATATAATAAAAGAATTAAATTAGGTAAGATACAATAAAAAGAAAAGTATTAAATTAGGTAAATATTAGGTTTGGATGACACATAAGAAAACGAAGCACCAGAATTTTTTATTTACCAATCGAAGCATACGAAGCAGACACATAGGTTAGAAGGATTTTGCATTAATATATAGGGGTGATATGATTTTATGATTATTATAGAGTTATGGAAAGTAAGAATACTAATATGATAATATTTTCTAATTATGAAAATTGAGTATAATTAGGAGATTTAGTCCCACCTTATAAAGGAATCATATTGCTTGGTGGATAAGTCTCAATAATTGGGTCCAGGCCCTTTTTTCTCAAGCTTATCATCTCTCTCTCTCTCTCTCTCTCTCTATGGCCTTCTCTCTCAGGTCCTCTATATCTCTCTCTCTCTTTATCATGGATTATGGGGCATACGTTATTCTCTTTTTAAAAATAATTCTCTCATCTCTATTAGCTATGGATGGGTTTATGGATTTATGGTGGATTTATGGTGACCTCTCCTCTAGGAGCTATTTCTTAGGAGAGGCGAGCTCTTATGATGCAGGCACTATTATACCAGCTCGGCGTTGAGTGTTGGGCTTTATGGTTTTGGGCCTTAACAGCTAATATGAGTTGTCTTGTGGGGTCCCGGCAAATTATGATTTAAAGAGGACTCAAGTCTCGTTCTTTACACTAAGTTTGATTTGATCTTGCGCACTATTGAACTCTTGAATCTCTCGCTAACTTAATCATCGTAGGGCCTACGCCGGGGCCGTCCACCGCCTTGGTTTAGGTTTTATTTTGTAGGATCGATCAGGTCGCCAGGAGGCTCTTGGAGACCAATCAGGTCGTTATGACGTTAATTGAAGCTACTTAGGTCGCTGACTTCATATTTCAGGTCAGTACCCCATATTCTTGAAGTGCCAATCTTTTTGGTCGCATCAAGTGGCGCCGTCTGTGGGAAAGAGGGACATCGAGTCCTTGAGCAAAAGACGTGAGAATACACAATTTTCGTAGGTCTAAAATCTAACTGCGCTATTAATTTGAAAAATCGTATCTTACGTTTCAACCGTTGGATCTCGTTACAATTTTTACAAAACCTCAAGGACCTGTTGAGTTACGTTTTGAATGTTAGAGATTGGATTCTGAGATACGAATAAATATATATAAATTTTCGAACAAAGCACATTTTATTTTCGAAATATTCTGTGCAGCGTTTTTAAAAATATGATTATGCACAATAAAACCATTGGATCAAGCCAAAATTCTGATATATTATTCCACATATATACAAGTTTAGTCTGAACGGTGGAGATTCGAATATGAATTCGAAAAAATCCTATATTGAATTTTGAGCAGAGCTGATCCTGTTTCCCAAAACTGTCTGTCTAGTTTCTTATAAAAATTAAATCACACACAATCTAACCGTTGGATGAAACTGGATTTTGGATATAATATTTAGAGATATAGTGGTTAAGTCTGAACAGTGGAGATCGAGTTTGAAGGTCTGTTGGCGCAAGTAAGGGTTGTGATTCTCGCATCTTACTTATAGATTATTTGTATGATCGTATACTAACGGATTGAGTGCAGGTCTATGGGCTCGAGTAAGGGTTGCGATGCTCGCATCTTACTTATCGATTATTTTTATGATCGTATACTAATGGATTGAGTGCAGGTCTACCTGTTTAGTTCGTATTAATTTTGGTTTTTAAGGGTTACTCTATGTGTTGACTGGAATTTAACCCAGAAATGGTCAATTAGAACAAACACGATGAGGTCGCGTGCCCAAATATTCAAGGTTAATTTATTTTATTGCTCGAAGTCTAAGGCGATAAGGTCGCGTAACCAAACACAACAAAATCACCAAAAATCAAGATAAGTATTTATTTTATTTTAAAATCGAAAATATACAAACTGGGGTCATGTACATCAATAATAGGTATAAATTGTGATGGTTTGGTGAGTTTAAATGGGGGTGGTATGGTTTGGTTGATTGATTTGGTTGACATATGGCGGACTTGTTAATTGAATTGATTTAATGGGGATAAGCGTATGGTTTATTTGATGGGGATAAGCATACGGTTTATTTGCCTTTATTTAATGGGGATAAGCGTATGGTTTATTTGATTTTATGTGGTTTAATTTTATGAGGATATGCGTATATTTTATTTGATCCTATGTGGTTTAATTCTTGACTGAATGGACTTATTTAATTTCTTAAGCTCTCTGAAAAATATGGATATATTTTAATGTGGTTTAATTAAATTAATATGGTTATATGGTTTATTTAACATGATTTCACTTGGTCAATTTGGTTTAATATTATTTATTTGGCTTAAATGGTTTATTTGGTTTAATAGATTTATATGGAGATTATTGTTATGGTATATGGTTTGGTATTGATGTTGGTCTTGAAGGGTTAATTTATTTTCCTGCTCAACGTGACGAGAGTCGCTAGTATTTAAGGCTATATATTAGGTCGCGTGTCTAAATATTCAAGGAGATTAGATCATGAAATTTTTCTACCTGAAAATAAAGAGGTCGCGCGTTGGGATATTAAAAGGGAGGTAAGATTTTCCCTTTGGCATAAATACGTATCAGGTATGCTCTTTAAAATCTCGTGAAGGGGACGGTTTCTTATTTTCTACCTTACTTATTTTTTATTATCTAGAACATGGGGGAATAACTTATTTATGCGATTTAATATGGTTTACTTGATTTGATAAGATTTATTTGGATCGGTTTAAATGGTTGTGGTGTGTGATTCGATTAAAATGGTTAAGGTCTGGTTGCAAGTTTGGTTTACGTTGTATTAATCGATGGTTTATGGATTGATGGTTTTATAATCTAAGTTATGGAGAATATGTTTGATTAACATGTTCTCTGCAACCTCAACTTTATTCTCGCGACCTCAACTTTGCTCTTGCGACCTCATTTTTATTATCAGCAGTGGCCTTCGCTTGTGACTTCGCCTTTGCTATTACAATCTTAGATACAGTCTCCGTGACCTCATTATGATCTCCGCGACCTCATTACGGTCTTGGCAATCTCATGTGATCTCATTACATAGAACGGGTTATCTATAAACTCTATGATCCAATATGGATTTTATGGTTGAATCCCGACGCTTTCATTAGGTCAGTGATGGTTAAATCCCGACACTTTCATTAAGTCGGCGGTGGTTAAATCCCAACGCTTTCATTAGGTCGGCGATAGTTAAATCCGATACTTTCATTAGGTCGGCGATGGTTAAATCCCGACGCTTTCATTAGGTCGACGATGGTACGATGCTCTCATTGAGTCGACAAAGGTTAAAGCCCGACGCTTTCATTAAGTTGGCAATATTTTAAGCCTCGATGCTTTCATCAGGTCGGCTAGATATTTGATGAATATGTTTAAGCCTCGACGGCCAGAGATCTTATGAGTATGTTAAGCCTCAACGGCTAGAGATTTTATGAATATGGTTAAAGATTGATGCTTTCATTAGGTCGGCCAGAGATTTTATGAATATGGTTAAAGCCCGACGCTTTCATTAGGTCGGCCAGAGATTTTATGAATATGGTTAAAGCCCGACGCTTTTATTAGTTCGGCCAGAGATATTATGATAATTGGTTAAGTCTCGACGCTTTCATTAGGTTGGCCAGGGATTTTGTGGATGTGGGAATGGATGGTTTAGTGGAAGAGCATGTTTGACTTGCATGTTTTTCAGTTCTTATGTATGTTTGATTTACATACTTGGTCTTGTGTGATTTGTTTGTATTATTTGGACATGGGGGACTGATTTTTTCTCGTTCGCTTATGATTTAATATGGTTTTGGTTTACTATGGTTCTGCTTGGTGTGATATGTGGTTTAATATAATTTTTGCTTGATTCAATATGCCAACTTGTGTCAGGTCGGCGATAATTTATGGATGCAATGGTTTTTTGGCCGACTTGTTGTAGGTCGATGATGACTTTAGGGTTTATGGATTTATGTGCTTTTACTGTCAGCAAAAGCTCGTTGGTATTAATGGTTATGGAACGATTCTTAAGTGATAAATTATGGGAGATGGTTTTATAATTTATATGGATGAGATAGTTTATGGACGTAGTTATGGGCTGACGCTTTTATTAGGTCGGCGATGGTTTATGGACATGGTTATTGGCTGACGCTTTTATTGGATATGGTAATGGATGGATGGTCTTACATATCCTTTGTTGTAGAGAGCATGTTTGATTTACATGTACTTTGCAATTTTTGTCTTTGAATATGTTTGACTTACATATTCTTGGATGCTTTCTTTATGTGAAGAGCATGTTTGACTTACATGTTCTTTATGGCTTTGTTTATGTGCTTTTAAACGTGATTGATTACATGGTACCGTTTGTGTTAATATAATTATGTAATGTTATGACTTAGTAGTTTTTCTACTCGCATCGTATGCCTTGTTTGGTTTTGATTTGATGAGACTTAGTTGTGCTACCTTGTTTGCATTACTTTAACACGGGGGACTTAATATTTTAAGTAACTTGGTTGTATTATCTGATTACATTAACTTGGGGAACTAAGTGATTTTCTTAATCGTCTATGGTCAAACTTTACCGAGAAGCTGGAATATCTGTCACTTAAAAAAGTATTATGCCTATCTCTCCGGATAACGGGCTCATACTTTCGTATTATTATTTATTCTTGTTATGGGCCGACACTTTTATAGGTTGGTGATGGATTTTCTCAAACACTTGGGGGCGGGCACCTATTTATAATGAATAATGGAAATTTTGGGTCACTTTACGACATTCTTATGATTGTATGGTTTCTATGGATGTGGGAATAAATGGTTTAGTGGAAGAACATGTTTGACTTACATGTTCTTTCACGACCTTGAATATGTTTGATTTACATATGTAAGGTCGCTTCTGGGGAAGATATGTTTGACTTACATATTTTTCTCAATCACTGTGGTTTGTGCATGGTGTAAGTGTTTTATTTGGTTCAAATTATTCAAACTTTGAAGATTGAATGGTTTTTTTGGTCATATGTGGTTTTATATGGTTCTGGTTTATTATGGTGTATGGTGATTTCTCTCAACAACCTTATCTTAGGTCAATAACATGCAGGTGTTGTGTGGATTTAGTAAGCGACCTCTTCTTCTAGAAGGTGCAATCCTTCTGCCAGGAGAGCGAGCTGTTTGTGGGGGCAACGATCTCTCATATAAGAGTAGCGAGCTCTTATGTAAGGTGGCGAGCTCTTATCAGGTAAATGGTATTATAACAGCTCGGTATTGAGAGTTGGGCTATTATGGATTATGGTATGGGGTCTTGACGAGCTAAAGAAATGGTTTATGGTTATAAGGCGATACTTAAGTAATATTTCATGACTATGGTTTATGGTATGGAATGACTTTTTGGCCGATTTGTTTTGGGTCGAGTAAATGTTTTATGGCTTTTTGTCTTTATTTCTTATGGTTATTATGGGATTATGGGAAGTAAGAATCCTAATATGAAAATATTTTCTAATTATGGAGAGTGGGTATAATTAGAAGATTTAGTCACACCTTATGAAGGAATCTTATTACTTGGTAGATAAGTCTCAATAATCATATAAATAGGGGGTTCAGGCCTTATTTCTCAAACTTATCATCTCATCTCGGGCTCTCTCTCTCTCTCTCTCTGGCCTTCTATATCTCTCTCTCTTTATCATGGGATTATGGGGCATATGTTATTCTCTCTTTACGAATAATTCTCTCATCTCTAATAGCTATGGATGGGTTTATGTAGACGTGTCCAGACGGTTCGAACTGCCGGTTCGGTTTCGGCGAAAAC
>BMAC01000227.1:1393971-1414184 GCA_014905375.1 Phtheirospermum japonicum | reverse complement strand
GCGGCTTATTAACGACGGTTCTGTAAAACCGCCGTTAAAATATTTTTAACGGCGGTTCTGTGAAAAAACCGCCGTCAAAGCTATATTTTAACGGCGGTTTTCAGAAAACCGACGTTAATATTATATTTTAACGGCGGTTTCTAGAAAAACGCCGTGGTTTCCTATTATCGACGGCGGGTTCGAATGAAACGCTGTAAAAACTCAACTAATACTACGGCAGTTATTCCAAAACCACCGTAAAAAAGGGGGCAAGTTTATTTTAACGTCGGTTATCAGATAACCGCCGTGAAAAACGAAATATGCGACGGCGGTTATTTTAAAACCGCCGTAAAAACTCACAATTTTTAATTTCGGTGCACGTGTACACGGCGCTTTTTAAAAAGCACCGTAAAATATATTATTAATTCTTTTTTTTTTGGCGTTAAATCCTGTTTCTGCAGTAGTGTAGTAATGCTCAAGAGAATGACAAATCTCTCTCAGCCTTGGGGCTGAGATATTTATAGTTTCTCCTGATGGGGACCCCAGCCGGGATCTCAGGAGCACATGCCGCGAATTAAGGGCCGTTACGCAATAAATTCTGACAAGTGGTTCCACTTGTCTCTTTACTGGGAATCTGGGAAACAGGTCTCCCCTATCCCAGGTCTTCCTTATTTTCTTCTCCTGTATCATCTCGGTATTAATATCAGACTTGACTCTAATCAGGTCTTCCTTGTTCCAGATCTTCCTCAGTCTGTATTACTTCAACATCGGTATCAGACTTGACGTCAGTCCCATAATCCTCCTAGCAGAGCATAATTTCCGAGTTGTTAACGACCTCTTCAAGATGACTAAGAAAGGAGGAATCCTGAGCGATAGCCACCTCTTCCTGATATTCTATTTTCTCAGGAGAGTTGCTTAGATCTTCTTCTAAGACAGAGCCGTTCTAGCCCTTTCTTAATTATCTAACTACCCTGAGTACGAGCTACCCGAAACCTGGTCTGGCATATATATTGCCCTATTAACTCCTCCCCCCGAACAGTTGGGGTAGATATGTAATATTCTAAGGCTCTTTTTGAAATAAATGAGGTCGTTCTGTCCTTTATGGTTTCTCGTACTGGGGGAATCCCGAGATATCCGCCTGCCAAACAGTCCTAATTATAGGCATTAGTGGTGTCGGTTTGCTTTCCCAAACAGTCCCTATTCCCACACGTCTCTTCCGTAACTGACAACTTGGTGGCGTGTGATTTGACCTAGGGCAGTTGGCGCTCCAGCTCACCACGTAAAGTACTATTTGCATTAAATGCGGGGATCCCATCAAATCTCGTCCTCCTCGATTTCTGATTTTCAAATTCACCCACTTTCTTTTTGTCCCCCCATATTCCTTCTTTCTCCTTCACTTTTTCAAATTCTGTTTTTCAACTTTCTTCATCTTTCTCTTTTCTCTCCAGTATCTCAGCGATTTTTTATTTTGAAATCTGCCGCTCCGATTATTTCACAAACCAGGTACTTTCTTTCCCTATTTCATAATCTTTCAATTATGTCCACTTCTTCTTCTCATTCAGACTCCACCGGGAGGATCCCCCCAGTAGGGCCTGTGAATTCCACCTCCTCCGTGGATATTTCTTTTTTCGAATCGCCTTCTGCCGCTTCCTCGGAGAGACCCTTGGAGGTTCTCCGAGAAAGGCCTCCGGTAGCTTCACCAAATCTCCCTCTCGATAACACAGTCTCTATAGTTTATAATCAAACCCTCCGAAATATTCGCGCCACTTTTAACATCTCCGACGATTTCTCATTTACCAATCCGACGCCGGATGAGAGGGCTTCATCGCCTCCTCCTAATCATTTGAGCTTTTATGTAGACCAGTTTCAGGCTGGCCTGAGCCTCCCTGTTCATCCTTTTATAATAGCTACTTCCCGGATGTACCATATCCCAGTACAACAATTTTTGCCTAATGCCTTTCGCGTTATGGCCGGATTTCATTTAGCAGCCCAATATTCTGGGATTGTTCCTACAGCCCAGCTTTTCTTTTCTTTATTTCAGGCGAAGAGCTCCTCTGGCTTCTTCTACCTCTCAGGACGACCAGACGTCCATTTCTTGACAGGTCTTCCCACATCCCACAAGGCCTGGAAGAAGAAGTTCTTCTTCGTCCAGAGCTCGGGAGATTGGGGTTTTCCATCTACCCCTATCAATTTCATACATCTTCAAGTGCGTCTATCTCGAGGTGACTGACCATCACACTTGGGCGAGAAAGTTGACCTCCTTAACCAAAACCCTTTCGACCTATCCAAAATTCTTACTGCCAAACTCTTGAATTTCTTTAACTCCCAACAAGGGAACGGGCCTCTGCCCATCGAGATTGGTATTTTCTTGGAATGACCTGGTTTTACTTTCTTTCTGTTATCGTTTCTTTATTTTATTAATTGCTTCATTCTTTTATTTTAGCAAATATGTTGCAAGCGAAGATGAAGGCCAAAGCCCAGAAGGTCGTGGGAGGAGGCCAGAGGAGCCTTCCAGAGCTTCCCCAACCTCGGAAGAGGTCATCCCCATGGCACCTCTCCAGAGACAACCCCGAGCGCTGTCCAGGGCTTCTGAGCCCGAGGCGATTCTTCCCGGGACGGTAAGGAAGAATCCAGAAAGGGTGAGGGGTTCAGTGCGCGAGCCAACAGCCCCAACTTCTGAGAGCCCCAAGGAGGAGCAACAATTGAGAAGGCGGAAGCGGAGCCGAGCTGATTTCCCATCCGCTCCTCAAGACCTTTCCCAAACCGCTTCTCAAGCCATCCCTGAGGCAACTCCTCGGGACTCCCCTGCAGCGGTTCCTCAAGTGCCTCCCTATCCCAACCAGGACCTCTTCAACAGGTCTGTCCTCAACTGCCCCTGGGAGGTGACTAGACAGTTCATGATGGGGTTAGCTCCCACGGCGGACCGCCGCATTGTGGATAAGATGTCCGACCTGGAGCTACTCGAGTTTTACTGTAAAGCGGAGGCACAGGTAAAAATCTCCACTTGCTATACCCTAGTCTCCTTAAGTTCATTACTTACCCCTTTCTCTTTCCAGGATGTGGTGGGAAGGACGTCTTTACTGGCCCGGGCTCGAGTCTCCTTATTGCATGCTGATCTAAAGAAGGAGATTGAGGTCTTGAAAGAAAGAGGATTAGAGCTGACGACCAAGGCCCGGGAAGCCCAGGCGAAGCTGTAAGGCGCTGAGGCAGAGATGGATTTGCTGAAGGCAGAGCTGGAGCAGGCGCGGTCGGAACTCCGTGAAGCTTAGGAGTCCGAGGGGAAACAGCGAGCCCTGGTCCTTCTCTACGAGCAGGAGTTGAAAGATAAGGTCAGGTAGGCCCGAGCTGATGGTGAGGTCGACGGAGAGGGCCGAGGCCGCATCGAAGGACGAGCCAAAGGGAGGTTGGAGTTCCTCAATTATGAGGAAGGGTTGCGCCTAATACAGCTGATCTGAGAGACTACGCGTCAAGCTTTCCTCGGCTCGGAGGAGTTGTACGATCTCCTCGTTCCTGAGGCGGAGGTCTTCTTCGGGTTACGCCTGGATGCCCACGCCAAGTGAGTGGCTGAGCACCCTTCCACGCCTTATGACCGATCTGCCGCTATTGAAGGTGTCTCCGAGCCCACCTCCTTTTCTCACGCTCCCGAGGATGATCGCCTCCACCTGCTGGATGCCATGGCCTTCACTGACCACATCCGTCAGGTCTTCTGCTCTTCCTCCTCGACTTCTTCTCCCCCCCCCCCCGAACAGTCCTTGGCGATGGTAGTAGCTAATTCTCCAACTTTCGCCAACTTGGGTGATCTACACGAGTCTACCCAATTCGCCAAGGTTCATCGAGGTGTCCCAGCCGGAGGGTGAAACAGAGGAAAGAGCTGGTGATGATCGACCCGAGGTGTAGCTCGGGATATCTAGATAGGCCTGTCTATTTTCACGCTTTTTGGTTTTGACAGATGTGTAGTTGTAGCCTGTGTGGCTGATCTGTTCTCTTTTCTGATGTAAAATCTGTACTTGAATTTTTCAATTTAATGATAATTGATGTTTTGTCGTGTTGCAACCTTTGGATTTCTAGGGTTTCTTGGTTCTCCGTAAACCCTAGTACTTTTATTCCTTGGCACGTGCTTGTCCTCTTTATAAATACGCATATGCATTCTTCAGTTTTTCATCATTCACCTGAAAAATGTCTTCTTCTCCTTTGCTTGAAGAACTCAATACTGTAAAGAGAAAAAAACATCTCCTTGATCGTGGAGAAATTAAAGATTTCCGATCAACTGGTCTTACTCAAGGAAAAAATTGGTTATCTCTATCGGCTTTTGGAGATAAAGAGGCAGAAGAAGCATCACTATAAAAGAGAATGGGCCAAGCTCCGACAAATCAACCGCCAACTGCAAGAGGAGAAGGTGTATTTGGCCGAATCGACAAATCACCTGACCATCGTTGCTGGCGAGGCTCATGCCTATGTGGAGAGGTCCGACAAGTATCGCCGCCGTCTTCACGAGACCGAGCGTGAACTTTGGCGCGTTCGCCGAGCTCTGGCCTCAGATCGGAGGTCTTCACCCAGATAAATGTCTGGGTTCTATTTCTTTTATTTCCTGCAATTTATTGTAATCAAAGTTGCCCACCTTCCTGGAGGGTGTGTGCAACCCACTTTTTGCGTTTACCAGCAGTTTAATAAAATATGTGAATTTTATGCTTTATCATATGTGTTTTCTTAGTTTTGCTCAAATAACTTTGAATCAGTTTTTAGCCTGCTCAAATCGTTCAACTCACGCTTATATCAACGTTAGCAATTCAGAATTTACCTCGTAAGGCCTCATTCTTTGCTCATGTACTTTAGCTGACCATCAGGTCAGGTAAATCGGGGAATTCGCCTTTAGCTCATCTTGACTTGAGCTAACAATCAGGTCAGGAAGATCGTGGTCTGCCGTCCTAGCAAATCCTGGCTTTAAAAACACAATCATGTCAAGAAAAATCGAGGACATCCGGCCATAGCCAATCCTGGCTTAAACTGACAATCAGGTCAGGAAAAATCAAGGACATCCGTCCTTAGCCAATCCTGGCTTAGACTGACAATCAGGTCAGGAAAAATCAAGGACATCCGTCCTTAGCCAATCCTGGCTTAGACTGACAATCAGGTCAAGAAAAATTGAGGACATCCGTCTTTAGTCCTGGCTTAAACTGACAATCAGGTCAAGAAAATTCATGGGCAGCCGCCCTAGCCAATCCTGGCTTAAACACGTACTCAAGTTTGTGATGCACAAGAAAAAATCTGCAATTTTATTTAACCAAATAAATAAAATTCAATAAATTACAATTATGTGTTGAATTTTCGTAAGTTGGTAATATTCTAAGCACGGGGAATTACTGTCCCATCCAGCTCTTCCAACTTATAAGCGCCTCCTGCTAAGATTTGGGTGACTCGAAGTGGTCCTTGGCACGCGGAATCAAGTTTTCCTTTCGTCTTTCCCAAATCAGCTCTTCTCAAGACCAGGTCTCCCACCTGGAACTGCCTTTTTACCACAGACTTATCGTATGTCGCTTTTATTCTTCCTTTGATATGTGTCATTCTGACAGCAGCTCGATCTCTTTTCTCCTCAATAAAGTCCAGAGCATCTTGGATTAAGAGCTCGCTCTGTTCTTCAACAAAATCCTGAACTCGATGGGTCTCTATGCTAATCTCGGCAGGCACCACTGCCACCATACCATAAACTAGGCTGAAAGGCGTCTCCCCTGTGCTTTCCTTGGGATTAGTTCTGTATGCCCATAGAATTGAATTCAGCTCATCCACCCATCTACCTGTAGCTCTCTCCAGACGTGTCTTGATCCCATGCACCAATATGCGATTAGTGACCTCGACCTGACTGTTAGCCTGGGGATGATAGACAGACATGAAGTGCTGATCAATTTTCATTTTTGCACACCAAACTCTAATTCTCGTACCCATGAACTTGGTGCCATTATCTGAAACAAGGATTCTGGGGACGCCAAACCTGCACACGATATTTCTCTATAAGAACTTCATAACTGCCTCTTCTGTGATTTTAGCCAAGGCCTCCGCTTCCACCCATTTGCTGAAGTAATCAATTGCCACTATTAGAAATTTCTTCTGGGCAGGATCCATGGGTAAGGGGCCGACCAAATCAATGCCCCATTTAGAGAATGGGCAAGGAGAGCTCATCGTCATGAGCTCTTCCGCGGGTTTATGTATCAGCGACGAGTTCTTCTGGCACTTTTCAAAAGTACGCACGAAATCTTCTGCTCCTTTTCACAGCTAAGGCCAAAAATACCCCGCTCACAAGATCTTACTAGAGAGAGCTTTGGCACCCATGTGGTTTCCACAACATCCCTCGTGAATTTCTCTAAGGACCAGAGCTCCCTCTTCCCGACCAAAGCATCTCAGCAGGGGTTGTACAAATCCTCTTCGAAACAGCTCTCCCTTGATTAAACAGAATCTAGCAGCCCTAGTCCGTACCCTTGCTGAGTCTTTCTTGTCCTCTGGCAGGAGTCCTTTCTCTAAATAAGCCTTTATGGGAAAGAGCCAGTCTTCTTCCTCTACTACTGAGCACACCTGCTCTGTCCCAAATTCTACATCTGCTCTCAGCAAAGTAACCACTCGTTCGCGACAATCCGTAGCTGAGCTAGCTATTTTTGCTAAATAGTCAGCCCTGCTATTCTCTTCTCTGGGAATTTGCACTACTGTCAGGGATTTCATACCTCTCGCTAAATCTCTGAATTTATTTAAATATATATACATGGTATCCTCCCTTGTTTCAAACTCTCCATTTATCTGTTTAGAGACAAGCTGGGAATCCACCTTAGCACAAATCTGTTCTGCTCCCAAGTCCTGTGCCATCTGAACTCCTCTCAAGAAGGCCTCATATTCAGCCGCATTATTAGACAGGACATAATTCAAGCGCACGGCGTATTCAGTGGCTACTCCCTCTGGGTCGATCAAGACTATTCCAGCTCCGCAACCCTGGTTCCCTACAGAGCTATCCATGAAAATTATCCATTCTCTCTTTTCTTCAGAAGAGCTGGTCATTTCCTGCATGAAATCAGCCAGTGCTTGAGCTTTGATTGCTGTTCGAGCTTCAAACATAGCCTTGAATTCACTTAGCTCTATTATCCATTTGACCAGTCTTCTTGATGCTTCTGGTCTGTCCACTATAGCTTTCAACGGCAGGTTAGTTCGCACAATTATGTTATGAGATAAGATATATGGACGCAATTTACGAGCTGTCCCCACCAAAGCCAGCATTGCTTTCTCCACCTCAACATACCTCGCCCAAGCATCATGCAAGACCTTGCTCCAATAGTAGACCGATCTCTGCATCTTGCCTTCTTCCCGGAGTAAGACAGAGCTGACTGCTTGCTGTCCAATCGATAAATACAAGTTAAGAGGCTCCCCTTGGATGGATTTTGTGAGCAAAGTCATGCTGGCCAAATATTCCTTCAACTTTCTGAACGCGTCCTAACACTCGTTGTTCCATTCAAATCGAGCCTTCTTCCGTAAGGCCTGAAAAAATGGTAGGCTCTTCTCCGCCGAGCGCGAAACGAATCGGCTCAAGGCATTGATGCGACATGCCAGACATTGCATTTACTTGACATTTCTGGGTGCCTGCATGTCCATGATTGCCTTTACCTTCTCAGGGTTGGCCTCAATGCCTTTTTCCGTGACCATGTACCCCAGAAATTTGCCAGCTCTAACCCCAAACGCGCACTTCTTGGGGTTAAGCTTCATCCTATACTTCCTCAAGGTGGCGAATGTTTCTTTCAGATCCTTCACATGAGAGGTGGCCTTAATACTTTTGACCAACATATCATCCACGTATACTTCCATGTTCCGYCCKAGCTGCTCCTTGAACATWTTATCCACYAACCTTTGATWCGTGGCCCCTRCATTYTTGAGTCCRAATGGCATGAMCACGTAACAGTAYGTTCCCTTCGGGGTGATGAAGCTGACTCKCTTCMAGTCCTCCTTCGCGAGTCTGATTTGATGATAACCCTGTGAGGCATCCATCATGCTCAGGAGTTCGCAACCGGAAGTAGAGTCAACCAATTGGTCAATCCGTGGGAGCGGGTAGTGGTCTTTTGGGCAGGCGCGGTTGAGGTCACGAAAATCAATGCACATTCGCCAGTTTCTTGAGTTTTAGGGACCAGCACAGCGTTGGAAAGCCATTCAGGAAATTGTATCTCCTGAATATGCTTAGCTTCCAACATCTTCTCTACCTCGGCCTCAATGATGGCTTCCTTCTCAGGTCCAAAGTTACGTTTCTTTTGCTTCACCGGTTTTATGTCTGGGCTAATGTTTAGGCGATGTTCTGTCACCTCCTGGTCAATCCCCACAAGGTCTTGGGGAGACCAGGCAAACACATCGGCGCTGCCACACAATAACGCAACCAGATCAATCAATATCTCAGGACTTAGAGTCGTTCCCACACGGAGAACTCGGCTCTCATCCCCAAGGACCACCTCAACTAGCATCAGCCCATCTTCTCTTTGGATCAGGTCTGACCTTGGTTGCTCCACTCGAGATTTCTTACACTGTCTTTCCTCTTCGCTATTTCTTCTGAAACACTCAATATACATCTGTCGCGACGAATATTGATCGCCCCGCACCTCTCCTATTCTATTCTCCGCTGGAAACTTCATCTTCATATGGAAAACGGATAGCACAGCCTGAAACTGGCTTAAGGACGGCCGACCCAGCATTACATTGTAAGAGGATGGCGCATCTACTACCGGAAAACGCACCGTTCTGGTCACCCCGTGGGTCTCCTCACCCAATGTTACAAGGAGCCTGACTGCCCCCAGAGGCTTCAGGGCCCCTCCTGCGAATTCGACCAAAGAGGTGGTAACCTCCTCCAATTCCACATCCAATTTTAACTTTTGAAAATAATCATAAAACAAAATATAGGCAGAGCTTCCAGTATCCACAAAAATTCGCCTCACATTATAATTAGCAATGGTAGCCGTTATAACGAGGGCGTCCATGTCGGGGGCCAAAATGCCATCGCCATCTTCTGACCCGAAACATATATTGGGGGTATGTGCCATTTGCCAAACTTCTCGCGATTTCCTCACCAGATCTTTCGTAGCTCGGACATAACTATGTTGTGCCCGTTTAGAATGCTCTTCCAGCTCTCCGCCTATGATCATCTGAATCTCGCCATGAATGACCTGGGCCTGATCAGAACTTCTTCCTTCAGCGTGTTTTCTATCTTGATCTCTCTTGCCTTGTTGGGACCGGTCATAACCACTACGACCTGATTTGGCCTCTTATTTCCTCATGCGGACATACTCTTTCAGGTGCCCAGCCTTAACCATTCTCTCCAGTTCGTCCTTCAGATGTGTACATTCGTCAGTACTGTGCCCGTATTCATTATGGAAGCGGCAAAACCGATCTGACCTTTCCTTCCTCGTCTTTTGTGAATAGGTCTTGGGCCACTTCAACTCTAGATGTCGCTCTATTGCTTGCAGTATCTCTCCCTGAGGGGTTGCCAAAGGAGTATACCTATCGAACAGGGGTCTGCCGGTAGTCAGATCTGCCCTAGGCTTCTTCACTGCTGCCCTTTCATCTCTATCGTACCTTTCCCTCTTCTTCTCTCCTTCTTTCTTTATTTTAAAAGCTTCTTCCAAATGGATATACTTCTCCTCTCTCTCCAAGAGCTCTCCAAATTTCAGAGCTGGTTTCACCACCAGCGATTGGAAAAATTCTCCTCTCCTCAGACCCTGTGCCAGAGCATTTACCAACAGCTCTTCTGATGCAGAGGGTACCTAGAACTTAGACGTTGTAAACCTGTTGATGTAGGCACGCAGGCTCTCGTTTTCTTTTTGCTTCAGGCTAAAAAGTTCAAGTGGCATTTTCTGGTAGTTCCCGCAGCTCGTGAACTGGTGCAGGAAGGACGAACTGAATTCGTCAAAATTACTGATAAAATGAGGTGGCAACTGGCTAAACCAGAGATGCGCCGACTTGGTAAAACTCATCGGGAAGACCCGACAAATAACAACGTCCGAAAATTTATGCAGAGCTGCCGCGATCTCGAAGCAACTGAGATGGTCCCACGGATCCGAGTTTCCATTTTACTCGAAGTCCAAGAAGCGATACGAAGCTGGTGCGTCGTCACGCATGACCTCCTCAGTGAAAGGGGTGCCCCGCCGCACTGGCACGACACCATTACTCGTCAATTTCCTCTTGAATTCTCGCACCTCTTTTTGCAAACTCTGCATCTGTTCAGCCAGACCTAGATTAGTTTGGCTTGAGGTTTCACCATCGGAAGTAGAGAGGAGCTCCTCTCTATCCTGAAGAGGAGTCCAATCCACGCGCTGGTTGCGCAGTAGCTCGGTGTCTGCCACCGGGATCGTCCGATCTGGCTGCGCACCAGTCGGTGGTGTCGAAACCTAAGCGAATTTTTTCTCAAATGCTGCCTCTACAGCCTTGACGATTAGCTCCAATAACTGCCTGAGCAAGGCGTCATTCAGCAAGCCGCCAGCAACAGGCGTTGGTCCGCCAGAGAAGGACGGAGCGGTGCCTGTTGTAACCTCCGCTGACGGCCTGACTCCATCAGGCCATGCCTGGGGTGTCTCTGCCGATCGCGGCATATCCCAAGGAGCGGCGGAGATGGGTGTTTCACCAAGTTCCCCCACTAAGATTCTTCGTAATCCGTTAGAAGCCATGGAAAAGGAGCTCACGTCTTAGCCCAGATTTCCCACAGACAGCGCCAGTTGTTTCAACCCAAAAAATGACCAACGTTGAAAATGCCTAGAACCTTGAACACTTGCCTGATCTGCACCACAAACACAAGTTAGAAAGGACCACAGGTGGTTTTCCGGTGGAGACCTCTCCGATGCTTAAGTCAGTAAGCGTTTAAGGTGTTTTCCAGAAAGAAAGTAGGAATGCTCAAGAGAATGACCTACCTCTCTCAGCCTTGGGGCTGAGATATTTATAGTTTCTCCTGATGGGACCCCATACGGGATCTCAGGAGCACATGCCATGAATCAAGGGCCGTTACGCAATAAATTCTGACAAGTGGTCCCACTTGTCTCTTTGCTGGGAATCTGGGAAACAGGTCTCCCCTGTCCCAAGTCTTCCTTATTTTATTCTCCTGTATCACCTCGGTATTAATATCAGACTTGACTCTAGTCAGGTCTTCCTTGTTCCAGATCTTCCTCAGTCTGTATTACTTCAACATCGGTATCAGACTTGACGTCAGTCCCATAATCCTCCTAGCAGAGCACTTTCTCCAGCCCGGCATAATTTCCAAGTTGTTAACGACCTCTTCAAGATGAGTAAGACAAGAGGAATCCTCAGCGATAGCCACCTCTTCCTGATATTCTGTTTTCTCAGGAGAGTTGCTTAGATCTTCTTCTAAGACAGAGCCGTTTTAGCCCTTTCTTAATTATCTTACTACCCTGAGTAAGAACTACCCCAAACCAGGTATGGCATATATATTGCCCTATCATTTACAATTCTTAGAAATCATCTAAAAGCATAAGTAATAATATATTATGTACTCTATAAATATCATTAAAGTATTGTAAAATTTCATGTTTGTCAATATTGCACATAACATCACATACATATAATCATAGGTAACATATATACATTTACATGCACAATAATACATACCATGCCATATATATATATTGCCAAATATTTATTAGTTGTATTTAATAAATAATAGGGTAATTCGAGTTACCTTGGAAAGTCACGATTCTTTCCTAATTTTGTTTTTAGGTTTCGGATTCTATAAAGTTTCAAATACGATATCCATCGTACAGATTCAACCTCTACGTGTTTTGAATAATATAATTGTGCGTAATTGAATTTGTAAAATAAGCTAGGCAAACAGTTCTGAGAAACAAAATCAGCTCTGTTCAAAATTCATTATTGAATTCCTTAGACATCATATTCGAATCTCCACTTTTCATATTGAACCTGAATATGTTTCAAATAACATATCCAAAATTTAGCTTGATCCAATGGTTTTATTTTGCGCAGTCGTATCTTGAAAAATTCTGCACAAAAATTTCCACAAATAGAATTTACTATGTTCGAAATTTTTTATATATTTCCTTGTATATACTAATCCAATCTTCACCTTTCAGAATGTAAATCAAAAGGTCTTGCAGGTTCTGTAAAAATTTGATCTCGATCCAACGGTTGAAACTCGAGAAACCGATTTTTTAAACATATAACACACTTAGAAACTTGACCCACGAAAATTTTGTATAGGGTATGGAGGCTTATTCTCGATCACTCTTAATAGGTTAGAGTTTTGTTCTGATAACGTGTAAACGGAAAAGCATAAGGAGAAGACAGAAAAGAGAGATGAAGGAACCAGTTTCGTGCTGATAACATTTAAAAGGAAAAGCATAAGGAGAAGACATAAAAGCGAGACGAAGGAAAGACGGTAGAAATTAGGTTTCTCTTATTCATCAAAGACTCCATTTATATAGGGTATTAATTACATGTTTTCATAATACATAAAGATAATAAATATCTAAACTGTCCTTCATCAGCACACTAATTGCGTTTTTCCTTCAACACATTCGAGATTCAATCGAAAAGTTAATCATGCACAAGGTTCGCAAATTGTTGAGAGTTGTATCAGGGTTTGGGAGAAGAAAAGAGGATAAAATAAATTTTAATTTAAAAAAAAATCACTTAAATGTTTCCAGAGCAACTAAAATAAAGTCTTTTTGGTGAGAGGGTAGTAAGGTAAACAATTTGATTAGAGGTTTAAGGTTTGGAACCTCCCGAAATGTCAACATTATGCTTTTTTTTTCAAAATAAAATATTGACATTCCAATAGTTGAATTTTCAAAGTTTTTTTCACAGGACATATTGATTCAAATAGTATTTTCAATAAATCATTCCAACAGTATTTCATTCCATTTGAATTTTCCAATCATATAATATAATTGGAATTTTCAATAAAAATTAAAATATTAGAATACTTTGTCCTTTGGAATTTAGTTATTATCCTATGGTGTCATAAATATTTCTAGAAATGATAATTATAATGTATTTTATTTCAATTAAAAATTAATTAGACGTGACTAAGGATGTGTTTGCAAGCGTTGAAAATGTGATTCTATTCCTTTAGCTTGAAAAAGAAACGACATTTTATTATTTGTAAAAGTGAAAGCAGAAAAAACTGAAGAAAAGTAAGGCGGGGAAGATTAGGGTTCTCATTAATCTAGGAACCCTATAAATAGGGTACCAATTATACAGTTCCATAATTACATAAGGCTAATGAATAACTAAACTACCCATATAATATCTTGTTGATAAAGACACAGTAAATGTGTAATTCCTTTAACACTCCCCCTTATGTCGAGTCAACAAGTAAAATGGTGAATGAGTAGTTGCCTCATTAAAAACCATTGCCAAGTAACAAAACCCAATGGGAAAAATAAAACTTGGTGTAGGGGAAAAAGAGTACAACGCACCTAATGATATCATCTCTCCCCCTGATTCGTACATCTATCAAGAGAGCTCAGAAAGTCTCACATACCTATACTCTTCACATGTTTCTCAAATATGGCTTGAGGCAGTGATTTAGTAACGGTAAAAAATTATATGCATCCTGTACTATACGCGTTTTTTGAGTTTGCATCCTAACGTTTTTTTTGTAATTTAATGCATCCTGTATTATACAAAATTTTGAAAGTGCATCATGTACTATACAAAATTTAGAAAAAACAAATACACAAAAAATTTTTTATTATTTATTTCTGGTGAGACTAGGTGAGAAAATATGCCGGAACTAGTTTTATTAAATAAATAAAATTTATTATTTCTTAAATAATAAATTCGATGAGTTTGCATATTTAATAAAATATTTAATAAAATATGTAGGAACTAATTTTAAATAATTAATAAATTCGCCGGAACTCATCTAAAGTATACGGGTTTGAAAATATGCAACCTCACTCGCGAGACTAAGTGAGTTCCGGCGAGTTGGGGCGAGTTGGCTGGTTGGAGGATGCACTTTCAGAATTTTGTGAAGTAAAGGATGCAATAAATTACAAAAAAAAAAATGTTAGGATGCAAACCCAAAAAACGCGTATTGTGCAAGATGGTTACAATCTTTTTCCCATTTAGTAAACATATCAGCCACGTTTTCTTCGGAGGTCACTTGAGTAACTTGAATCTTGAGAAATGCCTGTTGTTGCTGATTATAGAAAAACTTTGGTAATATATGCTTCGTGTTGTCACCTTTGATTTGGCCCAATTTCATATGTTCAATGCAAGCCGCATTATCTTCATAAATACAAGTAGGCTCTTCTTTGGTAGACCTCAAACCATTAGTCCCTTGAATATGTGTGATGATAGACCTTAACCATACACACTCACGAACTGCCTCATGGAGAGCAACGATCTCTGAGTGATTTGCAGAGGTACCTACAAGAGCTTATTTGGTTGATCTCTAGGATATCGCTGTGTTCCCCATGGTAAATACATAACCAGTTTGAGAACGTCTTTTATGTGGGTTTGAGAGATATCCAGCATCAGCAAAGCCAACCAAAACATTATTAAGTGTTTCAGTGTAGGGGGTGACACTCTCACTTTTGACGTTTTCTTTAGGGGTTACAAACTCATCTGTGGCCCCTCTTGTCGTTCTATAAGGGAAGAACAAACCCATGTCAATGGTACCTTTCAGATATCAAATATGTTCTTGATACCATTCCAATGACGCCGCGTTGGTCCTGAGCTAAATCTTGCTAACAAGTTCACTAAGAATGAAATATCTGGTCGTGTGCATTGATCTAAGTACAATAATGCGCCTACTACACTTAGATAGGGAATTTAAGCTCCCAATAGCTCTTCGTCATCTTCCTTTGGACGAAATGGATCTTTCTTTATATCCAATTTCCGACTGATCATGGGAGTGATAACCGGTTGCACTCTACCCATATTAAATCGCCTGAGTATCTTTTGGATATATGCAGACTGGTGGATTAGTATTCCACAAGCTCGGTGTTCTAGTTCGATGCCTAGACAAAATCGAGTTTTCCCAAGATCTTTCATCTCAAATTTGGATTTCAAATAGCTAGAGGTTTCTCTTATTTCATCAAGAGTACCTATTATGTTCATATCATCGACATAAACAACTACAATTGTAAATTCGGAACTTGTTTTCTTTATAAAATGCAGGGGCATAGTTCATTACTCTTATATCCTTTCCCAATAAAGTAGTCACTTAAACGGGTATATCACATCCGTCTGGATTATCTTAATCCAGAAAATGAGCGCGTCAATCTAATCGCAAATGCACTCCGTGGTTTAGAGTCACTTGACTTGGGTAATTGAAGGCCTTCAGGCACTTTCATATATATCTCTGAATCAAGATCCCCATAGAGAGATGCAGTAACCACATCTATGAGCTGCATTTACAATCCTTCAGATACTACTAAGCTAATTAAATAGCAAAACATAATAACGTCCACTACAGGAGAGTACGTCTCTTCGTAGTCCAGGGCGTTGTGAGAAACCTTGTGCTACAAGACAAGCTTTTTATCTCAGTACTTCATTTTTCACATTACGCTTTATGACAAAAACTCATTTATGTTCTACATGCTTTACACTTGGTGGGGTTAGAACTACCGGGCCAAATACCTGTCGTTTTGCCACAGAATCAAGTTCTGCCTGGATTGCTTCTTTCCATTTAGGCCAATCTGCTCTTTGTTGACATTCAACAATAGAGCGTCATTCGATATCATCGAGCCCTATGATTCCTTCAGCAACACTGTATGCAAATAAATCATCAATTTGCATAGAAGATTTTTCCATCAACTCATACGCACTTTCATAATCTATTGAGATTTATTTGTTCTCTGGAATCATATCAAACATCGGAGCGTCCACGAGTAATGATTCATGGACATAACTATAATCGGAGATAATCTCATGAGAGGGATTCTCTTCATTGATGATTAATGGATTAGGTTGTGCCGCGCCTACCCTCTTCCTCCATGGGTGTGTGTCGATCGAACCAGGTGGCCTTCCCCTTTTCATTTTGGGAGCCACGTTCTAAACCACACCTCCACTGTGTGTAGTTGTAGCCTCTCTTTCTGTGGCGTTATGCCCCTTATGTGGAACTTCTAACCTTGCAGGCACATTTGAAGCTGGTATATGTGATCTTGTCAGTTTAGCGATATTAGTAAATGCATCAGGCATCGAATCTGCTACGTTCTGAAGATCTATTATTCTTTTTACTTCACTTTCACATTGTGAAGTGCGGGGATCAAAATGATACAGAGTGGAGACAGACCACAACAATTCCCATCGTTCCCTCAAAAAATCCTTTTTCTTATCTTCCCCTAACGGCGAGAAGACTGTCTCATCAAAGTGACAATCCGCAAATCGAGTGGTAAATAGATCGCCTGTCAAGGGTTCTAAATAGCGGATAATTGTCTGAGATTCATATCCAACATAAATACCTAATTGTCTTTGAAGACCCATTTTTGTGCGTTGTGGGGGCGCAATCGGCATATATACTGCACAACCAAATATGCGTAAATAGGAAATGTCAGGCTCATACCTAGTTACCAACTGGTACGCAGAAAATGGTTCGTTAGTAGTGGGTCTAAAATGAATATGTAGGGTTGCATGCAATATGGCATAATCCCATGCATAAATAGGGATGTTGGTGCGCATAACCAATGCCCGAGCTACCATTTGTAGTCTTCTGATGGTGGCTTATGTGAGACCATTTTGTGTATGCACATGGGGTACGGGATGTTCTACATCAATCCCAATTGACATAGAATAATCATCAAATGCTTTTGATGTGAACTCTTCAGCGTTATCAAGCCTTATAAACTTGATAGGATGATCGGGGTGGTGAGCCCTTAAACGTATAATTTGTGCTAAGAGTTTTGCAAATGCAGCATTTTGTGTGGACAATAGTGCGACATGGGACCAGCGTGTCAAAGCATCTACTAGAACCATAAAATATCTAAATGGTCCGCATTCTAGATGAATAGGTCCACAAATATCACCTTGGATTCTTTGTAAGAATAGAATGTTTTGCTTTGTATCTATAGCATATGAAGGTCTCAATCCTATTTTTGCTAAAGATCAGGCTTTGCAAAACTAGTGATGTGCCTTTGTGATAGATATTGAAGCGGAGTGAGATGTAGGTAATGCATCTTGTGCTTCAGAAGTTATTAGCTGCACTTGTGCAGCAATAGTATCGACATTGGGTAGTGCATCTTATTTATATACCACTTTATGAATCACTCGAAAGAAGGGATGTCCGTGTGAGTTTTTTAAAATACGGATCATCATGTCACGACCAGGATGTCCAAGGCGGTCATGCCAAAGCCTGTATGAGTCAGTGTCACATAGTTCGTTATTAGTGACAACATAGGATTCAATAATCCTAATGGTGGTGAGGTATAACCCACTAGATATATATATATTCCTTTCCATTCTCACAATGAGTTTCCAAGTGATAGCCGTTGGCACGGATATCTTTAAAACTCATCAATGTTCGATTTGCTCTAGGTGCATATATAGCCTCCGTGACCGTTATCATTGTGCCATTAGGCATCAAAAATTTGCCAGTTCCTCGCCCTTTGATTAGTTGGGATGTCCCAATCATCTTAGTCACAGATGAGCTATAAGGAATTAATTCAAAAAATAATTGTCTATTCCTTATAATTGTGTGAGTAGTCTCACTATCGACTAAGCACTCTATTTCGCCGCGTGATATTCCTACAAGTAGAAGTGTTGATAGTGTCATGAAAAGAGTAAGATGAGTTTTTCTAACTCACTAGATTGTTGTGGACGATCTAGAATAATATACTTCTCATTCGAATATGTAGCTCTATGCGTAAAATGTATTTTTGCACACCTTATTGCTATATTTGAACCAAGCACATAGTTTTGTAAATAATAAAGTCAAATAAATTCAATACTTTAGAATAAAATTCGAAATTATTAATAAGACAATCAAACAAATGTCTTGTCAAAGTAACTATAATTCAAAAATACCAAACTTCATAGTCCCAATAAAATGAGTCAATCATGACTTCACAAATATCTTGAAATATAAGTAAATAGATAAAGTAGATCACTCAAAATCGGGAACATCAAGTGACTGAGCAAGGTTCTTATTGCCATTGAAGTCCACAATCATGAGGTTAACATCAGCGTCATGATTTCCATTTTCCACATAGTGAGTCTCTTATTCTTTAGAATCTCTAAGTTTCTTGTAGATGGCTGCCACCTTATCACTTGCGCAACAGTTTTGGGACCAATGCCCAGTGTCACCACACCTATAGAAAGTTTCATTCCCAACTCTCTCTCGTTTCTTCGAGGGGTTACCATGGACACTTGGGGCGCTACCACCATCTTTGAGCCATACATGGGGAGAGTCTCCACGGCCCCTACCACGGCCTCTACTGCGGCCCCCATGGCCCCTGCCTCGTGGTACACAATTATCACTTTGAGGGGGATTAACACGTTCAGTCCCCTTTGCTTTGGGGTTCTTTCCACTATTCGCTTGACCATAATTAGTTTCAAGAATTTATTTTGTCCCGGCAGGTCTAGTATTATTGTTCAAGAGAACCTGATCATGCCTCACGACTACTTGGAGCATATTAACCAACTTATTAAAAGTTGTAATTCTTTTGTTATCATACTCGAGCCTATACCGGTTCACTAGTATAAGTGTTAAAGTAGGAAAAGTGGATTGAGTTTTTTTTATCATATCATCTTCCGTGATTTGTTTTCCACATAAGGTAAGGCGTGCTTTTAAGCGCAACATGTCCTTATTAAAGTCATTGACCCTCTTAGAGTCAAGTAAGCTGATTTCATTCCACTAAACGGTCAATTCTGGAAGCAAAGTGTCATGTATGTTTCCAAAACGTCCCTTGAGGGCATCCCACAGCTCTTTGGGTGTCTTCAACTGAAGGTACTCCCAGCGTAAGCTGGGGTCAATATGACGCCGCAAAAACATTAGGGCATTTGCTTTATTTTTATCAGACGGTTCTCTGTCTGTTGGATCAGTGGATGGTATGATTGTGGATGTAAACTCCTTTCCCATGAAAATAGTTTCCACATCAGAAATCCGACGATGGTACACAACTCCTTCCGAGTCCAATATTTCAAATACGGGACGAGTGGGTTCAACCATCTGTAATAAAACACGATTGAAAATAAATGCATTACGTAATTGTAATAATTTACAAAAAAAAATTCAAGAACATGAATTAGATTATAGGGTCGTAGGTCATATATCACGTTTTTCGATACTTTGTGAAATTACATTTATCACATGACAAGTTTATATTATTTTGTATTACACATGAATTTTCATTATCACGAGAATACGCACACAAATATGATATTTTAATTTAGTAATTAATAGCAGCAGATAACAAATTGATATTAAAAAAAGTAAAATACAAAAAAAAAATACAAGTAATGCAGGGGTAGAAGGCTGGGCATATGAAACAAAAGTCCTTAGAGGACCCGGGTTCAAGATTCTTCCAAAAACAGTTCCCCCCCCCCCCCCCCCCCCCCCCCCTTTTTTTTCTTTGGGAACAGGAAAGGAACACTTATATAAAAACAAAAACAGATTCTAGAATTGTCAAGCAATAGGTATAGCTAGAGGTGTTGATGCAGTTGGCGGTTGGGGGTTAACACCGGTTGTAACCGTGTTGACCGGCGATCACATTTAAAACCGTAACCGTCAACCGGTTCCCTGTGGTTAGGTTACGGTTAACCAAACCGTTAACCTTAACTGCCGTGGTTAATCGGCAGTTAACCGATTTTTTTATTTTTTTTTAAAAAAGAAAAAATTGCCGCCGCGGTTTAACCACCGGTTAAAATCGGTGGTTAACCGCCGGTTAACCGCGACAGCTAATAGCTGTTGATAATCAACAGCTGATTTCAACTAGCCATTGAAGATCAATGACTCGAATTCAAAAAAAAAATAGTCGTTGGCGGTTAAACCGTGGTTAACCGGTTTAACCGCCGGTTTACAACGGCTCTTTTATTTTTATTTTTTTTCAGTTTTTGACACCTATAAATACCCCAATCTCCAACACCAAGCCTCACACCATTTCATCTCTAATATTCTTCTTATTCTCTTATATTTTCAATCTTAAAGAAGTGAAGTTTCTAATTTCAAGTCCCTTAGATTATCAATAATATTCTTATTCTTCCTTCGTAATCGTGTTTTACTTAATTATCTATTATAATATCAATATGGCAAGCTC
>BMAC01000227.1:1354422-1391036 GCA_014905375.1 Phtheirospermum japonicum | reverse complement strand
AAATAGAGTTTCTAAAAAGAAACAAAAAAAAAAAAAAAAAATTCTACTCTTTCCTGCCGGCAGGAAAGTGTGTAGTTTATAAAAAAATAAAAATTATTTTTTACTCTTTCCTGTCGGCAGGAAAGTGTGTAAATTGAGTTTTAAGCCTATCCTGCCGGCAGGTAATATTAACATTAAAAGAAAGCCTGTTATTTTGAAATAAATTCCATCATCTTGTTAATTTGGTTGTTTTGTAAAATTCAAGTTCTTTTAAATTAATATAATGTTCATAAATTTAAATTTTATTTGTATCATTCTAAATCCATTTAAATTCAATTATTCAAATTTTATTTAAATTCTAAATTTAATTTATAAAAAAAAAAGTAAAAACCGACGGTTTTAACCACCGATTCGGTTAACCAGTTTAACCGTAACCTTAACCGGTTCTCAACCGGTTAGGTTACAGTTATGCCAAAACCGGTTAACCTAACCGCTGGTTAATTAACCGGCAGGTTATAACCGCGATCAACACCCCCTAGGTATAGCAGAGTGGTCACAGTAACTAAACATGCAAGCCCCAACCCGGGTTTGGAATCTGGCCAGGTTCTGTTTTGCCTTTTTTTTTCATTAAGTAAAAGCAAATAAATAAATTTATATTAAGAGTTTAAATTACAAATAAATACAAGCATTTTTTCATTAAGTAAAAGCAAATAAACAAATTTATATTAAGAGTACAAATTACAAAATAAATACAAGCAACGCAATGGTAAAAAAGTTGTGCATAAGAAACAATGGACCAGGAGGTCCATGTTCAATCTTGACAAAGAGCAATATTTTTTTCCCCAACAAAAATAGCCAGCGCAGAAATTAAGCAGTATACAGAACCAATTGAACCAATTTCGTTTCAACGCAGAAATATCCAAAAAGCAAAGTTGTGCATAAGAAACAATGGACCAGGAGGTCCATGTCCAATCTTGACAAAGAGCAATATTCTTTTTTCCCAACAAAAACAGCAAGAACATAAATTAAACAGTAAAAAGAACCAATTGTAAGTTTCGTTTTAACGCAGAAATATCAAAAAAGCAAGAACTCATATGTGTACATGGATCAACATATTAAATTAATTATATTTTATGGATATTGAAGATACCTTGTAGGAAATTCTTTCTTAGGGCAAATATCCAATTCGCGCTGATAATGTGTAAAAGTTAAAGAAGAAAAAACTGAAGAAAAGAGAGGCGGGGAAGATTAGGGTTCTCATTAATTTAGGACCCCTTTATATAGGGTACCAATTACACAGTTCCATTAATTATATAAGACTAATGAATACTTAAATAACTCTCGTCATATCTTGTTGATAAATACACACTAAATGTGTAATTCCTTTAACATTATTTTATTATTTGCAAATATTAACTTTTGATTTTAGTTCATCTGATCATAACAAAAAATTAGGGGATGAATACTTCTTTGGTGCTTTTAGTTTGACTTTTAACTTAAATCATTATAAAAATAAATAAATTTACGTATACAAATTAGTCTCATTATTACATATTAATTTACTATAAATACTGACAAATAATCAACAATTTTTCTCCCAAAATATTCCTAACAACTTCTTATAATTATCTAAAAAAACATTATAGGTATCTAACAATAAATTTATGGTCTATCCACAATGGTTTTAAATACTATTTATAATTTTCTTAATGTATAACTATTTTTAGGTAAATATTTTTTTTTCTTGTAACCAAAAAAACACTTTTATAATTTTCCAACTCCACCAAACTGTCTTTTAATTTATTTAATCCAACTTCTATTTGATTCTCTACTATTCGTTAATTCTACATGCAAACACCGTTTACTCTTGATGCTTTACATTTTATTGATTATATATACGACAGTAAATTACTTCACAAATAAAATAAAAATTACTTTTAAAAGCACGGATGTGACAAGTTTCGATAGAAACGCAAAGAGAAACAAACAAATAAGCGAGTCTCACTCAAAGAGGAAACACTATCGTTCTTCTCATTAAAGCTATTGTGGACATTAAAATTTTACAAATTTTGCCCGATAGACTTGGATATGATTGAACTCGAAAATGGGAACAAAAATATCTTGACTTGCTCCATAAATATAATCGATTGTGGCAGATAATAGTCACCTATCAAAAGCTCCGAACCAAACTACAAATTCCTACCTCTCTTGTCAAATCTTTTTCTTTAATTTTCATGGTACTAAGGTAAAAACGACTTTCTTGACCCCAAAGAAATCCACTCACCTCAAGAAAATGATAATGGATAGGTCTTGTAGGCATGTTTGTTTGATAGATGGGATTCGATAATTTTATAAAAAAAATATAAGGATAACCCAATTCATACTAAATTATTTGTTGTTTATTATATATATATTTGGTTAATTGGTGGGATCAGGATAAATATTCTAATCCCATGTTTATTGTCTTGGTTATGAGAGATTATTGGCCAAAAGACAAATTTATCACTCTCTCTAATTCTCAAATTTATTTTGTGCAAATTTATGATAAATGATAAAACCAAAAATATTGGTTACCAAGAATAGGGGGTACTAACCTCAAATCTGAGATCCGTGATCTAAAAGCTTCCAATTACGTCACAACGACCTGGTTGATCTCCAAAAAGCCTCCCAGTGACCTAACCGATCCTGCAAAACAACACCCTCAAACCAAGGCGGTGGACGGCTCCGGCGATGGTCCTCCGATGCTTAAGTTAGCGAGTGCGAGAGATATTTCGAGATTTCAAACGTAGGATTAAATCAACTTAAAAATAAAGAGAGGCGTGCACTCCTTTTATAGAGACAAGAGAAGTGCTCCCCAAGTTAAGGTTTCCTTTTCCCATCACAATTCCATAAATATCGTGACCTACTTAAAATTAGGATTTCTCCTATATGCTAAGTTTCCATAAGTAATGAATCTCTCGCTTAAATTACCAGAATATGCATGGGCCTATGATTCTTTCAATGCAATCCGCCGAGACCCACAATACCATCCATATTATATTCAGGCCTAATATTTATAAAGCTCATAACCGAGCTAACAGATAACGCCCAACTAATAAAATCATAAGAGGTCGCAACCCTATATGAGAACTCATCCTCATACTCTAGGTCGCTACTCTACAAACCAACTCGCCCACCTCTCAGAAGAAACGCTCCTTCCAATAAATGAGGTCGCTTTCCATAAATACCGGCATGAATATTTAGTGTCGTATAAGCTAGTCCCCCATATTCTTACTGATTGAGGTATGAAATCAGGTAAAATATGTAAAAAAGGTTAAGAACGCAATCATAAATAAATTGCAATGTCAGTTTACCATACCACGATTCAGGATAACCCCGCTCGGCATACCGAACCATAGTAAGGGTCATCCAATAAAAGCCCATAAAATCGCGACCTCCAAAAGATCAGCTCGCTGAGATCGCTCAACCTCCATGAAGAATTCTTCTCCCGGAAGAAGAGGTCGCGTATAATTCCCAAGTTTCATATTTGACGACCTAGTACACGCATCGAACTGAAACCACAAAACCCTTCATCCATGACATGGAGTCGTATTCGGGCACAATAACCCAAGAAAAAATAATCATATGCCTTCGAAAAGTCAAAACACGCTTCCCTTTACCCAACCCGTCTCTTTAAAGACTCATTAAATGCAGTCTGACAACACGTCGAACACGTGTCAACTCCCCACAATCTCGTAATATATTAAAGTTGTGGGCCCAAAACGAAAGGCCCAAAATATTTCTAAAAAACCCTACCAACTTCGTGCTCCAATCTATCCCATCAGCTTTTCACGCCGCCCAACATACACAAAACCCTTCCATTTTACCAAAAACACAAGAAAGACCACCATTTTGCTCTGTAAAAAAGATCGCATTCTCTCTAACTTCAAAAATCATCAGCGCCCCCATCGTTCATCTCGAACATCCATAGCAACAAAAATGAGTAAGTCCCCAAATCGTCTCTTTTCAGCAATTGATTTTAATTTAAAATTATATATGTATTGTATCTGCTGAGTATTGTTGTATTTTTCTGCTTCTTTCTCCTTATACTTTTCAATTAATGGTGAAATTAGCATCCTACAACCTTGATTCTCAGAATTCGGACCTCTCTCCGGACTCTAATCCTGCCGAAAACCTTTACATCCTTAAAAGAAGGCGAAGACAACCTTCCTCCCCTTCCCCCGGCCTACATGACGAACCGGAAGGTGATGTCAGTTGGTCAAAACTCGTAGCCCAAATAGGGGCTTACACCGATGCCCAAGTCGTATTAGAGAACAAACCAGAGGACCCCTCTACTGCCCCTTTAACTATTGAAAATATACCAGAGGGCATTCCCCTAGCTAAACCCAGCAATCCTCCCACATCACCCTACGAGCACTTCCTAGAAAACCCAGTTACTGTGGTACCTTCCTCGGACACTACCGACCTTCTTCCATTACCCCAAGCGACCAGGGTAATTAAGTCTAACTACTGGATATTACCGGACCCAGAAAAATTAAAAAATTTAAAAAGCACTAAATCTCCTGGAAACCGCTGAAATAGTTTTACCCAACATTCGCCAATCGGACCCTATGAAACCACCCCCAAATCACATTACACTTTTTGACGAGCTGCTTAGGTCGGGATTTAGATTTTCACTGCACCAATTTTATATCGACACAACTCGTGTATTTATAATTCCCCTTCTGCAATTGTCACCCAACGGGTATATTATATTATGTAAATACTATAATACTTTGCCTGATCCAGGATTTTTCCACTTTTGTTTTCAAATAAAATATCAAAAGAATTCATTTTATCTTTCTACTCGCGTAGGCAAATCCCGATTCTTGGTAAAACCTTTATCTAAAGTACCTGAATGGCGGAGAAAGTTCTTCTTCATTCATAATACTGAGAGCTGGTCCTTCGTAAGCGAACTACAATACCACACTGCGAACCAATCCGATCCTCCCAGTCCCAAACATTTTCCCATTTTTTATAAAGAATACTTTGACCAACTCGCATAATGGAGTAAGCGCCCATTTGACGTGGAGCGACTCACTAGCCGGTCCAAAATTTCCGAAATCGTGGGCATCGACTCTCGTCCTGTCAACCCAGATCTTGCATTGACTAGATCAGAGTTTGGTAGGTCTCCTGAGTTATGACACTTCACACCACTATCCACAACAATCACAAATTAATTCTAACCCCCTGCACCATTATTGCAGATGCATTTCTCAGCACCTGCGTCTCATCGAGCTCCGAGGAGATCACTGCATAAACTGATCCACAGCCCGCTGTCACACCAGCACCTCAACCTCCTATTATCAATGTGGATGAGGTATTCACTCAAGCGTTTGGGGCGGAAGCTGACCCAGAGATTGCGGGCGACCTGGAAGAGGTGTAGCTGGTCAGGAAATCATTCAAAGGGAAACGATCAGTCAGACCACCTATTATCCATTCTACTAAGAGCCCGAGCTCTCCTTCTACTCCAAAATGTCGCCGCCTCTTCTAGCTCTCCAGACCTGGGGAAAGATCTGGCACAATGCGACAATGCGGAGGAGATCAAGGCTCTTCTCGGCGAGCGCATAACCAACCATGTAACTTATTACTTCAGAAATCCCCCTTGCTAACATAGCATCTGCAAACACTTATTGTATTTTGTAATATAGATGGGTCCCTTGCTCTCCACATTATCCAACCAACTACTGGATCAATCCGCTGAGAGCGACCTTCAACAAATATGTGACGAGCTTACAGCTTAATCAGAACAGTAGACCCGACAACTATCCTTGACCCAAGGAGAGCTAGATGGGGCTAACCACTTGTTGAAGGCTCGTGAGGAGGAAATACACATTCTGAAGAGCCAGGTGGCCAACCTAAATGATGAAACAGCTTGTCTGGAAAATGAAGTCAAGGATCAGTTGGAAAAACATCTCTAGGTCGATGAACTTAAAGCACAAGTTCAGAAGCTCGAGGAAGTTGTGCAAGTCAAAGAGGAGCAAAATCGGGTGGCTCACAAGCAAGGTATAGCTGCAGGTCGGTGGACCTTCATAATAAGAGAGGTAGGCCAATAATTCATGAACGCCTACCGAGAGGAGCTGTTGAAGGCCTACAAGAAATCGTCGTTGTACTTCCGTAAGATGGATGTAGGTAGCAGGGAATGGGTCCCCAAGGCTGCGGTGATAATTAAGGACCATCTTGCGGCCATAAACGTCACCTATAACCCTGATGTACCGGCCATCATTTTCATGCTCCCCCCCATTCAGCAATTGGAAGGGCGACATGAGACAGCCGAAGGATGCTAAGTGGTGGCTGTCATGCCAAAGCCTAGTCGTGTTATCCACCAGATTGGTTGCCGAGTTAAATTCACCTCTAGACGATTTTGTAACTGCAACCGGGCCGAGCACGACCTGATAGCCTTTTATAATTCAAAAACTTCTAATTTGTTCACCCCACTTATAAACATTTCCGCATAATTGTATGAAAATTTCCGTCCTTATGCTTATTATATGTATAAACCTACAACTCAAACCACCATTAGTGAAACCATAAAGTAATATAGGTCGCGCGAATCACCATTCATAACCAAGACCCTCCAAAACTTCAAGTAAATCACAACAATCCTCTAAACCTCGACAATACCACGAGTTTAATATACCGAAAACCGCCAAACCATGAGCCCAAATAATCGAACTTGCATATATAGGTTAAATATGTTAGCTCTCATAATTGAACGCAAAAAAAATAACAATACATAACATACAACATAACAATCCAAGAAGCATATGTAAGTCAAACATATCCTTCCTGAAGCGACCTCAAATATATAATTCAAACATACTTAAAGTCACACCACCCAACCATTCATAAAAAAACCATAAAAAGTCATGAGATATTCACCAAGCTTCCATTATTTATGAAATATTGCAAAAAAGTTATCCACCCCGAAGGGTAATGAAACAACATCCGCCCCGGAGGGTAAAACATAAAACAGCCCGCCCCGAAGGGTAATGAAACATCCGCCCCGAAGGGTAAAACACAAAACAGCCCGCCCCGAAGGGTAATTGAAACATCCCGCCCCGAAGGGTAAAAACAAAAACAGCCCGCCCCGAAAGGTAAAAACAAAAACAGCCCGCCCCAAAGGGTAATGAAATCGACATCCACCCCGCAGGGTAAAACACAAAACAACCCTCTATCTAAGCATAATACTTTTTCAGATTACAAACATTCCAGCTCCTAGGAGGAGCTTTCCCCTCACCATTCTCAAGTATGTATGCTCCTCCACGCAACACTTTGATCACTTTAAACGGACTAATCAAATTTGGATCGAGTTTCCTAGTCTTACACGATGCATCAGCCCCCCTCCATACTAAATCACCGACCTGAAAACAACGATGTTTAACACGTTTGTTAAAGGCAGCCTAGATCTTTTGTTTGTAATATCTATCTGGGCCGCAACCTTCTCTCGTATTTCATCGATCGTTTCAATTTCTCATCTTTCTAGCCTTTCATTTTATTCCACATTAAACGCCGATAAGCGCTGCGATCCCCCTACTATCTCAGCTAGAATGACAGCTTCCATCCCATATACAAAGCTAAACGGCGACTCCCCTGTAGAAGTTCGGGGAGTTTTCGATAAGCCCATAGGACCGACGCGATCCCTTCTTCCCAAAGCCCTCCTGCTTTTTCAAGTCGTAGGTTAATACCCTGCACAATAATACGATTAGTAACCTCAACTTGCCCATTACTTTGGGGGTGTGCAACAGAAGCAAATTGTTGCTTCATTCCCGTTTCTTTACACCAATCCTGGATTTTTTGTTTGTTGAACTGGGTTCCGTTATCCGACACCAACACTTGTGGGACACCAAACCTGTAAAAAGTGTTATTAAAAATAAAGTCCATCATGTCATGCTCGATTATTCCCACAACCGCTTCGGCCTCCACCCACTTTGTAAAATAATCGATGGCCACCACCAGGTGTTGTTTATTGCCCGGTGTTTGTTGAAAAGGTCTTACAATATCGATTCCCCATTGCGCAAAAGGACAAGGCGAGCTCATAACCATCATATATTCAATCGGTATATGTGTGACCAGAGCGTGCATTTGACACTTTTTACAAGTTCGGACAAGGTCGCCAGCCATACCTTTCATTCCTATCCAAAAAAAACCAGCCCGCAACGCTATCCCCACCAGCGCTCTACTTTTTGCATGGTCCCCACAGTATCCTTCGTGTATCTCTTTTAACACTTTTAATCCCTACTCCTTGTCCAAGCATTTCAGAAGAGGTCCAAAACGCGACCTCTTATACAATTCCTCATTTATAAAATAAAAACGAGCTTCCTTTGTTGACAATTACACTTCACCTTCTTTTGCCTTAACAAGAACATCCCAGATAGGCGTACGCCTATCATCTTTGGTTTCGAGCTCCATTATTTCCTTCCCTTTTTCCACACTACTATAGCTTAATTCCATTAGCGTAATCTTCCAAGTATCGCAAGTCCCTAATGCCTCTTCTATCCGAGCGAGCTGATAAGCCCGAGTATTATCGATTCGTGGCAAGTGCTCCAGTTTAAATTCCTCAAAGCGTGCAACCTCTTCTCGCAATTTCTTTCAATACACTTCCATGCGTTCTTCTTTTGCTTCGAAATACTCGTCGAACTGATGACTACCAATTGAGAATCCGTGTATGACCGTACCTTCCTTGCACCCAGATCGCTCGCCATTTTCATACCTTATAATACCGCTTCATACTCAGCTTCATTGTTAGACGCCCTATATCTAAATTTTATCGCAAAAATTCCAAAATTTTCCCTTCCGGGCTAGTTAACATAATCCCCAGCTCTGCTCTTGACACCATAGTCGATCCATCAGTATGCAATACCCATGCATTTGTTTCATCACCTGGTTCGGCTGGGCGCACCATTTCCTGTAATAAATCCACCAACACTTTAGCTTTGATGGCCGCTCTTGGTTCGTACACCACGTCGTATTCACTTAGCTCTACCCCCCACTTAACCAGTCTTCAAGACACATTTGGATTAATCAAAACCTGCTTGAGAGCTAAATTGGTACGTACCTTCACCTTGTTGATCAAAAAGTATGGTCGCAATTTCCTAGCTGTACAAATCAGCGCAAAACCTCCCTTCTCCAGCTCAGAATAGTTCAACTCAGCACCTCGCAGCATTCTGCTAATATAATAAATAGGTTTCTGGATACCCGCATCCTCTCTGATGAGCACCGAACTCACTGCGACCTCTACAACCGATATATACAAGATCAGGTCCTCCCCCGGCATTGGCTTAGTCAACAGTGGTATCTCTGCTAAGTATTCTTTCAGCTTATCAAATGCATCTGCCACTTCCTTGGTCCATTTGAACTTAGACTCTTTTATGAGTGCCCTGAAGAAGGGGACACCCTTCTCTACCGAACTGGAAATGAAACGATTGAGACCTGCAATTCGACCTTTGAGCACCTATACGTCGCACACCATTCGAGGATGCGGCATCTCCAAAAAATCTCTCTCCTTCTCCAGGTTAACCTCAATACCTCTCCCCATCACCATATATCTCAAGAATTTCCCAGATCGCACACCAAACGCATACTTCTTTGGATTGAGCTTCATCCCGTACTGCCTTAGTATAAGAAAGGTTTTCTTCAAGTCCTCCACATGGGATTCTGCTTTCTTTCTCCTCACTAGCATATCATCGACGTACACCTCCATAGTGGATCCCAACAGGTCTTTGAACATTCTATCCGCCAATCTCTGATAGGTCGCCCCTGCATTTTTCAAACCAAAGGGCATGGACACAAAATAGTATGTTCCCGTTGAAGTAACAAAGCTCACCTTGGGTTGATCTTCCTTTGCAAGAGGTATTTGGTGATACCCTTGTGAAGCGTCCATCATACTCAATAGCTCGCACCATGAGGTCGAATCCACTAACTGATCAATTCGCGGTATAGGATAATGATCCTTTAGACAGGCTTTATTCAAATCATTGAAATCTACACACATTCTCCATTTATGCCCTGGCTTCGGGACCATCACAACTTTAGATAGGTATTCTTGAAATTAAATTTCCTGAATGTGGCCCGCTTTCAACAATTTCTGCACCTCCTCCTCAATTATCTTGTCCAGTTCAGGCCCAAAATGACTTCTCTTTTATTTGACCGACCTCGCCTGCGGATCTGCATTCAAATGATGTCCCGTGACCTCTGGAGATACTTCTGTCAATTCTCGATCCCCAAAAGCAAAAACATCCCGAAATTCCCTCAATAATTTTATTAGCTCCTCTCTTAGTGTTTCTGCCATCAGGGTTCCAATTTTTGTAGTGTACTCCGGGCGACCTTCTTCTAACGAAATTTCCATCAACTCCTCGTGTGGCCGAACGAAATTCTCTTTTTCTTTTACCTTTTTTGCACTAAGTATACCTTCTAGTACCTCTTCATCTCTTTCTTGCTTGTTCTCTCTTAAACCCTTTCTGATTGTCATCTGGTAACATGACCTTGTGACCCGCGGTTCAGAAATAGCTGCCCCCACTTTATCCCCCACCGGGTATTTGATACTCATGTGATATGTTGACGTTACTACCTGAAATGCATTAAGGGCAGGTCGGCCTAATATTGCATTATATGCCGACCTCCCACGGACTATAAAAAACTTCAAATTCTTCTTTGTCTGCAACTTATCTCTCCCTAACACCACTGCCAGTGTTAGCTCTCCCTCCGTAATCACTTGCGCTCCATTAAACTCGTATATGGGCGTATTCACATGTTGAACTCTTTACTCCAGCTTCATTTGTTCAAGGCGATCCGTATATATTATGTTGAGGGAGCTCCTATTGTCTACCAAAATTCTCCCGACCTCATACCCAGCTATCTCAGCTTCAATTACTAACGCATCGTTATGGTCTTCCTGCATTCCGCGTCGTTCATCAGGACCAAAAGAGATGATTGGTCCTATCGTTTGTGTTAATCGACTTACACTAGCGACCTCCCATGTTCCTGGGCGAGCTGACTTAACATGTTTCTTTCACGAGTTATTTGTATCACTATCCGTCGGTCTGCCTGAAATCATACTTATTCTCCCCTTGTTTCTTCTTGGGCCATTATGTCCCTTATTTCCTTGCTGCGGCTTCCTCTCGACCTGATCCTAAGGCGGGTCTCTCGGCGGTGGCAGGGGCAATGGTTTCCTTGGTTCTCTATCCTTTTAAATGACTTCCTTCAAATGTCCAGCTTTTATGAGCCTTTCGATTTCCTCTCTAAGATTCTTGCACCTCTCCGTGGAATGACCATAGTTATTATGAAACATACAAAAGAAATCTGACTTTGGATTAGTACGGAGCTGCGTGCGACTTTCCGTCCATTTTATATAATTAGGTATCAGGCGTTCCATAATAGTAAACACTTTAGCCCAAGGATAGATCAGTGGTGTAAAATCCTCATTCCTCCAGTTTCTCATATCTTCTTCAGGTTTAGCTCTCGTCATGAGACGTAGGGATAGGAGCCCACGCACTACCCTTTTGGTCTCTTTCCTGCCTTCCCTCCACAAAATACTACCTCTTGACTCTGCGATCTCCCCACCAAATCGTACACGATTTTCCTCCTCAGCTTCTTCTACCTATGTATTTGTTGCACCTTTCCAAGATTTCATCGTACATTCGCGCACATTTTTTGACCAAAGACTTCCGTAAGTCTTCCCTCCTCAATCCCTGATGTAAAGCCCCTGCTTTCATTTCATCCGTAGTGGTGGGTACCTCTAGCGTGGCATTGGTGAACCTGTTGACATATTTCTTCAAGGTTTCATCAGGTCATTGCACCATAGTAGAAAGTGATTGTGCAGGCTTCGCATTCTACCTCACGCTGGAAAATTGTTTCAGAAAAGCCGCTCGTAGCACCAGAAAGCTGGTAATTTTTCCTTTCGCCATTGACAGAACCAACTTTGGGCGATTCCTCTCAAAGTAAGCACAAAGGCTCGACATGCCACAACATCCGTATATCTGTGTAACATCCTCTCATTCGCAAAGAGTTGCAAATGATCTACTAGATCCGTCACCCCACGATATTGGAACCCCAACGTCTTATATCCCTTGGGCATTACACTTCGTAATATATCATCTGAAAGGGGATGCCCTTTATCTTCGTCAATCTTTTCTCCTTCCATCCTCCTCTGCAAGTCTAACAAGGCCTCCTGCATATCTCTAAATGCCTTATTTCCTGGTCCGACCTCATTCTCGCCATTATCCACATGGTATCTGCCTTGACTCTTGCATGATTTATCCTGGTATTCACCATATGTGCTTGAGGCTTGTGTTCCACTCTCACTGGTATGCTTGCTATGCTGCAGACCTCGATGTTTATAGTGCTTACGTCCTATTTTCAACTTCTTTGCTTTCTAGTACTTATACTTCTGGGTGTGAGATTCTGAGGACGAGGTAGAGCTGGACGAATCTCCATGTTTCCGCTTACCCCTGCTTTTCCTTCCGCGAGACAATCTCCGAGACAGAGACCCTCTACTTTGTTTTGTATTTTTTTTGTATTTTTTGTTACTGATTTTTCTCCTTGTCCACCATTCGACTCGTCAGCCTTCTCCTTTGGAGTACCCAGCTCGCCTGCTAGGTACTTGCACAGTTCTTCCTATTTTTCTGGGGGTACAAAATCCATAAGCCCTTCTAAGAACCCCTAATTGATTTGACAGGTCTTATCTTTGGGTAAATTTTTCCACTATTTCGTCCCTATATTGACCGTCTTTTGCCCAATAACCTACAACGTATTCGCTTGTGAATCTCCTTCAAGTTCCTTTTCGTTTTGCTATTTTGGCATGGGTAGTGGTGTGCTACCCAGATTCTGAATCACTGGATTTACCTAGGGAGGTGTCAGTTCGTCTTTCGTTTGCTCTCCTTTACTAATTTCTGCCATCTTACTCTTCTTTTTCAGCTTGTTCGATCCAGGACCGAAATCCAAGACCTTTGGTTGTATGCTTCGCTCTTTCATACTGCCCTTGTGAAATTTCTCACGTCTTTTGCTCAAGGACTCGATGTCCCTCTTTCCCACAGACGGCGCCACTTGATAAAATAAAAAAGATTGGTTACCAAGAATAGGGGGTACTGACCTCAAATCTGAGATCAGCGACTTAAAAGCTTCAATTATGTCACAGCGACCTGGTTGATCTCCAAAAAGCCTCCTGGCGACCTAACCGATCCTGCAAAACAACACCCTCAACCAAGTCAGTGGACAGCCCCGACGAAGGTCCTCCGATGCTTAAGTTAGCGAGTGCGAGAGATATTTCTAGAGTTCAAACATATGATTAAATCAACTTAAAAATAAACAGAGGCGTGCACCCCTTTTATAGAGACAAGAGAAGTGCTCCCCAAGCTAGGGTTTCCTTCTCCCATCACAATTCCATAAATATTGTGACCGACTTAGAATTAGGATTTCTCATATATGCTAAGTTCTCATAAGTAATGAATCTCTCGGTTACAATACCAGAATAGGCCTGGGCCCACGATTCTTTCAATGCAATCCGTCGGGACCCCACAATATCATCCATATTAGCCTATTCGGGCCTAATATTTATAAAACCCATAACCGAGCTAACAGATAACGCCCAACTAATAAAATCATAAGAGGTCGCGACCCTATACGAGAACTCATCATCATACTTTAGGTCGCTACTCTACAAACCAACTCGCCCACCTCTCAAAAGAAATGTTCCTTCCAATAAATGAGGTCTCTTTCCATAAATACCGGCATGAATATTTAGTGTCGTATCAATTAAAATGAAAAGAAAAACTAAAATAATTAGCAATATTACCGTGGGACATAGTTTTTTTTTTCTTTTTGCTTTTCATAATTTAAAGAAATATGGATTAATTGAAAACTTGCACATTAAAAAAATGTTATTGTTCTTAGTTCCGTGTAATATCTATAAGGACTCGTGGTGTCTGATCTTTACATTTACAATTTATGTTTTAAAAACATCTATTATACGAACTTGTAATAACAATCAACGCATTCTCGTTCTGTCAAGAGAAGATTGACTATGGTGAGAGTAACACTATTCATAGAGGCACTACCATCAACCTTTTCGATCTTAGCCCTTATTGTCTCTTTGAAATTTCATAGCATGGACTTCATCTTGCAATCGAATACTCTCATTAATATTTCCTACGAACAATGCAATCTTGTCCTCCTATCAAAGACATTGATAATGCAAATTAATGACCAAACATAACAAAACTACATTAAAAATTATTGTACCCCAATGAGTAAATAAACAAAAATTAAGAAGTTCAACAATATATCCACATATAGCTAACCTTGACACACAATAAAACTAAATTACATTATCTGCCCAATTAGTAATTTTCCAGCATTCCAAGATAATTTATTTTCCAGTTTATGCTCAATAAATGGTATCATCACCATGTTTCTTAATCATGAGAAAACTATTAATTAAACAAAGTAAAAATAAATTAAAAGGCAAATCAAACACATGGGTTATTATTTATAATAAACTACCTTGCGCTTCATGAGAGCGAGCTTGGAGAGCGAGAGAAAGGTTTTCTTGACTTTGTATGAATAACTACAAAATATTCCGAGCACAAACAGGAACGTAACAAAAAATATTACAAAACTGGAAATTACAAACAAAACAGAATATGTAAAAAATAGTCGAGTAGAGTCGAGCTCTGTCTGCAAGACGAAATAGCCCCGGTAGTGCCCTTCGGTTTTGGCTATTCGTCCCCAAAGATAAAACGACTAACGTCTCTGGTGTTACAGCACTGTAAATACCAGAGCTCCGGCGAACTGGACAGAAATTGGTCTGAGCTACGTAAGAAATAAAATGCAGAAAACAGTATGCTGTATGCTTGAGAGTTTCAGGTGCTTCAGTTATTTTTCGTGTGTCAAAAAATGCAAGAGAGCTCACCCTTTTATAAAGGGTTTCCAGTGTAGGTAACAGCCTGCTTAATGACGTCCTTAAAGGCGTCATAAAGCCATTCAAACAGTTAGGTATAGCCAGCATGAACTTGGACTTGTTCAGCGTGCAAATACATTGCATGTTTGAATTCAAAAGTTTTAGAAACGTCTGAACGTTTCGTAACGGTCAGGAAGAGTTCAAAAGCTTAACATCTTTTCAGGTGCGTGTAATTTCAAAAAAGAAACCAGGGTTGAACCAGAACCTGAACCACCTCAATCGGAACAGCCAATTCGGACCAATTGCCCAAGACCCAAGTCCCAAGTCCCAAGGCCCAGGTCCGGGATCGGGACCGGGCTCGGGCTCGGGCTCGGATCCGCCATCTGCTTCGCCGAAGGCGGATTGGCGAACCCAAGTCCAAGAGCCCGTGTGAGCTTCGTTTACACAAAGCCCACAATACCCGCTGGCCCACTTGATGTCCACTCATTAAGAGTTAAACACTTTTAAACTCCATTCCACATTGAATATTATTCATGTGGGATAAACATTAAAGCATAAAAGCACCCATTCAACTTCCAAACACCATTTCTCACTCACCAATAAATGGATTTGAGAAATTTAAAAAGCTATAATTATCTACACGACACGTAGATTAAGCTTATACAACTCGTTAACATGAATTTACGCTGTACCATTAAATTAGAATTAATCCAATTTACAACAATCCCCCACATGAGTGAGAAACTCCAAAAAATGAAATGCATGAATGCAAATACATAGCTCAGTCCTTAAGAGACAATAGAGAATAGGGATAGGTGGCTTGTGGCCTTGAACCCTCCTTAGTTAATACTACCGAGCATACCGGTGGATTAGTGAACATAATTCTTGAACTATTCCCCTTTGTGTATACTAGACAATAGTACCAACCCACTAAGGTCTCAAAATTCTTCCGTTCTCACGTTTGTGTCCGTTTCTGGCCATGGACAACTTCCTTGGATTCATAAGCTTTAGTAGAAGCGGCCCTCACTTCTCGCTAAAAAGACCTGAACAAGAATCATTAAAAATTAGAGATTTAACCTCACCACGTGACAGATTATAAACTCTACTTTTGTGTTAAGGAATAGGTTCGTAGAGTTTTACTTACCCAGACTTTTGCAGTTTAGTTTTCCCATTGAACCAAGTTTGTGGGATCTCCACTCATCATGGTTGGGTTTCCACTACAATCATCTTTAAGATGTGGATTTCACTCCCATTCCTTCWGGCAACTTGTACATCTGATCTCGAGCTATGTTCTTAGTGAATGGATCCGCTAGATTATCTATCGACCTTACGTAGTCAACTGAGATAATCCCACTCGATAACAAATGTCTCACGGTGTTATGTCTCCGATGAGTATGTCGAGACTTACTGTTATACAAACCACTTCTTGCCCTTCCAATAGCAGCTTGACTGTCGCAGTAAAGCATAACCGGTGGCACGCGTTTCTCCCAACATAGAATATCTTCTAAAAAGTTACTAAGCCATTCTGCTTCTTCACCTGCTTTGTCTAAAGCGATAAACTCAGATTCCATGGTGGATCGGGCTATACATGTCTGTTTATTGGATCTCCAAGAAACAGCTCCTCCCCCAATTACAAACACATATCCACTTGTTGACAGTGAGTCCTTTATGTCGGATATCCAGTTTGCATCACAGTATCCTTCAAATACCATGGGGTGTCTACCATAGTGTAGCTCAAAGTTCAGAGTATACTTTAAGTATCTCAAAACACTCATAAGCTCTTTCTAGTGTTCTCTACTCGGATTTCTTGTATATCGACTCAGTTTGTTTACCGAGCAAGCTAGATCAGGTCTTGTACAATTAGAGATGTACATCAAACATCCAATGATCCTAGCATAGTCCTTCTGAGCAACAGGGTCACCTCTGTTCTTACTTAGGTGAATGTCGAGTTCCATAGGTGTCTTTGCTGGAAGACTATCGTGTGCATTGAATTTCTTGATCACTTTCTCAATGTAATGAGATTGTTATAAGACAATTCCATCTGGAGTCTTATGATTCTTATGCCAAGAATAGTGTCAGCAACTCCCAGATCCTTCATGTCAAAATTTCTTTTTAGCATGAGTTTTGTCTCGTTAATCACTTGTAGGTTGATACCCATGATTAACATATCATCTACATAAAGACATACTATAACAAATCTGTCATTAGTATTCTTAATGTATACACATTTGTCGCACTCATTTATCTTGAACCCATTTGACCTCATCACTTCGTCAAATTTCAAGTGCCATTGTAAAGGTGCTTGTCTCAAGCCAAATAAAGACTTAACCAATTTGCACACCTTTCTTTCTTGTCGAGGTTTTACAAAACCTTCGGGTTGTTCCATGTAAATTTCTTCTTCTAAATCGCCATTTAGAAAAGTTGTTTTTACATCCATTTGGTGAATCTAAAGATTGTGCAAAGCAACAATCTCTAGAAGCACCCGGATAGAGGTAATTCTCATCACAAGAGAGTATGTATCAAAGAAATCATATCCCTCCTTCTGGAGAAAACCTTTCATAACCAAACGAGCTTTATACTTATCGATTGATCCATCAGCTCTGAACTTTCATTTCAGAATCCATTTACTTCCTAAAGGTTTAAAACCTTCAGGTAAATCAGTCAGAATCCACGTATGGTTCTGCATGATCGAATCGATCTCGCTCTGTACAGCTTCCTTCCAAAATGAACTATCAGCCCGAGAGAATGCTTCTTTCAAAGAGTTTGGTTTTTCAACCAACATGAAAACCACATAATCAGGACCGAAGTTCTTCGCAACATTAGCTCGAGTACTCCTCCTGGGAGTTAGAGCTTCAAGTTCTGAACAAGGTCGTTTACGAGACTTAGGTTCAACCCCCACAAGTTCTTGACTTGTAGTACCTTCAACATTACCAATGTTAGAACTGGATGCAACTTTATCCTTACAAGGATAGATATCTTCAAAGAATATCGCATTCCTTGACTCAATGGTAGTTCCGACATTCATGTCAGGAACATCTAACCTATGGATTATAAATCGATAGGCGCTACTATTCAGTGCATAACCAATAAAAATACAATCAATCGTTTTAGGTCCGATTGTCACTTGTTTCGGCAGAGGCACTTCTACCTTCGCTAAACACCCCCATACTTTGAGGTATTTGTAAGAAGGTTTCCTTCCTTTCCACAACTCATAGGGAGTTTTGTCCCTTCCTTTAAGTGGAATCTTATTGAKGATATAGTTAGCTGCTAAAACAGCTTCCCCGCACATGTTCCGAGGTAACCCATAACTAATCAACAACGCATTCATCATCTCTTTCAAAGTACGATTCTTGCGTTCTGCAACTCCGTTTGATTAAGGTGAGTACGGAGCTGTAGTTTGATGAATTATGCCACTTTCATTGCACAATTCCTCAAACGTAGCTACGTATTCCCCTCCTCTATCACTCCGGATAGATTTGATTTTGAAGTTAAGTTGATTTTCGGCTTCATTTTTGAAGTTCTTAAAAGCTTCAATAGCCTCATCTTTACCTCTCGAAAGATAAAGGTAACATTATCTTGTGCAATCGTCAATAAAACTAATAAAATACTTTTTACCACCTCTAGTTTGCACAAACTTTAAATCACATATATCCGTGTGAATTAATTCTAAAGGTGCCGTGCTCCTTTCTACTGATTTGAACAACAACTTAGTCATTTTTGCTTCTACACAAATTTCACACTTACTTTTATTAACAAATTCATTTACCTTAAGTAAATTGAGATTTGATAAACGTTTTATTGCATTTAAATTAACGTGGCATAATCTACAATGCCATGAGCTAGAGCACTCAGTCAAGTAAGAGGAATCAGAAGTAATTTTATTAATGACTTGTTTTGGGCGTATAGCCATTACACTTAGTTTGAACAAACCATCTGTAAGGTAACCCTTACCTAGTGCTGTCCCAAACTTAGACAATACAAACTTATTAGCCTCAAGTCTAAAGCCATGAATAACTAGTATTGCACCAGAGACTAAGTTCTTACGGATGTCTGGAACGTGCAGCACCTCATTTACAGTGATCTCCTTGCCGGAAGTCATTTTGAGGACAACCGTACCAGTACCAGCAACTTCCGAAGAAGCTTCATATCCCATGTTCAACTTCCTTCCCTCACAAGGAAGGTATTTGGAGAACAAGCTACGATCAGCACACACATGGGCGGTTGCAGCAGTGTCGATGAACTAGTGACCACGGTTCTCGATCATGTTAGCTTCTTCAGTGATAACTGCAACGAGGTCATCACTAGTCAGCTCCCTCTCGGCTAGTTGGGCACTCGGCTTGGCCTTCTTCTGCTTAGGCTTGCGACAGTTCTTAGACATGTGTCCAGGATAACCGCAATTGTAACAATTGCCTTCGAACTTCTTAGAAGAGGGAGCTTTAAGCTTAGAGTTGCCAGGACGCGGCCTCTTCTTCGAGTTGTCTCCTCGTTCAAGTAGGTTCACCCGAGGTTCATCCGAACTTTTCGAATTCTTGTACTGAACTCAAACTTCGGACTCAATTTGCACCTTCTGGATAACGTCTCCAAGTGGCATCGCCTTTCGTTTATGCTTGAGGTATGTCTTGAAGTCTTTCCAGCTCGGTGGAAGTTTATCAATCATGGCAGCAGCCGTGAAAGCATCCGGAAGAATCATCCCCTCGGCGTGGACATCATTCACCAGCATTTGGAACTTTTGAACTTGTTCTATAACCGAGCGAGAGTCAACCATCTTGTAGTCCATGAAGTTCGTGACTACAAATTTCCTAGTTCCAGCCTCGTCGGAACTGTATTTTTTCTCAAGTGCCTCCCAGATTTTCTTGGAGGTCTTTACATCCGAGTACACATTACTCAAGCTATCTTCTAGGCTACATAACAAAAAACCTTTACACAAATAGTCCCCATTGTGCCAATTATCGTAGGAAGCGTGAACATGGAAACTAGTCTCATCCTTGTCCGGAATAGGTGGTTCGTCTTCCTTCACGAAGTTAGCGAAGCCAAGCATCGTGAGGTAGAAAAGCATCTTTTATTGCCACCTCTTGAAGCCTTCCCCATTGAATTTTGGAGGCTTCTCCACCGCGGGCATGATCCGAGAGAAGTGCACCGGCGCATTCATCATTGGTACAAAAGTCCCCATCGAACCCGTTGGATGGTTATTCAAAATAGTTGAATCTGTTTGGGGAGCAGTTGCAAACAAATTCGGAACCAAAGTTCCCTTCATCCCAATGGGATGGGTCACAGCCGGAGCTGACATATTTTGGACCGAAGTCCCTATCCCAAAAGGGATCGTTCCAGCAGCCGAAGTTGTGGATGGGTTCGACTGGGTCATGCGCTTCGTCAGCGTCTCGAGTAAGAAATCGAGTGTTCCTGGGTTGAGAATGATCTCAGCCTGAGTAGTGTTCATGATTGGCGTAGACATGCCAATTGTCATGGTGTTCGTGACTGCGGGGGCAGTGGTCGTCGCCGAAGTAGTGGAGGTGATGGCCGAAATAGTGTCGCTCGTCGGAGTGCTGGAGGTTGACATCCTTTTCTAGTCAGGGATATTAAAACAGATTACAAGTTACAGATATTTCGTCTTGCGATTTTATGAATAACTACAAAATATTCCGAGCACAAACAGGAACACAACAAAAAATATCACAAAACTGGAAATTACAAACAAAACAGAATATGTAAAAAATAGTCGAGTCGAGTCGAGCTCTGTCCGCAAGACGAAATAGCCCCGGTAGTGCCCTTCGATTTTGGCTATTCGTCCCCAAAGATAAAACGACTAACGTCTCTGGTATTACAACACTGTAAATATACATTGCATGTTTAAATTCAAAAGTTTTAGAAACGTCTGAACGTTTCGTAACGGTCAGGAAGAGTTCAAAAGCTTAACAGCTTTTCAGGTGCGTGTAAGTTCAAAAAAGAAACCAGGATTGAACCAGAACCCGAACAACCTCAATCGGACCAGCCAATTCAGTCCCAAGGCTGAAGAACGAGGCCTGAGGTCTGGGCTCGGGCTCGACTTCGCCGAAGGCGGACTGGCTAACTCAAGTCCAAGAGCCCGCGTGAGCTTCGTTTACACAAAGCCCATAATACAGGTGGCCCACTTGATGTCCACTCATTAAAAGTTACACACTTTTAAACTCCATTCCACATTGAATATTATTCAATGTGGGATAAACATTAAAGCATAAAAGCACTCATTCAACTTTCAAACACAATTTCTCACTCACCAATAAATGGATTTGAGAAATTCAAAAAGTTATAATTATCTACACGACACGTAGATTAACCTTATACAATTCGTTAACTAGAATTTATGCTGTACCATTAAATTAGAATTAATCCAATTTACAACAGACTTGACCCTAACAACTGCTACAATACAACTACATTGAACTTGCTTCTGGTTCTCCACACCAAAAACCAGTACAACTAAGAATACAACAAGAGATCCATGAATCAACATGCATACATTCATAATACAATATCTAGAGTCTATAAATTCATATTCAATTCATATACACGGAAACGATAAATAATGAATATGGTCGAGAATGAGAATACCTTACCAATGAGTTTGATTCCTATATAAGAATGTCCAATATTAACAGAACATGATTTCCCCACCCCCATCCCCCAAGAATTAGGATATTTATGAATATAATCAACAATACACAGTAGTTTTTTTCTACAGTTATATTAAATTAAAAGGTACATATTAGATATGTAAATGGCATGTCAAATATTTCTACCAATTTAAACAATGTAAAGATTCCTCACAACCGATCCCTATTCTAATTTTTGCAGTTTATTTTGCTCTAACCAAATAGCAAACTCAAACCCATTTTTTTCGTTTGCAGCATGAATTTTCTCTCTTCACCATTTTTGCAGTGTTACTGTTCATCAACGCAAACATGCCTTTTTTTATGAAATTTACTAACCTAGTTTTTGTATTTTATAATATTAAAAATTCACCCTAAATTAAAATTTGAAACCTTATCCTGGTTTATATTTAAATCTGCAAACTAACCTTTTTGCTCAATTATGCTTTTTATTACTGATATATATTACTTTTATGTATATAAGTTTTTTTATAATATATTTTTAGGATAAAATTTAAGGATTCCAATTAAACATGATTTAATTAATTTACTTCTCTATATTTTAAATTTAGTAATGTGTTATTCATATTATGTATATATTTCTGCTAAGTATTTTTTTATTATTATGATCATCTACCTTTTCTTCCATGTATGTTGCATTGTAATTTTTAGTGGTGATAAAATAAGAAAAGTGGGTTCATGCCTCGATATTATCATAATTCGATTCGATCGTAAGAATCAATATGTTTTAACCTTGTGAAAGTAGAGGAAAAACAAAAATAAAATGAAATTATAAAAATAAACTAACTAGGGAATGTAAAATGCAAGTTGGTAGGATGCCTCGGTCGTATGTCTGTTTTGTATGTAATTGTGGTGTTTTTCTCATGTTTTTAAGTCGGGTTTTATAATGGTTTAGCGGTTTTTGAGTCGATTAGTTAAGTTATTAGGTTGTTTCTCTCGTTTTATTGTTTTTAGTGTTTCTTTTCGATTTTATACTTAATATGGTTATTTTAATCATAATTAATTAGTTTTATGTTTAATTTAGGTATTTTGAAGTATTTTGGTCTGGGGATGGTCAAGTGTGGGCTTACAAGTGGAGTTTTGGCAAAATCGGGCCTCGATTTGAAGTATTACAGTTGACACTGGGTACGTTGCTGACACTGGGTTACCCAGTGTCCGAGTCCACACCGCCGAGAGCCCGTGTGCGTCGCTGCCGAGACCTGCCGGCGTCGAGCAACGCAGGGTCGATGCCAACTCCTCTGTTGCGTCGATCCTTCCGAGCGTCGACCGATACCCCGCGCGCGTCGATGCCGAGCCTGCCGATCCACACCTAGCGCTACCGAGTCACACCACCGAAAGTTGCCAAGCCCGCCCGCACACTTCTGCCGAGAGCTGCGGACACTGGGTACACCGCCGACACTGGGTTACCCAGTGTCCGAACCATCTCGCCCAAATGCCGAGCCATGCCGAGTTCAAATCGAGCCATATCGACCCAAATGGTCTATTTTGACCATTTTGGGTCAAATTTTGTCAAACATGGGAAATGCAAGCTTATAAGACTTATTTGACCCATTTACCCATAATAAAAGCTATTGTAATAGAACGTCACTCTCATTTTGTAAAGACACCTCCTCCCAACCTAATCTTTGGGTTTGGTATTTATTCTCTCTAGCTCTTAGACTAAATTTTCAAGCTTTTTGTAACATCCATAATCCAATGCATTTTATTTTATTTTATTTTATTTATTTAATTTTCATCATGCATTAAAAATATAATTCTAGTCCCAAGCTCGTCGCCATAAAACAAAGTCCTATTTTAATTATTAAATAATTTAAGAATGCTATTTAAACGAATTTATAATTCGTTTTCCAAATAAAATTATATTATCATTTTCTAAGAGATTAATATAATTATTTAGTAATTTAATTATTTATTTAAATTACTATTAAGTCGTTTCTGAAATAATTTCGATTTCTAAAATTTTTATAATTTATCTATACTATAGTTATTATAAATAATTTGAAACTCTAATTAAGCGAATTTATAGTTCATTATAAATTTCTAAGGAACTATTATAATTAATTAGCAACTTATTAATTTAATTAATTACTAATGAATTGTCCATGAAATAAATTTTTATTTATAGAATAATTACATTTAATTGTATTATAATTATTCTTAATCATTTAAAGTACTAATGGCTTATTCAGTTTTAAAATTTAAGACGTCTTTTGGGTCGTTTCTTTTGGACTTGAAAACGAGCCAAACGACTAGCCCGAGCCCACCAAGACCCTACCCTAACCTTCCTAAATTAAGTTCATCTTTGGTTTATAAACCCAAAGTTCTTTTTTTTTTTCTCATCAGCCGTTCTTACAGAGTACAGCCGCAAGAGGTATTGTGTATTCAGTTCTTATTTTATTTTTCTTTCTCTTTTTCTCTTCCCAGCCCATCTCTAACCATCGCCATAGCCAAACATCACAATCGCCAACTCCGACGAATACCCATAGCCGAGGCGCAGCCACCTGCCGACTCAGCCACACAACAACCACAGCCACCTTACAACCCGAACGTTCGAGACGTGACCGACACGTCGAACAATCCGGATCCCCGAGACACCCCGTCGTCGTGCTGCCTTCCAGGCCCGAAACCAACCAAACTACAGCCGCAGCCCGACCAAGACCCGTAACACCAACTCGCCCGAACACAACCCAACAAACCCCCACGGCAAACCGTTCCCGGCAGCCCCACGTTTCCGACATCATCGTCGCCGAACAACCAAAACCCCAACGCCGATCCAGCCCCACGCCGAAGGATCACCACCACCAACCACAACCAGACTCGACAAACCACCCACAAAACCCAACCAGAAGCCGCAGCCCAAGCCGACGTCGCCACGGCCCGACTTCTGGATCGCCGAGCCCCACCACCACCAACCAACCCGAACACCAATCCCGGCCCGAACCCACGCCATGCCGTAAACCGCCACGGCAGAACCACCAAACCACCCCACGCCATGCCGTAAACCGCCACGGCAGAACCACCAAACCACCCCACGCCATGCCGTAAACCGCCACGACAAAAAACCACCAAACAACCCCACGTCAAATCGCAACTGAATCGCCAACCCAACCATCCCGAACGCCAACCTGCCTGAGGACGGAAGCCACGCTGGACAACAGCCGGCCCGAACAACCAAAACCCCAACGCCAAACCACCATCACCGCCGAACCAGCCCCACGCCCCATCGCCGCCCAACCGCAGCGCCTCCCCATCGCCAGACCATCAACCCCTTCACCCCCAACCCACTGTTTCTAGCGGCCCGTCGCCAATTGAGGTCCACCGCCGTGCGCCGTTGCCGTTCGCCATTCGCCGAGGCGCCGCCATGGTGGAGCCGAAGGGGAACCTATGCTGGCCGATTTTCTGGAAAATTGAGGAGGGATTTCGCCGACGGGACCCACGTTGCCGCCAATTGCCGTCTCCGATTGCCGACTACTGCCGCCGAGAGCCGAGGAAGAAGAGAGGAGAAGTGTGCTGAGCTGATTTCTGGGCGTGGAGAAGAAAAGGAGGAGAAGAAAGAAGGAAAAGAAAGGAGACGGGTTGACGGGAGGATGATTAGGGATTTAAACCCTTTAATCCAAGTTTCCAAACTTTTCAATTGACTCCCAAAACTTTGCCATCCATTCAATTGAACCCCCAGATTACCCAATAACCTCAATCCAGCCCCTGAAACATATTATAAAAATACTTTCCAGTCCAATTTATTAATTTATTATTATTATTATTGCTATTATATTATTATTATTATATTATTATTATTATTTATTATTATTATTATTATTATTTTATTTATATTACTATTATTATTGTTATAAAAATTTTAAAGATGAAAATACTAATTATATATATATATTTTCTAATTGATTAGGTGACGAGCATTAAGGGGACTTAGGATTCAATACGTGCATATCACTCGACTTTCCACGACATTTTTACGAGGTAGGGACCACTGACTTGCCTATGTTAAATTTTATGTACTCAAATTTATGTGCTATGTGTATCATGCGATTCTATATTTCCAAAAACTAATATAGCCGTAGACCAAATGTGTCTGTGACCGGGGAAAAGGGTCATTGGGTATATCCCAGCGTGCTATAACCACGAATTAAAACCAGAGACCAAATGTGTCTGTGACCGGGGAAAAGGGTCATCGGGTATATCCCGGCGCGTTTTAGCTGCAGTCAACTTATTTTCTACGATAAAACTATGAATTCTATGATCGATTGTACTATTTGTGAGTTGTATGATTTTGCATTGGTTAAGTCAGTGTAACTATTGAGTACGTTGAGCTCATCCCAAATCAACAACATTTTTTCAGGTACAAACGAAGATGTCGATCGGATGGGAGACGAGTAGAGGAATGAAAATGTTAATGTTGGTTTTGTTTTTCTTTAAACTGGCTTTATTGTTTTAGATGAACGTTGAACTAGACGTAAAAACGTGGTTTTAAATTATAAATATCCTTTGACGGTGATTTGGTCATTCATATTATGTTTATTTCCGCTGCGTAAAGTTTGAAAGTCTTGACATTTATTGTGACGCCAAGGTTTCGTCATATTTTTCGTAAATATAAATCCTATTTTGATTAAAGTGAAATTGGGGCGTTACACTTTTTGCCTTGGGTTTGTAATATCAAGAAGGATTCAAGTACTCCCTTGGATTCTTAATTCCTTACAATTTCAATCAAGCTTTTGGATTCTCTCTTTAATTCCAGTAAGCTTTCTTTCAAATTCATGCTTTGTTCATTTTTTTTATGCATTTTGCCTTAGGTATTAGAATTTGTGCTGGATCTTGTGAATCATCTATGGAATCTAGTTGAGTGACACATCTAGATCATAGATCGAGGCCTAGATCTTTTAATTTCACGCAATTTCATATGTTTCATGCATTTTCTTCATTTTTATGCTTTTTGTCTTAGCACCTTGAATTCATGTTAGACCTTAAGAATTGGCTATGGAATCTAGAGTGACATATCTAGATCATAGATCGGGTCTTGGATCGTCTTGATTTTGAGTTTTTCACATGCTTTATTTTGGTTTTTATTTTTGTGCTTTGTTTCATGCTAAATCCTAGATCTATACTTTGTTCCTTGTTGTCTTCCATAATGTTTTGAACTTTCCCGTCCATTTTCATTGCTTTATCTATTTGTGCTTTCAATTTACGAAAATTTGCATTATTCAAGTTTTTATGCTTATACAAGCATGGATATACCTTGAGCATGCATGCTTGTACTTGATGAAACATTTCTTGTTCTTGCTAAATTTTTGATTTTGCTTGAATTTTCATTGAAGGCATACGACCGAGGCATCCGACCAACTTGTTATTTCAATTTATAGTGTAGTTTTCATTTTCCATTTTCCTTTTCAAATCTTGAAAAAAATTGATTCTCTCAATCGAATTAAATTCTGATAATACCAAGCCATGAACCCGTTGATACTCTCAACACCACTAAAAATCTACTAACAAAATGGCGTCGTTGCTGGGGATCGAACTCGGGTCACCCGTGTGACAGACGGGAATACTCACCACTATACTACAACTTGTAATTTCATTTCCTAGTTTAGCTTAGCTAGTTTAATTCCTTTATTTTCATTTTCCTTTACTTTTCAAAGCTTGAAACACATTGAATCCTTCAATTGAATCGAATTCCGGTAATACCAAGCCATGAACCCGTTGATATATTTCAATACCACTAAAACTCCTCTAACGAAATGGCGCCGTTGTGACTCGTCTTGGTTAAGGCTTTCGATTTGATTGTTGTTTCATTGTGTTTTTAGCTTTCTTTGTTATTTGACTTTTTGTTTAGTATGTTAGGTACGTATAGCTATGGTGGATACATTCCCAACATGGGAGGTCATGGTGCAAACCATGTTGGGAATGAGATGTTGTATAATGGCCTTGACAATGTGGGAGGGCATGGTGAAAACCACGTTGCCAATGGTGGATTCAGCAATGGTCAACCCGGCATGGGAGGGCATGGTGCAAACCATGTCGGGTATAACGGCTACATGGGTACGAGTGGTCCGTACGAGGGTTATGGTGCTTCTAATCAATGTCCGAACATGAAAAATCCAAATCCCAATCCGTATGGAAGTCCTCATGCTTACAATTTCAATCATACATCGATTGGTGGCAACAATAGTGCTCGAAATCCCGATCCGTATGAATTATTTGGTGGTGTGAGTTCTAATGCCCAAAATGCCCCTCCCGCCCCATATTCCGATGAATGCTCCTATTCCGCCCTCCGATCCGAATCTCTTGGCCATTTTGCAACAATTGCAAACACTTTCCGTCACGTTGGCTTCGTTCGATACTAAGTTCAATGCTCTCGAGGCTACAATTGAGCAAGTTAAAAGTGATGTGCATATGTTGAAGCAAGCGAATGAGGAAGACGAATTGCCAAGCCAACCTTCGCATCCTCTTGCGGTCACGACCATTGGAAGTGGTGGGGTGGTTGATAATACGATTGTTCCGCCGTCCGAGGTGTAGGTGGTTTCTATTACGAGTATTCTTCCTCTTCCCGATTATACCCTCACCAATTTTGCAAATAATATTACCGATGCCCCTATACCCTATCCATCAAGCTTATCCTTTGAGGTTTGCTTATGCATGGAGGTGGCCCAGGAGTTGGTCGAACAAGTTTTTATAGAGGAAAGGAGCAACGAGGAGGAGAGTGGCCGAGAAATCTATTTTGAGGATCATTCTGAGGATGATGAGCCCCTTGTCCATACCGACTAACCCATTGTGTTTGAAGGTGCCAACGACATAAGTGAAGGTGATTATGATTGTTTCGTTGAGGGCATCGAAAAATTGTTGGTGGGGGAGGTGGAGATTTTTGATGATATGATTGGAGAGCTTGAAGAGTACCTCGAGGGGATCGGTGATTTGTTCAATTTAGCCTCCATCGAGGTCGAGAGGAGGCACAAGCCCAAGCTTAAGACTCCTCCACATCCCCTTAAGTGTGTCTATTTTGAGAAAGAGGAGAGCAAACGATCATCATCTTTGCCAATCCGGAGCGAGCAGAAGAGGAGGGGTCGATTGGAGCGATTAAACACTACTGCAGAAAGTAGATACAAAGGCGCCTCATCCACGGCGGTTCTTAAAAAAGCGCCGTTCCATACTTTTTTACGGCGGTTTTCTAAAAAACTGCCGTTAAATCGGTCATTTAACGGAGGTTTTTATAAAACCGCCGTAGAATCGTACATTTTACAGCGGTTTTATGAAAACCGACGTTAAAAATGAACTAATTAACGGCGGTTTTTAAGAAAACGCCGTGAATTAATGAGTATTCACGACGGTTCCTTAAAAACCGACGTTAATTACTTCATACGTTAATTATTGTGGTAGATTTAACGTCGGTTCTATTAGAACCGCCGTAAATAAGATGACATTTAATGGCGGTTTCAGAGGAACCGCCGTAGAATAGTAAGCTACCATGTCACCAATCCTCGTCCTTATCAAGAAAAAATTCTGGGCCGTTGATCCGTGTCTCATCCGACGATCTGGATTAAGTATTAAACTAAAAAAAATATCAAAAAAAAAATTAAAATAAAAAACCTTAATTGCATTGTAGACCACCAAACCCGAAATATCATCTTCATCTGCTGTCGCCGAAGCAAAAGTCCGCCGCTGTCGCCGAAGCTCCTCAGGAACCTGAACCGGTTCAAATCGAAGAGCCCGAGCCGGTGCCGGAGCTGGAGCCCCAACAACCCGCCATTCCAGCGTGTCTCCCTCTTTGCCGACATATTCATCGTGCTTCTGTGTTCGTTGGCGATCCTCGGTCTCCTCTTCCGCCACATGAACATCGCCGTCCCCGTTGACCCGCTCCACAGGCAGATCTCTCAAGACGCCACTACATCCCTCTTCGCCTGCCTCGCCAATACCCTCGGCGCCGCCAAGTCCATCCTCCGTGTCGCCGCCACCGGCCATGACAAGCGCCTTTTCCTCAAGTTCAATTATTTCATCCATCCGCCAATTGCTTGATTTTGCCAATTATTTTCTGCCTACAGAAATAAATCCTCATTTTTATTTTTTTATTTATTTTTAAATTCCATCTGCACAGGTGGTTTCCTGTCTTTATATGCTCTCCGTGATTGGAAGAGCAGTCTCAGGCGTCACTGTTGCTCTCCGTGCTTGATGTTTAAGCATCCTTTTTTTTCGTAATTCCATTTTCATTAGACAATCTTTATTGACAAAATTGAGTGTGTTTTTTTTTTTAAATTAGAAATTGGTTGGGATAAGTGATTTCTTGCTGCAGGATTGTGTTTATTATATCTCTACATGGTTATTGAGAATTCAGCAACGAATAATAGCACATGTTTAACAAGGATTTCCGGTAGACTAGACTGTGTTCAAGATAACAATGTGCCCATATTTCAGGTGCTTACCTATTATCCTATTTCATCCTAGCATTTACTTTATATTATGACTCTAAAAACCTGCGAACATTTCGCATGAAATGTTTTTCCAGTTATATAGTAATATAATAATTATTTTTCTTATATACCAGGTTGGTAAACTACTTATCTCAGTTTATGTGTTTTGCAGGACCAAGCGTTTGCCGATAATGATGCATTTTTCCACGGACCTTTGTAATAAGACGGCCTTTATGGAAAATGCTTTGCAATCAGCTTGTTTTTTGTTTATCCTCCTAACCAGGTCAAGCTGCTTATAAATTACTTTTCTGCAGGTGTGCTGCTTCTTAAACTCTGTCTGATGTTATGCAAGTCATTTGGTGATGATGATACTCATTTTCTTGGTTTAACTTTATTTGTTGCCTTTAACATATTCTAGAATTCATGTTCTTCATTTTCCAAAGATTTTGCCTAGTATAATGACGTATACACCAAGGTTTATTTCGTTTAAGAAAGACATAATGGAAGGGAATGAGGGTGACGTGCATGTTCAGCCGACCTAGTTCTGAATCACTTTTTTTAAAGAAGGAACTTTTCGCCTGTCTTTTCTGGTAATGTTCTTTTATCTACTTTCGCTATGTTGTAGTAATTAATGAATTTACGCTTTTTGTATACGTATGTGATGGGATCGATAGTTTGTTACCATATGGGTACTTTGTGCAAGTTGTCATGCAGTTCCCTGATTTGTTTAAATTTAAGATAATGAATGAAGTTAGAACTGACAAATGGAAAAGTGGTTTTATAGATTGAAGGAAGAAGAAAATTCAAAGTTGAATCTTCGGATAAGTCTTGTTTGTAATAAATGAATTTGTTTGTCACTGAAAACTAGCTCGCAGCAGAATAAAACAATTTAGAATTGGGATAACATAGATTTCATTACTAATAATTACTAGGTTTCATATATCTTGTAAATGTATTTACTTTCTTATCCATTGTAAAAATAAAAATAAAATCTTTGCTCTATCCCTGATTGTTTAAGTAGAAATTTGGAAAACTGAATAGGTTTATTCTGGATATTCTTCACTTGAAGTTAATGTGAAACTTTGACCCGAACGAGTGTTTCCTTTTAGTGYTATGGTCATATGAAAGGGTCTTGCGAGTTGATGAAAGAATGGTGGGTCTGGGGGTAGCAAAAGTTAGTGAAAAGTTTTAGTGTTATGGAATTTGATATTTTAAATTAAGCAGCTCATAATAATTTAATATAGAGATAAATTCTTTTCATAGTTTTTCCATATATCAAAATATGGTCGAGGATGCTTTAGAGCTTCTTCTATAATAGGTCATTCCTCCGAATCTTTAGTATATGTTATTTTTCTAGATTATTCGCATTTATGTCGGTGATGTATATCATAGCATATTTTGATTTGATATATGAAATGCCTTAATTGAACTTAAAAAGTGCGCCAATTTTTTGTTCTTAGTGCTATATTCTTAATCTTAGTTTCTGACGGTTTTTATAGGGTTACCTGATGCATATTTTCTAGATTCCTATACTATGATTGCATATTCACATCAAAGTGAAATACAGTAAAAAGATATATTGTTTCTTTCGATTTATTCCATCTAAGTCTGTTCCCTTCCACTCACACATCTATACATATGATAATCTTATCCATCAAATTCAAAATAATACTATGCATTCTTATATTTGTTATTTGAATATAAGATTAGGTAAAATTCCCTCGTTTTTAATTATATTTTTTCCGAATTTTTTTATCTTTTTCCCGTTGAAAAATATTTCGGATACTTCATTTTCGATATGCACCTGTTTAAGAAAAAACTCGTATTTTATTCAATTAATTGAGCTTATATTTTCTTTTGTGCATTCTCTTGAATCCTTATTCTTAGAACAATATATTGGAATGTCCAAACAATTTCAGTCAGACATTTATTGCAACTTGTTTCAACATGAGATTAATGTTCAAAATAATATTTTGCAGTGTGCAAGAAAAATCATGTCCTGAGAAGGCAGCATGGACAACAGGACATCAGGACAACACGGATAACTATGGGCAACCATGAAGTATTTGGCGTACGATTAGGAGGTTATCTCTGAATATGCTACGGTTCAAGACATCAGGCTTTTGCTTTCATTACATATGATTAAGTGGCAATGATCAAATATGTGCTAGGCTGCTGCTGATATTAGTAATCTGTTTTTCCCAGAAAAACACTTTTGCTTTTATGTTAGACTTTAATTTGATGCACATTATATATACATGGACAGGGACTTTCAAGTCGTACATGTATTTTATTCTTTTTTATTAATTGAGCGGAACTCGAGCTTAGTTCATTATGTTAGCGATTTTATTTGGTTTTCAAATCTATGTCCTCGCTCATGTGGATTTGGGGTGTTTGTGCTTGAATCTGAAGCTAAGTTTTAATTTTGACCAATAGAAACCACATTTGTAGACAAGTTGCACAATAAGCAATGAACCGAGTCGCTCGGAATCTCCAGAGAACTGATTATTAAGTTGAGCTCCTGTTTTGGAGTATAAATTTCAACTTGGTTTTATATAGTTTTTTATTTTGGTGCGCCTGCTTTCATTTCTTTTCTTTTTTTTTATTAATTTTTTTACTACTTTCTAGAAGGTAGTTTTAAAAACCCGACGTAAAATGTTCGTTCTAGAAAACAGCCTTTCTAGAAGGTATTTTTAAAAAACCGCCGTTAAAATGCTTCATTCTACGGCGGTTTTGGAACCGCCGTAAAAACGCTGCATTCTACGGCGGTTCCAAAACCGCCGTTAAATGTCTTCCAGAACCGCCGTTAAATACCACTTTTTTACGGCGGTTTTAAAAAACCGCCGTAAAATTTAACGGCGGTCGATACAAAGGCGGTTCAAAAACCGCCGTTAAAAATGAAAAGAAAAACCGCCGTTAAAAATCCTTTCTGCAGTAGTGAAAGTTCTTAAGGGTGCGATTGGTTGGAAACCTGGAGTTGTTAAGGGAGTTACCCCTTTGAACCCACATTTTGAAGAGATAGTGAAAGCTGGGAATTGGAGGTTGTTGTTGGAGGGCTTGATGTTTGCAATTTCTAAAAGCAAATGGGTGAATCCCATTAAATTGGTGCCCAAGACGAGCGGCATGTTATTTTTTGAGGATGGAAAAGGAGAATTGTTGGCCACGAGGGCTACGATGAGATGGAGGATGTTGATCGATTCTAAGAAGTTAAATGTGGCTACCAAGAGAGATCATTTCCCTTCCCCATTTATCGATCAAAGGATGAACAAGATAGCCGGCCAATATTCCTTTTGTTTTCTCGATGATTCATCGGAGCACTTCAAAACCACCATTCCACCTAAAGACCTAGCCGAGACGAGTTTCATTTGCCCACTTCGAATGTTTGCTTTTTGGCGGATCCTATTTCAGCTATGTAATGCGCCGAGAACGTTCCAAGTTCTTTTCATTCATTTTCTTTATTTCTTTCTTCTTATAATATAGATATCCAAAAACATTTGAAATTTTGAAAAATTAAAAAAAAAAATTGTTGTCTTTTGGTTCTTTTTCACCCTTATTTAGTTTCGTTTTGTTTTGACTTAAGTACATATTTTCTTGTATTTTTTACTTTGTGTGATTTCCTCTTTTAGTGTTTTTTTTTCTATATTATAAGAAATAAAGAAATAAAGAAATAAAGAAAATGAATGAAAAGAACTTGGAACGTTCTCGGCGCATTGCATAGCTCAAATAGTATTTGCCAAAAAGCAAACGTTCCAAATGGGCATATGAAACTCGTCTCGGCTAGGTCTTCGGGTGGAATGATTGTTTTGAAATGGCCCAATAACTCATCTAGGAATTTAAAGGAATATGTGCCGGATAGTGTTCCCATCGGGCAAGTAGGAGTCGTCTCGGCGAGAATTTTGGGTGGAATTGTGGTTTTGAATTGACCCGATGACTCATCAAGAAGACAAAAGGAACATTAGCCAGCTAGCTTGCCTATCATGTGGTCGATAAACGGGGGAGGAAAATGATCCTTCGTGGTGGCCGCTTTCAACTCTTTAAAATCGATCAACATCCTCTATCCCGTTTTAGCCCTCGTGGCCAATAACCCTCCTTTCTCGTTCTCCTTCGATACCATGTGAATGAGATTTGTCCACTAACTATTGGCAAGCAAAAACATCTAGCCCTTCTCCAATAATTTCAAAATCCCGGCTTTCATGGCTTGGATTCAAAGGGCTAACTCCCTTAACAACCCCGGGTCTCCAACCAATAGCACCCTTACGAACTTTAAGCGCTTCAATCGACCTTTCCTCCTCTTCTCGATTGTAATTTGTAAAAGTGATAATTGGCTTGATCTCCTCTTCATCCAAATAGATACCCGTGAGGGGATATGGAGTTGTCTTAAGCTCGGGATTGTGACCCCTCTTGAACTCATTGGGATTTAATTTGAACAAATCACCGATGCCTTCAAGGCACTCTTCAAGCTCTCCAATCTTATCATCAAAAATCTTCACCTCCCCCTCAAAAAAACTGTCGGTGCCCTCAATGACACAATCGCAATCTCCCTCACTCAAGTCGATGACATATTAAAACACAATAGGCTCGTCGTTACGAACAAGGGGCTCATCATCCTCACAACAATCTTCAATATTCACTTCCCGGACGACAACCTCCTCAAGGATCTTTTCCTTCAGATAAGCTTGTTCGACCAACTCTCGGATCATGTCCATGAATAAGGAATCCTCATGAGCTCGATTTAACATATTGACATCGCTAGCTAATTGGTCCATCGTAGCTGTAACGCCCCGATTTCAATTTAGTCGAAAAATCATTTATATTTTTAAATAAATAAGTGGAGGAATCTTGGCGTCACAATAAATGTCTAATTTTCATGATTTTAACATAAATATCAACAGAAAATAGAAAATTTTTAAAAGTTTCAAAATTATGCAGCAGAAGATAATAATATAAACGACCCAAATGCTATCAATTTAAAATTAATAGTTAAAGTAGCATTTGTTTGAAGTAAGACTTTTATTTAAGACAGAAAAAAAATTTAGAAAGACATAAATTCAACATCGAAAGTTATTATTCCCCTCCTTGTTTTCCTTTCATTCGATATCTTCATTTGTACCTGAAAAACACGTCGTTGATTTGGGATGAGCTCAACGTACTCAATAGTTACACCAACTTAACCCATGCAAAATCATACAACTCAAAAATAGCACAAATGACCATAGAATTCATAGTTTTATCGTAGAAAATAAGTTGACTGCAGCTAAAACGCGCCGGGATATAACCGATGACCCTTTCCTCCGGTCACAGACACATTTGGTCTCTGGTTTTAATTCGTGGTTATAGCACGCCGGGATAAACCCGATGACCCTTTTCCCCGGTCACAGACACATTTGGTCTCTGGTTTTAATTCGTGGTTATAGCACGCCAGGATAAACCCGATGACCCTTTTCCCCGGTCACAGACACTTTTGGTCTACGGCTATATTAGTTTTTGGAATCATAGAATTGCATGATACACATAGAACATAAATTTGAGTACATAAAATTTAACATAGGCAAGTCAGTGGTCCCTACTTCGTAAATATTGTCATGGAAATTCGGTTGGTGTGCACGTAGTTGAAATCGTAAGTCCCCTTAATGCTCGTCACCTAATAAATAAGAAAAATATATTTAATTAGTATTTTTCATATTTAAAATAGTAATAATAATAATAATAGTAATAATAATAACAATATTAATGATAATAATAATACTAATAATAATAATAATAATAATATAAATAATAATAATAAAATAAAATGGACTAGAATGTATTTTGATAAAATGTTTCAGGGGCTGGATCGAGTTTTTTAATAAATCGGAGGGCTGTATTTAGGCTTAATGGTAAAATCGGGGGTCCAATTGAAAGGTGGCTAAAGGTCTGGGGGTCAATCTGGGAATATGGGAAAGTGGGATGGGTATAAAATAAGGAACCCAGCCCTTAAGCTCCTCAAACCCGTCTCTCTTATTTCTTTCCCCCAAAACAGCGAAAAAAAAAAAACGACCAGCATCATCCCCTTCCCCCTTCCTCGGCCAACGGCGACAGCAGAACAGACGGCGTATCACCGGCGGGGAAACGTCGGCATTTCGGGGCAATGGAAAATCAGACAGTGGGCAAAAATGGCGATCTCCTCCCTTCCTCGATTATCGCCGTCGGCTGGAAGTACAGGCCGCCCGCTCCGCTCCGCAGTTGGGATGATGGCTGCGTGGGGTTGGCGATTGGAAATCGACCGCGGTTTGGCTGCGGCTGGGTGGCGATTCGGTCGGTGGTTTCTATTTTGGCGGTTAGGGTTACGATTTGGATCGGCCGATCGGTTGCGGCTGACTGGGATTTTTGGTTGTTCGGGCCGGCAGTGGTTCGACGTGGGGATGCCTCCGGTGGTTGACTAGAAATGTGGTTGGGGTTTGAGTGGACTCGGATGCTGGATGCGCGGCCGTGGTTCGATCGGCAAGCCTATCTATCCGGCTTGGGCGTGCGGCGTTAGACGGCAATTTGGGCGACTCGGCTGCATGGGATTTGTAGGTGGCGATTGGAACAGGCCTTGGTGGTATTGGCGACTGGAAATCGGGCTGATTTGGGTGATGTTGCTGAGGTGATGGGTTGGGTTTT
>BMAC01000227.1:1322917-1354397 GCA_014905375.1 Phtheirospermum japonicum | reverse complement strand
ATAAATAAATAAATAAAAATGCATTGGATGTATGGATGTTACAACCTACCCCCCTTAGAAAAATTTTGTCCTCAAAATTCCGCACTTACCCGAAATGCCAAAATTTGGATACTTCGTTTTCAACTCTTCCTCCTGTTCCCAAGTGGCCTCGTTCATCCCATGACGTCTCCATTGCACCTTGATCAACGCTACTTCCTTATTTCTTAGTTGGTGTATCTTACGATCCAAAATCGCTTCCGATGTTTCCTCATAAGTTAAATCCTTATTAACATCAAGTTCTTCGTAACTCACAATGTGGTGTGGATCGTAGACATACTTTCGTAGCATTGACACATGAAAGACATTGTGGATGCTCGACATATTGGGTGGTAGTGAAAGCTCGTAAGCCAATTCTCCGATTCTCCTGAGAATCTCAAACGGCCCTATGTACCTTGGCTTCAACTTCCCCCTTTGACCAAATCTTACAACACCTCGGACTGGCGCTACTTTCAGAAACACCTTATCGCCTACCTCAAAATGCAGATCTTTTCTTCGATGGTCCGCATAAGACTTTTGTCGATCCTGCGCAGTCCTAATTCGATCTCGGGTCGTGGCGATGTGTTTAACCGTCTCTTGTACCAGTTCGGGGCCCAAAATCTTTCTCTCCCCTACTTCATCCCAGTACAAAGGAGATCTACACTTTCTTCCGTACAAAGCCTCGTATGGAGCCATACCAATGGTGGATTGGTAACTGTTGTTGTAAGCGAACTCTACCAATGGTAATAAACCTTCCCATTGACTTCCCAAGTCAAGTATACAAGTTCTCAGCATATCTTCCATGACCTGGTTAGTCCTCTCAGTTTGACCGTCTGTTTGTGGATGATAAGCCGTACTGAACTTCAATTTAGTGCCCAGAGCACTTTGCAAGCTCTTCCAAAAGTTCGAGGTGAACCTCGTGTCTCTGTCCAAAATAATCGAGACCGGTACTCCGTGAAACTTAACAATTTCCCGAATATAAATTTGGGCATATTGTTCCATGTTGAAGGTCATCTTGACCGGTAAAAAGTGAGCCGACTTGGTTAGACGATCTACTATCAAACTGCCTTGTTAACTCTCGTCGATGATGGTAAACCTACCACGAAATCCATCGAGATATGCTCCCACTTCCATTACGGAATCTCTAGTTGTCTTAGCAAACCTGACGGTCGTTGGTGTTCAGCCTTGACTCGCTGACAAACTAGACACTTTCCCACAAAAGTGGCAATGTCTCTCTTCATGCTCCTCCAGCAAAACTCTGTCTTCAAGTCCTTATACATCTTGGTACCACTAGGATGTGCAGTGTAAGGAGTGCAATGGGCTTCTTCCAGAATCCCTTTCCTTAGATCCTCGTCTTTTGGAACACAAATTCTTCCTTCGTAAAACAATACTCCATCGTCTGCTAAAACAAAACCTTTGATTGTTCCTTTCTGCACTTTCTCCTTCATCTTGCTTATGAAACCATCCTGRGTTTGAATTTCCTTGATCCTTTCTCTCAAAGTTGGTTGCACCACTAAGGATGCTAAGATCCCCTTCGTGTTCTTTTGAGGTATCACCATTTCGATCTTCATCTTGTAGAACTCCTCAACCAACTTATCTTGTTCGGATAGTAAACTCATCAGTCCTCCTTTACGACTCAAATCATCAGCTACCATATTCGCCTTCCATGGATGGTAGCTAATGGTACAGTCATAATCCTTAACCAATTCCAACCATCTTCTTTGACGCATATTCAACTCCTTCTGAGTGAACAAATACTTCAAGCTCTTATGGTCGGTGAAAATCTCACACTTGCCTCCATACAACTAGTGTCTCCAGATCTTCAAAGCATGAACTACGGCCGCGAGTTCCAAATCGTGCGTAGAGTAGTTCGTCTCATGGGTCTTGAGTTGTCGTGACGCATAAGCCACTACTTTCCCATGTTGCATCAGGACGCAACCCAAACCTTGTTTTGACGCATCGCTATAAATAACGAAGTCCTTCGTTGGGTCGGGAATTGTCAAGACGGGTGCGGAAGTGAGCCTTCTTTTCAGCTCTTGGAAACTCTCCTCGCACTTCGTGCTCCAAACAAACTTCTCCCCTTTCCTCGTAAGCCGAGTCATCGGCACAGCTATCTTAGAAAATCCTTCGATAAATCTTCGATAGTAGCCTGCTAGACCCAGAAAACTACGAACTTCACTCGCATTCGTGGGGGTAGCCCATCCATTTATCGCTTCAAACTTAGATGGATCCACTTCTATCCCTTGAGCAGTGACGATGTGACCAAGGAACACTACTCGGTCCATCCAAAACTCGCACTTACTGAATTTTGCATACAACTTCTCCTTGTGAAGTGTTCCCAACACTATTCGTAAGTGCTCTTCGTGCTCTTCTTGATTCTTCGAAAAGATCAAGATGTCTTTGATGAAGACTATGACGAACTTATCCAAGTAGGGGTGAAAAACCCTATTCATCAGATCCATGAATACTGCTGGAGCATTGCTTAGCCCGAAAGGAATCACAACAAACTCATAGTGTCCATATCTCGTTCTAAAAGTAGTTTTCGGAATGTCACTCTCTTTGATCTTCAACTGATGATACCCCGACCTTAAGTCGATCTTAGAGAAGACACTCGCTCCTTTCAATTTATCGAATAAGTCTTCAATACGAGGTAATGGGTACTTGTTCTTTATTGTGAGTCGATTAAGTTCTCTATAATCGATACACATTCTCATTGACCCATCTTTCTTCTTAAAAAAAGGGGACCGGTGCTCCCCACGGTGAAACACTCGGTCGGACAAAACCTAAATCCAACAACTTTTGGATTTGTGCCTTTAGTTCTTGAAGTTCCTTCGGCACCATCCTGTATGGTGCCTTTGAGATAGGTGTTGCTGCTGGTGTCAAATCAATTATGAACTCGACTTGACGACTGGGCGGTAATCCTGGTAACTCTTCCGGAAAGACGTCCTTAAAATCTCGAACGATGGGCACTTCGTGCGGTGTCACCTCGACCGCTGTATTGCTCACCAAATTCACCAGGAAACCTTGGCATCTCTCTTTCTTCAACAGCTTCATGGCCTTCATTGCCGTTATCACTTGTGGCACCGTCTTGGTCTTGGCTCCAAAGAACTTGATCTCTCCACCTTCAGGGAGTTTGAAAGTTATCTCTCGTTCGCGACATTGTATCTTCGCTTGATATTTTGTGAGCCAGTTCATTACTAATATCAAGTCGAAATCCCTCATTTCGATCACATACAAGTCCGCCTTGAGATTCTTTCCTCCTACATCGATCTTCACTCCCTTATTCATCAAGTTCGTGACCATTACGTCTCCGGATGGTAAACCAACCTCTAAGGGTTCCTCTACTCTAGTGCTCTTAACTTCAGTTAAATCATGAAATTTTTCGACACAAAAGAGTGCGAAGCACCCGTATCAAAAAGCACAAAAGCAGGAATTCCCGAGACAGTCAACATACCTGTTATAACTCTAGGGTTCTCTTCAGCCTCATTGCGTGCCATGGCATACATTCGAGCATTTCCTCCATTGGTTGGTCCTGGCTTTGGCCCTCCACAGCCTTGTTGCCTTTGACCATACACAGGACAGAACTGCGTTGCATGCCCACTCTGACGGCAGCGGTAACACTTTCCTTGCATTAGAAGGCACTCACCAAAATGTCTCTTACCGCAATTTTGGCACATGGGCTTGTTGTCCATCCCCTGTTGTCTGTTCACGTCACCAGTCTTTTGTTGCTTGRMTTGGTSKGAACTTCCTCCTACCCACTTTCTCTTGTCCACCGAAGTTGTGGGTTTAGGCTTCACCTCATCCATTCCAAGACTTGACTCCACATCCTGGGCTCTTTTAACCATCTCCGAGTAAGGAAGGTCACCTTGTGCTGATAAGATACCCGCTAGTTGAGCCCTCAAACCTCTTTTGAACCTCAACTATTTCTTCAAATCGGTATCCACCAGGTGTGTAGCGAAACGGCTCAACTGGTTAAACCTCCTCTCGTACTCAGTGACCGTCAAGTTTTCTTGTTTGAGATTCAGGAATTCGGTCTCCTTCTGATCGCGATATGAGCGCGGGAAAAACTTCTCCATAACCACCGTCTTGAAATTTTTCCAAGTGAAGGCGTCTCGCTCCGCCTCTGAACAGGTTCTCCAATAAGCTTCCCACCAGTGGTCAGCATCTTCAGTTAGCTGAAAAGTGGCACATGTGACCTTCTGCACGTCGTCGCATACTATCATTCGAAATATTCTTTCGAGTGACCGAAACCACTCTTTCACTGCATCAGGTCCATCTCTCCCATTGAAAGTTGGTGGTCGGTACTGGCGGAACTGATCCACTGCTCTCGAGTTGTTGCCTCCATTCCCCAAACCGTTATCTTGAAGGCGTTGAAAAAAAAAAGTTGGTGAAAACCGTGTACATAGCCTCAACGGTCGTTTGGTCGAACTGGGGTGGATTTTCTTCATTAACCCTGTTCCCGCTTCTTCTTCCCTTTGGAAACCTCTTCATGGTTTTCCTTAGGATTTTGTTCTTTGGCCTAGCCCCACAAATGATGTTTGGTCAACAAAAATGACCCCATCGTATCTACCTCTAAAAAGTTGTAACTAATGAAAGCCTCCATTCCTTGGATAACAATCATACCAAAAAGTATAAACAACCATTCCCAACACAATGCAGTCATATCAAAAGCATCATCAACTATTCCCAAGACCATACAATCATATCCAACGTATAAACATCCATACCAAATACAATGCAATCATGGTATAACATGGAATGTAAATTAATGACTAAATAATTGTAATGAATTTTTGTACCTTGAGGATATCGACGAATGTTTGACGAGGAATAATAAAAACTATTTAAGTAATTTAAATATTTATTTTATAAACTTTTGATTTTTTTTTGACAAACGAAACGAGTCTACAAAACCAATCAAAACCTTGGCTCTGATACCACCTTTGTAACGCCCCGATTTCAATTTAGTCAAAAAATGATTTATATTTTTAAATAAATAAGTGGAGGAATCTTGGCGTCATAATAAATGTCTAATTTTCACGATTTTAATATAAATATCAACAGAGAATAGAAAATTTTAAAAAGTTTCAAAATTACGCAGCAGAAGATAATAATATAAACGACCCAAATGCTATCAATTTAAAATTGATAGTTAAAGTAGCATTTGTTTGAAGTAAGACTTTTATTTAAGACAGAAAACAAATTTAGAAAGACATAAATTCAACATCGAGAGTTATTATTCTCCTCCTCGTTTCCCTTTCATTCTATATCTTCATTTGTACCTGAAAAACACGTCGTTGATTTGGGATGAGCTCAACGTACTCAATAGTTACACTGACTTAACCCATGCAAAATCATACAACTCAAAAATAGCGCAAATGACCACAGAATTCATAGTTTTATCGTAGAAAATAAGTTGACTGCAGCTAAAACGCGCCGGGATATACCCGATGACCCTTTTCCCCGGTCACAGACACATTTGGTCTCTGGTTTTAATTCGTGGTTATAGCACGTCGGGATAAACCTGATGACCCTTTTCCCCGGTCACAGACACTTTTGGTCTACGGCTATATTAGTTTTTGGAATCATAGAATTGCATGATACACATAGAACATAAATTTGAGTACATAAAATTTAACATAGGCAAGTCAGTGGTCCCTACCTCGTAAATATTATTGTGAAAATTCGATTGGTATGCACGTAGTTGAAATCCTAAGTCCCCTTAATGCTTGTCACCTAATAAATTAGAAAAATATATTTAATTAGTATTTTTCATATTTAAAATAGTAATAATAATAATAATAGTAATAATAATAACAATATTAATGATAATAATAATAATAATAATAATAATAATAATAATAATATAAATAATAATAATAAAATAAAATGGACTGGAATGTATTTTTACAAAATGTTTCAGGGGCTGGATAGAGGTTTTTAATAAATCAAAGGGCTGTATTTAGGCTTAATGGTAAAATCGGGGGTCCAATTAAAAGGTGGCTAAAGGTCTGGGGGTCAATCTGGGAATATGGGAAAGTGGCCTGGGTATAAAATAAGGAACCCAGCCCTTAAGCTCCTCAAACCCGTCTCTCTTATTTCTTTCCCCAAAACAGAAAAAAAAAAAAAAAAAAAACGGCCAGCACATCCCCTTCTCCCTTCCTCGGCCAACGGCGACAGCAGAACGGACGGCGTATCACTGGCGGGGGAAACGTCGGCATTTCGGGCAATGGAAAATCGAACAGTGGGCAAAAATGGCGATCTCCTCCCTTCCTCGATTATCGCCGTCGGCTGGAAGTACAGGCGCCACTCCACTCCGCTCGGCAGTTGGGATGATGGCTGCGTTGGGTTGGCGATTGGAAATCGACCGCGGTTTGGCTGCGGCTGGGTGGCGATTCGGCCGGTGGTTTCTATTTTGGCGGTTAGGGTTACGATTTGGATCGGCCGATCGGTTGCGGCTGACTGGGATTTTGGTTGTTCGGGCCGGCAGTGGTTCGACGTGGGGATGCCTCCGGTGGTTGACTGGAAATGTGGTTGGGGTTTGAGTGGACTCGGATGCTGGATGCGCGGCCGTGGTTCGATCGGCCAGCCTATCTGTCCGGCTTGGGCGTGCGGCGTAAGATGGCAATTTGGGCGACTCGGCTGCGTGGGATTTGTAGGTGGCGATTGGAACAGGCCTTGGTGGTATTGGCGACTGGAAATCGGGCTGATTTGGGTGATGTTGCTGAGGTGATGGGTTGATTTTTGGACAGGGGTGGTAGAGAATCGGCTGGGAACGATCGGGTAGTTGACGGCGATGGATGATTGGGGTTTGTGGTTGGAATCGGCAGCCGATTTGGTTACGACGGCAGCCGTAATATGGATCAAACTGTATGTTCTTGAAAATTTTTGAAACACAAGAATAAAATTCCCTCTTGCGGCTGCTTACAAACGAAAGTTGTAAAAGTTGATGCTGATTATAATTTTCTTTATAAACCAAGCTTAGGATTTAATTAAGGAAGGTTAGGGTGGAGTCTAGTGGGCTCGGTTTGTCGTTGGGCTCGTTTCGAAAGTCCAAAAGGAGTCATTCCAATTTACGATTTAAGTTTAAAACTAAAATAATTCCGTTGTCAACCCAATAGTATTTTAAAATATTAAAAATAATTATAATACAAATAAGTTGTAATAATTTTATAAATTGAAATTATTTCATAGACGACTCAATAGTAATTTAAATAAATAATGAAATTACTAAATAATTATACTAATTTCTTAGAAGTTGATAATATAATTTTATTTAAAAACGAACTATAATTTCGTTTAAATAGAATTCTTATATTATTTAAAACTAAAATAGGAATTCGTTTATGGCGACGAGCTTGAGACTAGAATTATATTTCTTTTATGCATGATGATAAATAAATAAATAAATAAATAAAAATGCATTGGATGTATGGATGTTACAGTAGCATCAAGAGCATTAAACTTAGCATCAAGCGAGGCCAACGTAGTGGAAAATGATTGCAATTGTTGCATAATTGCCATGAGATTCAAATTGGAGGGTACAATAGGAGCATCGACTGGAATATCGAGGATGGGGAGGGTATTTTTGGCATTGGAGCTCACACCGCCAAATAACTCATACGGGTCGGGATTATGAGCACTATTGGTGATACCAATCGGGGCATGATCAAAATAGTAGGCATGAGGACTTCCTTATGAGCCTTGATTCGGAAATTGGCCACCAACATTCCCATTCGGACTAGCAAAGAGCTAAGGCAAAAATTATGAATTGAAGAACAAGCATGAAACATATGAAATATTCAAAATAAAAACGATCAAGGACTCAATATATGATCTAGATGTGTCACTCACCTAGATTCCACAGCCAATTCACAAGATCTAACAACAAATCTAAGAAGAACAAGCATGAAATTGAAGAAGAAGCATGAAATTAAAAGAAATATTACTTGAGTTAAAAAGAGAAACCAAAAGTTTGAACGAAATTTCAATAAAAAAAAATTCAAGGGAATACTTTAATTCTTCTTGAGCTTACAAACCCAAGTAAAAGTTTGAAATTAAATTTAAAATCTAGAGAGGGAGATTTAATCTCAAACCCATTCGTGGGTTGGGATGATGTTGATAATTACAAAAATGAGTGAAGTCCCCTATTTATACTAGGTTTAATTGGGCCAAATTAACCAAAAAGGCTTGAAGTTCTCGGGTTTGACCAAAATTGACCCGTGTTGACCTTCCTAGTCTTTTGGCACATTTTAGCTCGATTTGGCTCGACCATGGTTCAAGGTGGCTCGGCCATGGTCGAGCCTGGGCGCGCGTGGGCATTGGGCATAGGATTGGACATGGCCGGGCGCTGGCTGGCGCCGAAATGGGCGAGGCGCTGGGCGCCGAGACGGGCACGCACTGGGCGCCTTGGGCGAGAATCTGGGCATGGCTTGCGTGCCATGGCTTGACGCAGATTTGGGCGTCGTTGGGCACGGAAATGGGCTAACATTCCAGAATGTTTTCCCATTTTGGAGCATGCTCTTGGCATCGATTTAGACACGCCTTAGCACGGCTTGGCTTGAACTTTGGTATCCAATGCCTTTACATATGAAAATAGATTTTGAACATAGAAAACCAAGAATTTCACCAAACCTCAAACTAATTGAAGCCATTAACCCAATTAAACATAAAATCAACAAGAAATACGAAAAACAACAAAACAAGATAAACCACCTAGAAAACCTAACCAATTGACTCAAGAACTACTAAAAACGATATAAAATCCTAATTAAAAACACGAGAAAAATACTGCAAGTACATGCAAAACATATGTTTATGTTCACGAATTAGTTAGTTTTTTTTAATGTTTCAATGTAATTTATTCTCAAGTAATATAATTTCTTATTATTTAATAAATATTTATGTTACTATTTTTTACATTTATTTTAAGTGTTGATTGATAGTTATTATTACTAGACTCTTTGTGATATAATAAAGTTAAGAGGTTCAACTTGTAAATCTGACATACTTATATATATATATATATATATATATATATATATATATATATATATATATATATATATATATATATATATATATATATATATATATATATATATATATATATATATATATATGTCATGACCTGTTAGGCCATCTGACTCGATACTCGAATGTATTGGTTTTTGAATTATGATGTATTGGTTTTTGTATTTAAAAGTATTGTTTTTTCATAAATATCTGGCCTGTGTTATGATGCATTAGTTTTTGTACTATAATGTAGCGATATAAAATTTTGATTTAACGGATGATCCGTTAGTCCGGCTTAACAAGAGTCTTGCCCATATATATATTATGAAAAGAAATATTATTTTGAGTTTGAGAATAGGTTATTGGTTGGAGATAAATTACTGTTTGATGTGACACTTACTGCATTTTGGAGTTTGAGAACGAGGGAATTGTTGGAGATGACCCTATATGCATGCCTATAAACCAAATAAAAGTTTAATAAAGTTATGATCCACCATGATAATAAACAAACACTTGGCATGCATGCCTATTATGATTACAATTTAACTCGAAATTTAATACATCAAGTCAACTTCGTCAAAAGGGAACATAAAAAATTAGGGAATTTAAATATTATTTTTTGTTGAGCATTATACCTTGTTTTTTGGGTGTCAACCTTTCATAGAGCGCTTCGAGGTTTTTTTTTTTTTCCCTTCCCTTACACAAGCATGAGAAAAAACAAAATAGAAGAATGTGGAGAATAGTTGATCTATTTTTCGGTTATAATCTTCAGGACGGAGTATGGAATTATTTTTAGAGGAAGTGGTGAAACTCAATAAGGAATTATGGATAGAAGAAGCGGTGGTACAGAGATGAGACAAAATCAAACAGGATGAGAGTCTAGGGTTTGTGATGTTTAGTCAGCTATTTATATATGGTACATCTGTAAATAACTGACCCACTTAGGTGAAGAAAGTTAATTTCCATACAAATTTGAGGGTAAAATGGTAATCTCAAATTTTGATATATAGTGATAAAATCATTCTGATGCTGACTCCAGTATGGAAATATCATTAGATATGTGGAATATGTTGCGGGCCGGGATACATGTCTCGGGCTTCAATCCATCTAAACAAACATTGGAAATAGTACGATATCCCAGTATATCATATTCTAAAAAGCAAACGAGGTCGTAGTATAATTGTAATTTTGTATGAATTGTTTTCACCGTCCTTTTATTTTCTTTCAGATTTCGTTTATTTAAGAACTAGCACAATACCCGTGTGTAACACGGGTATTTAGTATTATAATATTTAATAAATAAATTAATATATATACATATATATATATATATATATATATATATATATATATATAAATGGTGTAAGATTTTGATTTTTCAAGTATAAATCACAATATGATTTCAACTCTTTCACTATCATTAATTTACAATCGGGAATAATATGGACATTTTATTATATTAAGCCTAAGATCTTTGAATTTTTTTAATCAACTATTTACCTATTTATTTATTTGGTAGTTGAGTTAGGGATTTTATTCAAATAAACCAAATATTCAATCGAGTGGATGGTATTTATTTAAAAATTTTTATTTTGTTTTTATATTGGGAATAAGAGATAAAATGGAAAATTATAGGTTTATTTATTATTTATTTTCAATTAGGTGGTGGGATGGTATTCATTTAGAATAATTTTTATTTGTACGGTTGAAATATATAGATTAAATATATTATTTATAGAATATTCACTAATGTCCATAGAATCTTTGGAAAGAAATTTTAAATATTTCTCATCAATATTTTATAAAATTTCATACTTTAAGTAATATGCTTATTAATATGGATTTAAATTATTGATTTCATACTTTAAGTAATATGCTTATTAATATGAATTTAAATTATTAATTTTATCAAATACCATGATTCAGGTTGATTGGGATGTTTTTTTAAAAAAACTAATGATTCCGGTAGCTTATATCCATTTCACATCTCAATTCATCATACACATAAACCGATCATGGATCAAAATTTATAATCACAAATCAAAACCAAAGTTTATATGTCAAAATCTTATTTTGTAACATTTAAGAACGAAGAGAAAAATAATATGGATAACTATTTATTTAAAATATTATATTCTAACACGGATAAAGATATAATCTAATAAAAATAAATTAGCATGAGTAGTATGACTAAAGAGTCAGTGTTTCAAAATGCGTATCGCTCACACTTTGCGTTTATCCCAACATTGCGTAGCATAATATATTTGTGTGTTACGTGAAAGAACACGTTATTATAATATTAAGAAAATTATTATATATATATTTTTAGTTATTTTGAATATAAAAATAATTATTTTTTTCTCAAAAATATAACTTAATATATAATATCAACAAATAGAGTATAAGTTCCAACAAATATCAATTCATAAAATACAATAAAAAAATAACAAATAATATAAAATTTTCTAATAGTATATATAATAAATTAATAAAATACAATAAGAAAATAACAAGTAATATAGGATTTTCTAATAGTATATATAATTAATATCTAGGAACAAGTAATCAAATTGATTAGAATTATTAATCAAATAATATAAATTAAAAATTGGTATGTTAAATACAACACTATTTATATAGAAACACCAACCAATTACACGATATAAATTAAAAAATTAAAATTGTGACACTTCGAATTTATTGCAATAATTATTGGATTTTAAGAATCCACCCTATTTTACTATTTCAAAACACAACTGCGAATCTTTGCGTCCACGTGGAACTCTGTTCTTTTTTTCTTTTGATTTGTGTCTGAAGCAATTTCTATTTTTTTTACTCTCAAATCCCCTATTTAAAAATACAACTTGAAATCTATAATGTCACGTGTCTCTCTACTTTTTTTCCTTTTGGTTTGTGTCTGCCGCATTTTCTTTTATTAATTTTTTTTTTCTATTAAACTCTCACACATTCTTTTCTTTTTCACACCCAACTATCAAAGCCGTATTTTATTTTATTAATTTTTTTTCTCTCAAACTTCTTTTCTTTTTCACACCCAACTATTAACTATTGCAATATATTACAATTCTTTATTAGTTTTTTTTCTCACGATATATTATAATTCTTTATTAATTTTTTTTCTTTAATTTTTGCGTTTCTATATGTTCGCGTTTCTATATAAATAGTGTCGTGTTAGTGGATTTAACATACCAATTTTTAATTTATATTATTGGTTTGCGTTTCTATATAAATAATGTCGTGTTAGTGGATTTAACATACCAATTTTTAATTTATATTATTTGATGAATGGTTCTAATCTATTTGATTACTTGTTCCTAAATATTTATTATATATACTATTAGAAAATTCTATATTACTTGTTGTTTTTTAATTGTATTTTATTAATTTATTATATATACTATTATAAAATTATATATTATTTATTGTTTTTTTATTGTATATTATGAATTGATATTTGTTGGAACTTATACTTTATTTATTGATATTATATATTAAGTTATATTTTCGAGAAAAAAATAATTATTATTATATTCAAAATAACTCAAAAAATATATAATAATTTTTTTAATATTATAATAACGTGTTCAAATAGTTCACGTAACACACAACGATATTTTGCTACGCAATGGGATAAAATTGAGATGTGGAATAGAGTTTTATAAGCTACCGTAATTATTAGTTTTTTTAAAAAAAACATCTCAATCAACCTGAATCATGGTATTCGATAAAATAAATAATTTAAATCCATATTAATAAGCATATTATTTAAATATAAAATTTTATAAAATATTGATTAGAAGTATATAGATAACACATAGTTTTTTAATAGAAGGAAGCCACCAGTCGGCCACCATATATTTCTTTTGGGATTTGGATTGAGCATTAATAGGAATGGCCACAGTTTTAATTTTTCTTTTGGGATTTGGATTGAGTATTAATAGGAAGTGCCACAGTTTTAATTTTTTAATATTAGTGGATTTAACATACCAATTTTTAATTCATATTATTTGATGAACTTTTCCTATTGATACTATGCTAGGTTACTATTTGGGAATTTTCCCTTATTATATATACTATTAGAAAAATCTATATTACTTGTTGTTTTTTTATTGTATTTTATTAATTTATTGTATATACTATTAAAAAAATTCTATATTATTTGTAGTTTTATTATTGTATTTTATGAATTGATATTTGTTGTAACTTATAATTTATTTGTTGATATTATATATTAAGTTATATTTTCGAGAAAAAAAGTTATTTTACATTCAAAATAACTCAAAACATATATAATATATTTTTTAATATTATAATAGCGTGTTCAAATAGTTCACGTAACACAGAACGATATTATGCTACGCAATGGATAAACGCCAAGTGTTGAGCGACACACATTTTAAAACCACTGACTCATCATTAGTTTAAAAAAAAAAAAAATCCCGTATTTGATAAAATCAATAATTTAAATCCATATTAATAAGCATATTACTTAATGTATGAAATTCTATAAAATATTGATTAGAAATATTTACAATTCTTTCCAAATATTCTATGGATATTAGTGAAGATTCTATAAATAAAATATTTAATGTATATACTTCAACCGTACAAATCAAAATTATTCTAAATAAATACCATCCCACCACCTAATTGAAAATAAATAATAAATAAACCTATAATTTTCCATTTTATCTCTTATTCCCAATATAAAAATAATATAAAAAATCCTAAATAAATACTATCCCACTAAATTGAATATTTGATTTATTTGAATAAAATCCCTAACTCAACTACCAAATAAATAAATAGGTAAATAATTGATTAACAAAAATTCTACGATCTTAGTTAGGTTTAATATAATAAAATGTCCATAATTATTAACGATTGTAAATTAATGTACTTAAAAAATCAAAACTTTAAACCATTTATATATATATATATATATATATAATATATATATATATATATATATATATATATATTATAATACTAAATACCCGTGTTACACACGGGTATTGTGCTAGTTGTGATATATTGCAAGGTTGATAGTTGAGTGTGAAAAAGAAAATGACGTGTGAAGAGTTTGAGAGAAAAAAATATTAATAAAAGAAAGGCCGGTGCCGTGAATGCACCATTTTCCACTTGGGTGTGGGAGGTATCGTACCCGGCTTTCAATAGTTGATAGTTGAATGCGAAAAAGAAAAGAACAGTCTGAGAGGAAAAAAAATTAACAAAAGAAAATATGTCTGACACAAACCAAAATAAAAAAAATAAAAAGACACATAGCGACGTAAATTTCAAGTTATATTCTTAAATAGTAAAATGGGGAGGATAAGTGTTTATTTTTCATTTCGAACAATATTACATCTATCCAGCGTGGTTCGTGATTGGGCTACAGTAATCGTACATCACATTAATTTCGTGGCAGCCCAATAAATTCTATTTAAACTTATATTTCATTTTTTCATCTTTGATGAGATGAACAATACGTGTAAATACTTTAAAATAATCCACTCAAGTATAGTGCAATAACACATGTTATTCATCAAAATTGAATAAAAAATAAAACATGGTGGGCATCTATATTTAATTTTAGGTCGAGAGGATATTTAACCCATTCGGAAATAATTTTCACGACTTAGACATTATGTTGGAGGCGCCTAGGGAAGTTCCCGTATGTCAATAAAATATAAAGGAAAAAAGAATTTGTTGCTCACAAGAATGATCAGTGGACCAAACAAGTCCATGATCACAAGTAGTCAAGGTACTAATGAAAAACTAAAATCTAACATCGTACAAATTAGCTAAATCCATGAAAACCGCGTTGTAAAGAAACCCTGGTGTGGAACTCCATCAACAATCCCCCTCAGTGTGCTTGTCTCGAGAGAATATTCGAAACACCATTAGCCTCACACAAACATGCGAAACTTGGAACTGAACTGTCAGCAAATGAGAAAAGAGAGATCACAACTTGTTACTAATGCATTAGGGAACCATCAAAGAGCGTGCATTGAATATAGAAACCACATAAATATGTAGAGTCCGTTATGAGCTATATAAACTCCCAATAGCTATCCAAGGCAGTCTTGCAAGTGAAAATCAATGCCTCGATTATTTCTAAGAAAGAGAAAAAAGTGTCAAGTGTTCAAGAGAAACATCCCTGCATAAAATCCCGATAATTACGAGAACACCGCTAAAGACGGTGGCTCTTGAAGCACCAAGACAACTACTATCCATGTTAACCTTAACCCAATTAGGGGAGGTGCCCAAAAAAAAAAGATACCTTCCATCAGGGGTTTAGAACGTGCCTAGATGCCAAAAGTGTGAAGTGTAGTGGTTTTTGAATCGAATTGGGAGGAAAAACCGGACGTAAAATGGCGAGCCTTCCAAATAAATGCCCAGACCTGCGTTCGAATGGTAATTTAGTGAATTCAAAGATCCTCAAGAATTCCCCTATTACGATAATTCCAAATCACCTAAAGTACGGTAATACTAACTAGGCACTAAACCATCAAAAGTTGTGAACTAAATTTCACATCCAAACACTTAGTATCATAATCGAAACACTGATGGAGAAATCTAAGTGACGTGAAATAATTCCTCAAGAGTCTGTCAAGTACCCGGAACAAACTTGGTACTCGGGGAAACAATGGTCCAAAAACAACTTCGTTGCCTCTAAATAGAAAGTTCAACGAGACAGCCTCAAAAAATTCCCACACTGTAGGTTATTTCAAAGAGGTAGCTTATCAAAAATAAATTGTCAAACTAAGAACGAAAAGAGGTAACTTATCAAGAATAAGCCGCCAAACCAAGAAGTGTGGGGGTAGCGATAGGCATGGCTATCAATCCATTATATAATTTTCTCATCCCCTCTTGCGGGAAAATGATCCCACAAAGAAAAGAATTGTATAGTACGAAATAACATAAAAACAGATTCATTTGAAAAAAAAAAGATTATGTGCCTTCTATATTATTCTATTTATTATTTACTCTATTTATTCGAATTGTTCCATTTTGACAAGAATCAATATGAAATATTTCAATCCGATTCGGTTCCATCCTAATGTAGTAGTATACCAACGAAGGGAACTAGTCCGATTTCATTGAAGTTACAGATTCGAGGAACTCGAGAAATTTTGATTGAATTATGATACAAAGAAGAAAAAGATCGACTAATCATTTTCAACAAACTTTATCTTGTGCACAAATACATTGGGTTATTCCCTAGATCTATGTGAAAATTCTTTGGAGTTTTTCACCAGGCCCGTGTCATGATTTTAACTTCTTAAATTCATTAAGGTTAGATAGACCAAAGAAAATGAGTATCACTAACTTAACCCCTTGATTGTGGGCAGGAAAATTCCTATGGAATTTCCCTTCGAAGATTAATGACCGAAGTTTATCCACGATTGGAAAAGGGGGGATTCGATCTCTTGATATACGTTTTTCTTTCAATTTTATGTTCTGCTTTAAACGAAGCCTGTGAGTGAATTTCTAGGAAAAATTGGGTTTCGATGAACCAACCAGTGAGTTACAAGCAACAGACAAGAATGAAGAAATAAAAATTATGCAAATCTGTATTCTCAATTTTCATTTTATTCATTTTTTTTTAGGGCTATACGGACTCGAACCGTAGACCTTCTCGGTAAAACAGATCAAACTTATTATTATCAAAATGATCTGAACTGTTTCAAAGACCCAACATGCATTTTTTTTGCATTGGGCTCTTTCATTAACTGATAGAAATATCAGCCAATTCGCCATATTTTTTCTTGACCGAAAAATAAGATAAGGAGATGGCTCCATGCGCTCTGATTCCTTATTTGGGATTCCGATCCAGGAGCACTACCAAAGTGTTTCAAAGGTGGGGTTATCTTGACGTAGGTCTGCCTCTGGCCTAGATCGTTTTAAGTTAAATGAAGTCTCTATCTTTCTTTGGAGTAATAAGACTATTCCAATTCCAATACTTGTTCAGAAAGAATYGTAATAAATGCAAAGAACAGACATCTTTTACCCAATAGCGAATAGTTTGAACCAAGATTTCCCCATGGACGGGGTGGGGTATTAGTATATCAAATACAAAATTTAAATGTGAAAAATTGTCCTCTAAAAAGGGAAATTGATCGTAAATTCTGAGATTTTCCTATCTTTTTATTTTTCCCTTCTAGACAAGATATTAATCGTAGATAAAATGGAATTTCCACAATAAAAGCAAATCCCTTTGATATGATTTGAGAATATAAATATTTTTGTTGCGCGCCCAAAATGGATTTGGGTTAGAATCATTAGGAGAAATAATCAAATGATTATGTTGATACATTCGAGTAATTAACCGTTTCACAGTCAGTAAACTGGATTTATTTGTCATAACCTGAATTTTCCGACAAAATCGATCTACCGAAACCACGATCATGAGCAAATGTATAAATATACTCCTGGAAAATAAGTGATATAGGAAGTCGGTTTGTTGAGATCTCTTTAGCTGTAAATAGGGGGCAGTCTCTACAACACAGGTTTAGGTAAAATCCCTTTGTGGAAATTAAATTCTTTTCAATTTTCATTTATGGAAATGAGATTTTTCAAAATCAAATCAAATATTTTTTCACTAAAATCACATAGTTTATAAGGACACTTCAAAAATTATATACCATAATTCTTTTTCACTATAATCTAGCAAATCTATGTAAAAGACAAAACTTCAAAATTCTATAATTAACATATTTTCATACACAAACATATACACGACATAAATTTAAACAACAACAATAAATATTAATTATTAAGACGAAAATCAAAAACTTTCCAAAGTTTATTTTCAACCTTAAACGTTAAATTTGGTAGCAAAATAACAAATAAAAAATACATGTATCCATGCAAGATCATTGAGTTCCACTTGGTGTAGAGGACCACACTTTCACCTCACCAAACATATAGGGGCGAGTAGGGGAAGAAAAAAAGTGTAACTGGGAATCTCATCTTTGCATTTGACGTTTTTCTGAAAAAAAAAACATGTACATCTGGCATTATATGGGAGCAGATTTGATATGCTGATCCAAGGAGAATATGTCTATCTAATCGGTGTCCTCATTTCATTGGGTGGGATCCATAGTAATATATATAGTACTGCCACATTATTAATGTCAAGAGAAATATGGGAGAGATTATTGAGTTTTTAAGCATACTCATACTTAGTCATTAATTGAAACAGTTGCTTATCGTTCATTAGATTGATTCGATATAGGTCTTGATAATTTCGATTCCTAACAAAATCGTATGCCTGTGGAACGATTAAAGGTTTGGAAATTACCCGATCATGGTCAAAGACTCAAAGTTGATCTATGGTCAGAAGAGCCTAAGCCATGATTCTCACTATTGGGGACGTGTCCACATTTTTTTTTTTCTTTTTTTCCCCAACTATATGTTCTTCATTTTAGAAATTATATATTAATTAGATCAATAAAGTTGTAGTGTGTTCCCTTAATTATTTTTTTATATTATTGATAATTTATGTTACCGTTATAAAAAATCGTGGATGTGGTAAGGTCTAGCTAGAGAGGGTGATGCAAAATGGCATGTGATTGTCAGTGAAAAATGACATGAAATGTCAGGAAGAAAGCAACAAATTAAGAGAAGACCGTTTGCTTTATGTGATGCTGAAACAGAAACAGGATATGTATTGGTGGGAAGTGAGAAAAGGGGGAGCATAATATGACAAATTGGTGCATGAGAGTGTGTGTATATATGTCGTGTGTGCGCATTTTTTGTATGGCAGTGTAAACATCTTTCACAAGAATTGTTATCAAAATATGTTCCGAAAACGGAAATTCGTATAAAACGTGGGAAAGCCATTTTGAAAAAAGTGAAAACTCATTTCAACACTAACACTTTGAGCCTTAATATTTTTATCTTTCAAAAATTATTTGGACAAATAAATATATCATTTCGATATTCTAACAACGTAGAACACGATTCCATATTAAAAGTTGTCATTCGATAAATGAAACAAAAAGAAATTGGTGTCTAAAGTTCACTCAATTTTCCTTCGTTTTTATTCATTTTTTCCAACAATCCCCACATGAAGGAAACTGACAATATTTCATACTAAAATCTAACAGTCGAAACTTGCTTTGGATAGATTGGGTGTTACTCTTTGAACCTCCCTTGTAGAAGTACATGTACTTTACTAGCTGACCAGTAGTACGCGATGTCTTTGAACTATTATGCCTTTGATGTAAATGATCATACACCGCACACAAGATTATTCCCAACTTATTTAGTTCTCATAGTTATGTTCATTATTGTTCCTGAACATACGACTGTTTCTGCGAGAGGTTCTAAGAATTGAGGCTCACACAATTTCATTCGAAGCGTCCTCTCCTTCCTCTCACATAGGTAATTCTTCATTCAGAGTAGACTACACTAGTTGGTTCGGCGCACCGACGTAAAATCATAAAATCCAAAGGCTTGTCATTATCTCCACACCTTTCACTTATTAAAGAATGGTTAAGAAAATAATATTTTCCATAGTGATTATAATAGTCCTTTTACAATTAGGTTGTCCTATATGGGATCTCAAGTCAACTAGGTTGGGTTTCCATTGTATCAACTCATTTCCAAAGGATTTAATACCATTCTCTTGTTATTTTTGCATTTAACTATCTATTTAACCCTTTGGTTAGCGGATCCGCAAGCATCCTTTGACTTTACGTAGTCAACATAGATAGTTCTAGTTGAGAGTAGTTATATTATGGTATTATGTCTTTGGCGAACATGTCTAAACTTACCATTATACATCTTACTCTTTGCTCTATTAATAGCTAATTGGTTATCACAAAGAATGCCTATTGCCGGCACAGGCTTAGGCAATCTCGTATTATCTTATAAGAATTGACGTAATCATTCAGCCTCTGCACCACATTTGTCTAAGGCTATAACTCGACTTCGTAATGGATCTAGCTATTATCATTGTTTAGAAGATTTCCATGATAATTCTGCCCTTCTCAAGAGGAATACATATCCATTTGTAGACCTAGAGTCTTTGATATCTGATATCCAGTTGGCATCTGTATATCCCTCTTGAACAACTGGATATTTACCATTGTGCAAACTAATTTCACGAGTATATCTCAAGTATATGAGTAGTCTCACAATTCCATTCCAGTGTTTATCTCCTGGATTACTAATATATCTACTAAGTCAGCGATGTCTGGTCTTGTACAACTCATCAGGTACACCAGACTCCCGATCACTCTCGAGTATTCTACTTGAAAAATACTTTCATCTCTATTTTTCAATAGGTGTTGATTTGTATCTATCGGAGTCCTGGCATGATACCAATCTTCCACATTACATTTCTCAAGCATTTTATCTACATAATGAGATTGGTTCAACACGATCCCTTGTGATGTTCATGTTAGAATAAGGTGACCAACAAGCTAGCTTGTGGTTGTGGTCTGACCATTCTCTTGTAATACAATCAGTTTTTATTCGTAATAATATATTTTATACTTATTGGCATTCCATATCTTTTATCCCATGCTTGTTGCATAGATATGGTCCTAATGAAGTTACTTTATTACGGTGGATTGGTCTARCAGAACCGTGAGATAATCCAGCACGTAATGTAACTCGTCGAACTTGTTCCTAGTCAAAGGGTTACGCCATAATGAGGATACAGGCCTTTCCCATTAAGACTAGTACTTAGTGTATGTGGACCGCGTCTCATCGGTCACGGTGTCTGGACATCGACATACATAAGTAGGTGCTCATAAGATGAGTTCACTGAACTCCCTCACCTAGAAATCTCTAAGTGGTTCCCACTCATCGAGTAGATGATTTCTATGGTATAGCGTACAACATTAATCCTTAAGACCCAGACCTCACCGTGACTTCACTAGAGGACAGGCTATGTTGTGACCTGTCTCTGTGTCTCTTTGGAGGCCAATCAAAAGGGGCAACGTTCACATAGTCGGGAATCTAGTGGGAAGTCTGTGCATGGTAGTAGGGGATTCGGACGCATGATAAGTCATGGATGTCCTGTGTGTTCTGATGGTTGATAAATCCTCGGAGTCTCTGGCCAGAGCTAATAGTGGGGTGTTTAGAGAAATGTGTTTCTCTAAGTCACACACGAACGGATTATCTTGAACCTAGAACGTACACACAGTTATTGAACTAGAAAGAGGTCTCGATGAACCAATACCTCTTGTTCAATCGGGACATAGATCGCGAAGGGATCGTACTGTACATATAAGCTATATCACAAGGTTCTTGCAGGCACTTCATTTGTATCTAGGGAATTATGATGCGTTGTTGCTAGGCGCCTCTCATAATTCGTTGGGTTCTGGTTTGACCAGTGATTAAGTAAAATGAGTTTTATTTAATCAGGGACTCTAAGGGACGAGTTCATATAAGAACAATATGTTGTTCGAATCACAATGTGTTGTGAACCCACGGCTAGCTTACACCTGAACCATTGAGGGTCACACCACGTGTTTCCTGATTATTGAAAACGATAGCTAGAAATTAATTGTTAATTTTAGCAAAGTTAGATGTCAATATGATTGAATCTAAGGTTCGTAATTGTGATTATGAATTGAGAAAAATACGAGAAAGTTATTCTGGACGCGAAAATATAATTGTTATATTTTTCGGAATTATCGTTTGTGAGAAATGATTTAATTCCAATGGGGTTTTTAATTTATAACAGGGTCAGCCCAATAAGCCTTAAAGTTGTTGGGCCGGTTTGTTTATTTAATTAAAAGACTTGGGCTTATGTTTTAATAGGTTTTGGTTTTATTTTTATAATTGGGCCAACCCTTTAGTTTTGGGCTTGAGCCCTTTAAGTTTAATAAAAAAAAAAATCTTATTTTTTTTAAAAGATGCAGATGGGTTTTTTTTAAAAGAATAAGATGAGAAGGGTTCTTTAGAAAAAAACACGACGAGAGTTCAACTCAACCCTAGCCTACCCCAGCCGCCGTCCACCTCCAGCCGTCCGTCGTCGCTTGCCGTCGGCCGACGCCACCGAAACGTTCGGTCGTCGATTTTCTCCGTCGTTTTCAATCTCACAACGAGACTAGTGCGTCGTTGCAAGTACGTCGGGTGATACGGTGTGTGGCACCGATTTACCGGAACCAGGCCGTCGTCTCCGCCGTGAGCAACACTGAGCCGTCTCGCGCCGAAACCACCCACCGTGCCGTTGTGACGCCAAGCCGAACGCTGCTCCCTCGCCTGTGCCGGACCATCTCCGCCGCACTGTGCCGTCGTGAGCAGCGCTTGCCATAGCCGCTGTCAAGCCGAGGAGTCTTGCCGCTGCCGTGCCAGAGAAAGCCGCAGCCGAGGATCGCTAGGCACAAGGTCGCCGCTGTTCCGTACCGAGCACCGCGTCGACTCGTGCCGAAAGCCGCTCCACGACAGCCCGCTGCTCCTCTCGTGAGCAGTGCCGCCGCACCCGCTGCCGCCTCGCCAGTGCCCGTCGTCTCCACCCGGCAGCCGCGCCGACGACCGCCTGTCACCGTGCGTGAGGTATCTGTGTGCAGTTTGTATAAATATATGATATTTATATTGTGTGTGCTGTGTGTATGTATATGTATGACATATATATATATGGTGTGCTGTGTGTAAATWGTATATATATGTAAGTGCAGTGTATGTATGAATTGGTTAAGCATGCATAATATTTGTTTATTATGTATGTGTGTTAACACTCTGTGTATGTTCTATGCATGTATATTATGTATTATATAAAGGGTGTGCTGTATGATTTATATATATATATAATATGTAAATGTATGCATACTTTATGTGTTGTAATATATATATATATAAATATCATGCATAATGATGCATGCTGTATATAATTATATATATAATTAAATATATAATTAATATATTAATATATGTATAATTGTTATATATAAGTTTAATATATTAATATATATAAACATTTGTTATATATGTGATTAATATATTAAATAGGAACCGATCATGCTTGTTTGATTTTTGGAAATCGAATTGTTTCTATGAATTAAAGCAAATTAAAACATTGTTTGAATTAATTGATTTTAAAATTGGACCGTCGTCAATTTGAATTCGATTCAAATTCCTTTTATTTAAAATTTTTTGTTTTCCGCTGCGCGACGGTACCATCAAATCCCAACAGTTCAATGGCTTCTAATTCCAAGTATCATATTAATTAGGCCCATATCTTTCATGTCAAATATCAAATTCAATATATCTTTTAGGGATTTAACAATCTTATCAGTGCTACCAACAAAAATCATGTCATCTAAATAAAGACATAAGATAACATATCCTAATTCATTGTCATTAACGTAGATGTATTTATCCCATTCATTGATTTTGAATTCACTCTCCACCATGTCATTATCAAATATCTCATGCCATTTTCTTGAAGCTTGCTTTAAGCCATAGAATGACTTAAGCAATTTGCAAACCTTATTCTCTTTACCTGGAGCAGAGAACCCTTTAGGTTGCTCCATGTAGAATTTTTCTTATAAATATCCATTTAGAAAAGCGATTTTCACATCCATTTGATGTATTTCCAGATTTCTCAATTCATCTATAACAATAATCATCCTTAGGGATGTTATTCTAGTTACTAGGGTATATATATCAAAGTAATCAAGACCTTTCCTTTGCTTGTAACCTTTAATTAAAAGTCTAGCCTTATATTTAACAATCGTTTCGTCAGCTTTCATTTTCCTTTTGAAAATTCACTTATATCGTAAAGGTTTGCTTCCATGAGGAAGATCCACTAGTTCCAATGTGTGATTTTGAAATATTGAATCAATTTTGCTTTTAATTGCCTCTTTCCATAGAGGTCCTTCTGTAAAGCTCACTGCTTCAGAATAATTCTGCGGTACAGTTTCAACCATGTAAGTTAGGAAATCAGGACCACATGACTTTTCTAACCTAGCTCTATTTCTTATACGTGGTTGTACCTTGACGTCTTCATCTTGTCCTTTTTTCATCATTTCTATAGTCTTTTTAATGGAACTAGATTCCATTTCAAACATAAGTGCAAACACATGTTCAAAGAACAAAGGATTTCATGACTCAATTATCGTAATCTTGTGTATGCCTTCAATATTATACTCATGCACAATAAACCGAAAAGAACTCTATTATGCGCATATCCAGTTAATATGCAATCAAAAGTTATTGGTCCTATTTTAAACTTGTTAGGTATATGTATTGTAACCGTGGCAAGACAACACCACATTAGTACGTATTTATACAATGGAGTTTTTCAATGCCATAATTCAAATGTGATATTGTCCTTTTTCATTTGGGTCACCTTACTTAAAGGATAATTAGCTGACAACACAGCTTCCTCCCACATGTTCTAGGGTAATCCAAAACTTAACAACATTGTATTCATCATTTTTTCTAATGTACTATTTCGTTCAACAACACCGTTTTGTTGTAGTGAATAATATGTTGTGGTCTCATGCCTTATTACATATTCACCATAAAGATTAGGATATCAGGATATTCCTCCAACTTTGGAGGAGTTTCACTTAAGAACCTCGCAAGGTTTAGAGTGGTCAGGTAAAAAAACATCTTTTATTTCTGTTTCAACCCAAAAAATGACCAACATTAAGACTGCCTAAAACCTTGAACACCTTCCTGATCTGCACCATAAACAAAAGTTAGAAAGGACCACCGGTGATTTTCGGTGGAAACCTCTCCGATTCTTAAGTCAGTAAGCGTTTGAGGTGTTTTTCAGAAAGAAAGCAAGAATGCTCAAGAGAATGACATACCTCTCTCAGCCTTGGGCTGAGATATTTATAGCTTCTCCTAGTGGGGACCCCATCCGGGATCTCAGGAGCACACGCCGTGAATCAAGGGCCGTTTGGCAACCATTTCTGACAAGTGGTCCCACTTGTCTTTCTGTTGGAAAATATAGGAGTCAGATCTGTCCTGTCTCAGGTCTTTACCCTTTTTTCCTTTTTCACACCACCTTGGTATCGGTACCAGGGCCCTGGTTTTTGGCCAGGTCTTCTTTATTTCAATTCTTCATCCCTTCCGTGCTATCTCAACAAGGAGTTCGACAACATTCCAAGAAGCTGACCTGTCGGGATCTCCTTCTCCCCATTAATGTCCCCGTGCTTCAACAGGTTAGATCTTGTGAGGACGAGCTCTATTCCTGGAGGAACTGAGCCAAGCCTTTCACCAAGGCCGGGCTTAATTTCTATCCTCGGAACCTCAGGTCGATTCTGCCTTTAGGCCTTCAATGATTCTCTAGGGCTACCCCAACCAGGTCTGGTATAGGTACGGGCCCTATGAACTCCTCCCCCCCCCCCCCCCAATAGTTGGGGTAGATCGGTATTATCCCCAGATTTTTTTTAATTTTTATTTTTCAATAAATGGGGTCATCCTGTCCTTTATGACTTCTCGTACTAGGGGAATCCCGAGATATCCGCCTGCCCCACAACCCTAATTATTGGCATTAGTGGTGTCGGTTCATTTTCCCAAAAATGGTCCTCATTCCGCACGTCTTCCCTGACACGTAGGTAGCGTGTGGTTTGACCTAGGACGTTTGGCGCTCCACCAGCGTACAAAGTACTGTTAGCAATAAATGGGGGAATCCTATCAAATCCCAGCTCCTCGATTTTAGTTTTTCAAATTGATCCATTTTTCCTTTTGTCCCCCCAAAATACCTTTCCCTTTTCACTTTTCAAATTCTACTTCTCGCGAATTCTTTAAGAAACCCCTCCTTTCTCTCTGCAACATTCCGGCGACTCCTGCAACTCCAATCTTCCTCCAACCTTTCCAAGCACTTATTACCAGGTACCCTTTCTTCCTTCACGCAATCTTTAATTATGTCAATTTCCTCTTCCCGAACCAACTCCGCCAGAGAGGACTCATCGGGGGCAACTCCGGTGAACTCCACATCTACCGTAAACCTCTCCTCAGCCGATTCCTACGCAACGGCTCCGGCAAGAGGGCCGCCGACAGTCCCACCCCCTTCTTCCTCCGATAACCTAGCCTCTATAGTTAGTAACCAAACTCTGAGGATATCCGTACCAAATTCCCTATTTCTGACGCATTTTCCTTTACCAACCCTGCGCCCATCGAGAGGGCATCTTCGCCCCCCGCCGGCCACCTTACCTTTTATGTAGATCAGTTCTATGCGGGACTAAGCTTGCCCGTTCATCCCTTTATACAATCTATTTCCGGATTATATCACATCCCTGTTCAACAATTCTTACCTAATGCCTTTCGTGTTATGGTCGGATTTCATCTAGCGGCCCAATACGCTGGGATCATCCCTACGGCCCAACTTTTCTCTTCTATGTTCTAGGCCAAAAGCACCTCGGGTTTTTTCTACCTTTCTGGGCGGGCGGATGTTCATTTCTTAACAGGTCTGCCCACATCTCACAAGGCCTGGAAGAAGAAGTTCTTCTTTGTCTAGAGCTCGGGGGACTGGGGTTTTCCAACCGAGCCCATCAGCTTTTTGCACCCCCAAGCGCGCTTATCTCGAAGCCATAGGTGGTCAGATCTGGATGAAAGAATTGCCCTCCTGAACAAAAACCCTTTCAACCTATCCAAACTTCTCAAACCAAAGCTTCTAAATTTCTTTAACAATCAACGAGAGCACGGACCTTTACCATCTCGTATCGGTATATTCTTGAGATGACCTATTTTTCTTCTTTTCCCAGTACTATTTTTCTTATTGTTTTTATTYTTTATTACCTCATTCTTTCATCTTCAGCAACCATGATGCAAGCACGCCTGGCTTCCAAAGCGGAAAAAGCTGCAAAAGGGAGTCAGAGAAGCTCTTTGGGCGAATCCTCCAGAGCTCTCCCCATCTCAGCAGGGTCATCCCGCTAACCGCTCTCCCCAGTCAACCCCAAGAGCAAAACCAAGCATCCATTCCCTCGGGGTCAGCGAGAGGGAACACTGAGCCAATAGAGAGAGCTGCTCCTGAGCAGGTGGCTCCTTCTCTGGTAGCCCTACTCCCATCCAATCCCGAGGAGAGACAACATCTACAAAGGAGAAAAAGGAGAATAGAGGGGCCTGGGGACGTCCCCGAGGTGAACCCTCAAGTTCCCCCTATCTGAATCAGACCTTCTTCAACAGGTCTTTGTTAGAATGCCCTAGCGAATTAGCCAGATAGTTTATGATGGGACTGGCCCCTACGGCTGACCGCCATTCGGTAGAGAAGATGTTTGATCCAGAGCTGCTAGAATCGTACTGCAAAGCCGAAGCACAGGTAAAATATCTCTCATTTGCCGTGACTTTTACCTCCTAAGACTTTTGTTCACACTTTTCCTTTTCCTTTTCAAGGCGGTGGTATTCAGAGCTGACCTTCTAGCCCGTGCTCGCGGCTCTTTGCTTCAGGCGGACCTGAAGAGGGAGATTGAAATTTTGAAAAAGCAGAAGCAGGAGCTCCTGGCCAAGAACCATGGCCTCATTGGAGATCTAGATCTACTCCACGCAGAACTAACTGGGACCAAAGCAGCTTTGGTGGCGTCGCAAGAGTCTGACGCCAGGAAACATGCTCAGATAGTTCTCTTGGAGCAAGAGATAAAAGATCTCAAGGGGAGGGTTCAAGCGGCTAGATCTGAGGGCGAGGAGGATGGAGAAGCTAAAGGTCTCTCCGAAGGTGAGGCAAGGGGGAGGCTTGGGTTTCTGATTTCCGAGGAAGGTCTGCGCTTAATCCAAATGACTCGAGCAACCATGAGCCGGGCCTTCCTGGGATCAATCAAATTGTACGACCTCCTGGTGCCCTAGGCAGAGGTCTTTTATCTCCTTGGCGTGGATGCTCATGCCAAGTGGGTATCCGAGAATCCTTTGCCGCCCTTTAATCGAGAAGCACCCATCACAGGTGCGCCTGAGCCCACTTCATTTGTTCATGTTGCCGAGGATGACCGCTTGCACTTGTTAGACGACCTGGCCTTTGCCGAGCACATCCGCCAAACTTTCTGCTCTTCTAGTTCGACCTCTTCTCCTCCCGCTGATCAATCGTTGGCGATGGTTGTAGCAAATTCTCCAACTTTCGCCAACCTGGAACACTTGCAAGAGCCCACGCAGTTTGCGAAGGACTTTGCTGAGGCGTCCCAGACTCCAAATCAGGCGTGAAGAAGAGCTAAGGCCCGCCTATTTTGCTTCTTTAACTTAGCTTTGCCTAAACAGATCTGTAGTTTGTGGCTTGCATGGCTGGTCTGTTTTTGTCTGTTCTGAAGATTAAATTTGTACCCAAATATTTTCTGTTCAATTATAATTAATACTTTTGTCTTGTTGCGACTCTTGATCTTTTAGGTTTTCCTAATTTTCCGGAAACCCTAGTACCTTTTGATTCCTTTTACACGCGCCTTCATTCCTTTAAATACGCGCATGTCTTCACTATTCTCTTTGCAATTTTCTCCATAATTTTCTGTCATGGCATCCTCTCCCCTTATTAACGAACTCGATGTAGTGAGGCGCAAGAACATCTCCCTCGTCATTGACAAGTTCAAGCTCTCCGATCAGATCACTTCCCTTAAGGAGAAGATCGACTACCTCTACCTCTAGCGCCGGTGAAGTTCCAACGCTTGCCGATCGTTCCGACAAATATCGTCGCCGCCTGCCCGAAACAGAGCGTGAGCTCTGGCTTCAGACCGGAGATCTTCTCATAGCTAAACACCTTAGCTTTATTTTCATTGTTTCCTGCAATCTCATGTAATCAAAGTTGCCAACCTTTTCTGAAAGGTGTGGGCAACCGGTGTTTTTGTATTTTGTGCAATAATTTATAAATGTCATGAGTTCTTTCTCAATACTGCTCAAGTAATCTGTTAATCTGTTAATTCCTGCATTCATTCGCGTTACCAGTTAAGCATTTACCTCCTAAGGTTTTATACCTTAACCAGGTCCAGCGCATTCGTATATTTCAGCTGACAAATTGGTCAGGCACACATGCACAGCAAAAAACCCTTGTGGGTCCGAAAATCAATGCGTGTGTCTTCTAGTTAGCCTGAGCTAATGCTGACTACCTGGTCAGGCGAATCGAGGTGTCCGCCTTTTAGCCTATGTTAACCTGCACTTATAATCAAGTCTGGCAAAATTGAGGACATCCACCCATAGCTAGTCCTGGCTTATTCTGACAATCAGGTCAGGTAAAATTGAGGACATCCGTCTTTAGCCAATCCTGGCTTAACCGACAATCAGGTCGGGCAAAACTTTAGGGCATCCGTCCTCAGCCAATCCTGGCTTAACCGACAATCAGGTTGGGCAAAATTTTAGGACATCCGTCCTTAGCCAATCCTGGCTTAACTAACAATCAGGTCGGGCAAAATTTTAGGACATCCGTCCTAAGCCAATCCTGGCTTAACCAACAATCAGGTCGGGTAAAATTTTATGACATCCGTCCTTAGCCAATCCTGGCTTAACCGACAATTAGGTCGGACAAAATTTTAGGACATCCGTCCTTAGCCAATCCCGGCTTAACCGACAATCAGGTCGGGCAAAATTTTAGGACATCTGTCCTTAGCCAATCCTGGCTTAACCGATAATCTGGTCGGGCAAAATTTTAAAGCATCTGCTTAGCCAGGTCTGGCTGAACATGTCGTCTTTGGCATTCAGGCCAGGATTTTAGGGTTTCGCAAATCGAGGAAATCACCCATCTGAGCTTTTTGCGCGCCAACTTAATGTAACTTCCCGATCTTTTCTTTCCTATATATACTGGCAGCTATTCCTTCATTTATTGTCCCCCTATAATGGCATCATCCTCGTCTTCCAACCATGTTCCCGCCCAGGAGCATAGCCGACTGCTCCGTGAAAGGCATCAGCTTTGGGCAGAAATTTTTCCAGTTGCAGGATCGCGTGGAAAAACTGACTGAGAGAAAACTTAAATATCGCCATGAACGACATCGACTTCAGCGACGCATTCGTGAACTAGAAGAGGAGAATTCTGACTTGTACACCAACTGGGACATCGCCGTGGACATACAAGAGCGATTTCGTGTCCGCCTTCKGGAAAATGAGGAAAGGATCCAGGAACTCCGTTGACTTCTTGCCTCCGTACCTCGATCTTAAGGCCTAATTTTTATTCTGCTGTTTTCCTATGTTTGTTATTTGTACCTTGCGATTATCAATGTAATTCTCTTTTAAAATATCGCCTTATATTTCCGTATTCTCTCTTTGTAAGCGTCTTTCCAATTAACAATCTGAAATAAAAGATAACACTTTGCTAATAATGACTTYTGGGACCCATTCTGGCGTAATGATTTTACCGGTAATCTGGTCAGAAAAATTATAGGAATCCATTTTCAACAAATGTTAACCCAAGCTGACAGGCAGATCTGCCAATATTATTGGTATCTGCCTTTGGCCAATTCTGCCTTGATGGTAAACACATTAGTAACCTGACGAAGATAATCCTGCAGTTTTCATTGCATAAATAAACAAACGTTAAAGATTACAATTACGTATAAAACTTTCGCAGATTAATAATATTCCAGGCACGGGGGATCTCTGTCCCATCTAATTCTTCTAACTTGTAAGATCCTCCGGCCAGAACCTGGGTGACCCGAAGGGGTCCTTGCCACGTGGTGTCTAGCTTCCCTTTAGCTTGTCCTAAATCAGCTCTTTTAAGAACCAGATCCCCTACTTGGAAGCGCCTCTCTCGAACTGTTTTATTGTAAGCCGCTCTGATCCGACCTCGCAAGTGTTCCATTCGCACCGCCGCTTGGTCCACATGCGATATTGCCTTCGTGCTCTTGACCAGCATATCATCGACATAAACCTCCATGTTTCGGCCGAGCTGGCTCTTGAACATTTTGTCCACCAATCGTTGGTACGTGGCACCTGCATTTTTAAGGCCAAAGGGCATAACCACATAGCAATATGTCCCCTTCGGGGTTATAAAGCTGACGCGCTTCCAGTCCTCTCTAGCTAGTCTGATCTGGTGGTATCCCTGCGAGGCGTCCATCATGCTCAGGAGCTCGCAGCCAGAGGTGGAGTCGACGAGCTGATCAATCCTTGGCAGGGGGTAATGGTCCTTCGGACAGGCGCGGTTTAAATCTTGGAAATTAATGCACATCCGCCAATCATCTGTCTTTGGGACCAACACCGTGTTAGAAAGCCATTTCGAAAATTGTATTTCCTGAATATGTCCCGCCTTCAAGAGCTTTTCGACCTCTGCCTCTATGATAACTTCTTTCTCTGGGCCGAAATTACGCTTCTTTTGCTTGACTGGATTCATGTCTGGACGGATATTGAGGCGATGTTCAGTGACCTCTGGATCGATCCCCACCAAGTATTGGGGAGACCAAGCGAAGACATCCGCACTTTCTCTTAGCAGCGTCACCAGGTCTGTCAAGACTTCTGGGCTAAGCGTTGCCCCCACATGGAGAGTTCGACTCTCATCGCCTGGAACGACTTCCACCAGCATCAACCCCTCCTCTCTTCTTACCAGCTCTTGCCGTGG
>BMAC01000227.1:1296821-1322694 GCA_014905375.1 Phtheirospermum japonicum | reverse complement strand
GAGGGTCGGCCAAGCATGACGTTGTAGGAGGACGGTGCGTCTACCACCAGGAAACGCACCATCCTGGTTACGCGATAGGCTCTTCTCCTAAAGTCACAAGGAGCCTAACTGCTCCTATTGGCTTCAGGGCACCCCCTGCAAATCCTACCAAGGAAGTAGTCACCTCTTCGAGCTCGACATCCAATTTCAATTTTTTAAAGCAATCAAAGAACATGATGTCCGCAGAGCTCCCTGTGTCCACAAAAATTCTCCGTACGTTGTAGTTGGCGATAGTGGCCGTTATGACCAGAGCATCCATGTGTGGAGCCAGGATGCCATCGCAATCCTCTGAACCAAAGCAGATGTTTGGTGCAGATGCCAATTGCCCCGACTTCTCGAGATGTCCTGACCAGGTCCTTGGCAGCCCTGACGTAACTATGCTGGGTTCTCTTAGAGTGCTCATCCAGTTCTCCTCCTGTGATCATTTGAATTTCTCCGTGAATGACCTGGGCTTGATCAGATCTTCTTCCTCCTGTTCGCACCTTATCCTGATCACCTCTACCTTGCTGAAACCGGTCACAATTCTTATTGCCAGACCTAGCCTCTTCTTTCCTCATTCAGACATACTCTTTTAAGTGTCCGGCCTGGACTAGCCTCTCCAACTCGTCTTTTAGATGGGTACACTGGTCAGTGTCATGTCCATACTCGTTGTGGAAGCGACAGAAACGATCTGATCTTTCTTTCCTGGGCCTCTGCGAGTAGGTCTTTGGCCACTTCAGATCTGGATGCTTCTCAATCGCCTGAAGATTTCAACCTGTGGGGTTGCCAAAGGAGTGTATTTATCAAAACGAGGTCTCCCTCCAGACAGGTCTGACCTAAGCTTTTTCACAGCTCCTCTTTCCTCGCGATCATGCCTTTCTCTCTTCCTTTCTCCCTCATCCTTGATCTTCAAAGCTTCTTCCAAATGGATATACTTCTCCGCTCTCTCCAAGAGCTCCCCAAATTTCAGAGCTGGTTTCACCACCAGCGATTGGAAAAATTCTCCTCTCCTTAGGACCTGTGCCAAAGCGTTTACCAACAGCTCTTCTAACGCAGAAGGGACCTCTAACTTAGCTGTTGTGAACATATTGATGTAAGCACGCAGGCTTTCGCTCTCTTTCTGCTTCAGGCTGAAAAGTTCAAGCAGCATTTTCTGATACTTCCTACAGCTCGTGAACTGGTGTAGGAAGGCCGAACTAAATTCGTCAAAGTTAATGATAGAACGAGGCGGTAACTGTCTAAACCAAAGCTGCGCTGACTTAGTAAAATTCATCAGGAAGACCCGACACATAACAGCGTCCGAAAATTTATGTAGAGCTGCCGCGATCTCGAAGCGACTGAGATGGTCCCACGGATCCGTTGTTCCATTATACTCAAAGCCCAAGGAGCGATACGAAGCTGGTACGTCATCACGCATGACCTCCTCGGTGAAAGGAGTGCCCCGCCGCGCTGGCACGGCACCAACATTCGTTAGTTTCCTCTTGAATTCTAGCACCTCTTTTTGCAAACTCTGCATCTGTTCAGCCAGACCACGATTAGTCTGGCTTGAAGTCTCGCTGTCGGAGGTGGAGAAGTGCTCTTCCCTGACTTGTAGAGGAACCCGATCCGCATGCTGTCCTCGCAATGGCTCCGTTCCTAACACCGGGACAGTTCGTGCTGGTGGCGTGTTGGATGGCGGCGTCGCCATCTCCACGAACGTCTTTTCCACTGCCGTCTCCACGGCTTTGCCGATTAGCTCCGAGAGCTGCAAAAGGAAGGATTCGATAAATGAACCACCCGTAGTTGGCACAAATCTACTGATCAGGGGCGGCGTAGCGCCTAGTGCGGCCCCTGCCAACGGCGCTGTCTCTCCTGGCCCCATCACCGACGTATCTGTCGACCTGGGCATCCCCCACGACGCAGCGGAATCAAGGGTTCCGCCAAGCTCACCCACCAAGTTCCGTCGTAAACTGTCTGAAGCCATGAAATAAAAAGAAAATCTCACGTATTAACTTGATCGCCTTCCCACAGACGGCGCCGATTGTTTCAATCCAAAAAATGACCAACGTTAAGACTGCCTGAAACCTTGAACACCTTTCTGGTCTGCACCACAAACAAAAGTTAGAAAGGACCACCGGTGATTTTCCGGTGGAAACCTCTCCGATGCTTAAGTCAGTAAGCGTTTGAGGTGTTTTTTAGAAACAAAGCAAGAATGCTCAAGAGAATGACATACCTCTCTCAGCCTTGGGCTGAGATATTTATAACTTCTCCTAATGGGGACCCCAGCCGGGATCTCAGGAGAACACGCCGCAAATCAAGGGCCGTTTGGCAACCATTTCTGACAAGTGGTCCCACTTGTCTTTCTGTTGGAAATATAGGAGTCAGATCTGTCCTGGCTCAGGTCTTTTCCCTTTTTTCCTTTTTCACACCACCTTAGTATCAGTACCAGGCCCTGGTTTTCGGCCAGGTCTTCTTTATTTCCGATCTTCATCCCTTCCGTGCTATCTCAACTAGGAGTTCGGCAACATTACAAGAAGCTGACCTGTCGGGATCTCCTTCTCCCCACTAATGTCCCCGTGCTTCAACAAGTTAGATCTTGTGAGGACGAGCTCTATTCCTGGAGGAACTAAGACAAGCCTTTCACCAAGGCCGGGCCTAATTTCTATCCTCGGAACCTTAGGTCGATTCTGCCTTTAGGCCTTCAATGATTCTCCAGGGCTACCCCAACCAGGTCTGGTATAGGTACGGCCCTATCAATTTCCATCATTTAAAACTCAAGCCATTATATTTTTCAGGCTTTTCTACATGGTTCACTAGGGTGTTGACTGCCATAGAATGGGTTGCATGGGTTACCAATGCATGGGCTGGTTGAGAAGGGGTTGGTCTAGAGGGGTTTGTGACGGACTTGGTGGCAGTAGCATCAATTTCTTTCTCGGAAACCATATTAAACGAGAAGGATAATTTTTTTTAAGATTGTTATCAAAATATCTTCTAGAAAATAGAAACTTGTAAGAAAAATAAAGAAACCGAGGCTTGTGAATTTCAAAAATTTCCTTAAAAAAATCGCTTTGTACTGAGAGTTTGTTTTTCAGGATACAACGTATGAGAGAAGCCGTGATTTTAACACGAAAAAAAATTTAAACTGGAAAAGATGAAGATTGTTCATTTTTTGGCTTGTTGAACACGTGGGAATGGACATGTATTTATAGGCTTGAGAGGAGCGTCCTTGTTCATGCTGCATGTAACTTCCATCAATTATGATGTGGCATGAATAGGTCAGACCCGGATTCGGGTAGACCTGGATCTAGATGACCAAAGAGCTGAGCAGTAAGACCTGAATCCCAACCCAGGGGTTGTCCTGAGGTTAGTAAGAGCTGAGCAGTAAGACCTGAATCCCAACCCAGGGATTGTCCTGAGGTTAGTAAGAGCTGAGCAGTAAGACCTGAATCCCAACTCAGGGTTTGTCCTGAGGTTAGTAAGAGCTGAGCAGTAAGACCTGGATCCCAACCCAGGGGTTGTCCTGAGGTTAGTAAGAGCTGAGCAGTAAGATCTGAATCCCAACCCAGGGGTTGTCCTGAGGTTAGTAAGAGATGAGCAGCGTCATCTCAACCCAGGAGTTGCCCTGAGCTGATAGAAGACCTCCTGTGAAATAAACCTTGGCAATATAAAGGCAGGTTTGCTAGTGGAAAGGAGAGCAGGACCAGGGGAGACCTAGCCTCTTGACCCCCCGCGCAGGTAGGCTTGCCAGTAAGAAGGAGAGCAGGACTAAGAGAGACGTGATCTCTTGACCCCCGCTGGGGGACAAGTGGGACCACTTGTCAGAGTTTGTTGTTTCAACGGCCCTTGATTCGCGGACTTTATTTATGAGATCCAGGAAAAGGTTCCCACTGGATAAAAATTATAAATACCTCAACCCCAAGGCTGAGAGAGGTATGTCATTCTCTTGAGCATTCTTGCTTTCTTTCTGGAAAACACCTCAAACGCTTACTGACTTAAGCATCGGAGAGGTTTCCACCGGAAAATCACCGGTGGTCCTTTCTAACTTGTGTTTGTGGTGCATATGAGGCGGGTGTTCAAGGTTTTATGCGTTCTCAACCGTTGGTCATTTTTGGGATGAAACAATTGGCACCGTCTGTGGGAAATCGATCAAGCTAAGACGTGAGGATTTTCTATGTCTTCAGATGGTTTGCGACGAAATCTGGTAGGAGAGCTCGCTGGAACCCCCAGCTCCGCTGCGCCATGGGGTATGCCCAAGTCGACGGAAACATCGATGATGGGACAAGAAGGGACAGCGCCGTCAGCAACCGCTGCGCCGGGCACTACACCACCCCCATTTGGTAGATCTGTGCCAGCTACTGGTGGTTCATTCAATGAATTCTTTCTCATACAACTCTCGGAGCTCATTGGCAAAGCCGTGGAGATGGCAGTAGAAAAGAAGTTCGCAGAAATAACGCCACTGCCATCCAACGCACCGCCAGCGGGAACTGTTTCAGTGACGGAGATGGAGCCGCTACGTGGCCAGCGTCTTGATCGGACTCCCCTTCAAGATAGAAAAGAGCATATCTCTACTTCCGATAGCGAAACCTCAAGTCAGACCAATCTAGGTCTGGCTGAGCAGATGCAGAGCTTGCAAAAACAAGTGAGGGACTTTAATAAGAAGATGGCGGGCACATGCACGGTGCCGGCGCGGCGAGGCACTTCGTTTACGGAGGAGGTCAATCTCTGGGTTTTGAGTATAATGGGACCACGGATCCGTGGGACCATTTGAGTAGATTTGAAATCGCGGCAGCTGTACATAAGTTTTCAGATGCAGTCATGTGCCGGGTCTTCCCGATGACCTTCACCAAATCAGCTCAGCTATGATTTAGCCAGTTGCCGCCATGATCTATCAGCAACTTTGATGAGTTCAGTCGGCCTTCCTGCACCAGTTCACCAGCTGCAGGAAGTACCAGAAAATGCCGCTCGAGTTGTTCAGTCTGAAACAGAAAGAGGGTGAGAGCTTGCGCGCTTACATTAGTCTGTTCACTAATGCAAAGATCGAAGTGCCTTCTGCGTCAGAGGAGCTCTTGGTGAATGCTCTTACGCAAGGCCTCAGGAGAGGTGAATTTTTCCAGTCGCTGGTTGTGAAGCCAGCTCTGAAATTTGGGGAGCTTCTGGAGAGAGCTGAAAAACACATTCACTTGGAGGAAACCCTGAAAATCAAGGATGAGGGAGAGAAGAAGAGAGAGAGGTATGAAAGATAAGAGAGAGTATCAATGAAGAAATCCAAGCCAGACCTGTCGGGAGGATGACCTCGCTTCACTGAGGTATAGAATTAGCTGCTGATTCAGGATGCTCTGGACTTCGTTGAGGAGAAGAGGGAAAGAGCTGGATGGAACACATTAAAGGGAGAATCAAAGCGGCTTATGACAAGACCGTAGTCAAAAGATATTTTCAGGTTAGAGACCTGGTCTTGAGAAGAGCCGATTTAGCGAAAGCTAAAGGAAAGCTGGACTCGACGTGGCAAGGACCATTCCGAGTCACCCAAGTCTTAACAGGAGGAGCTTACAAGCTAGAAGAGCTGGATGGAACCAAAATTTCTCGTGCATGGAATATTGCCAAACTAACAAAAAATTTATGTATTATTGTAATTTATTGATGTTTATTAATACAATGGTGATGCAGGTTTATTCTCGCTCGCCAAACCACTCGCGTATTCGTATAAGCCAGGATTGGCTAAGGGCGGCTGCCCATGATTTTGCCTGAACTGATTGTCAGTTTAAGCCAGGATTGGCTAAGGGCGGCTGCCCATGATTTTGCCTGACCTGATTGTCAGTTTGAGCCAGGATTGGCTAAGGGCGGCTGCCCATGATTTTGCCTGACCTGATTGTCAGTTTGAGCCAGGATTGGCTAAGGGCGGCTGCCCATGATTTTACCTGACCTGATTGTCAGTTTGAGTCAGGATTGGCTAAGGGCGGATGCCCATGAAAATTCCTGACCTGATTGTCAGATGAAGCCAGGATTGGCTAAGGGCGGATGCCCATGAAAATTCCTGACCTGATTGTCACTTGCAAGAATTTTCTGACCTGATCGTCAGTTTAAGCCAGGATTGGCTAAGTCTGGATACTTGTGAAAAATCCTGACCTGGCTATTAACCTAAGTCAGGAGTGGCTTAAGGCAGATGTGCATAAGAGGCTCGACTTGATTCAAGACAGATCTGGCCAAAGGCGAATGCCTCAATTCTCCAGACCTGACGGTAAGTTCAAGAGCCTGGATTGGCTGAAACTTGAAAAATCTTAATTCACTTGACTTGATTGAACAGAAAAAAGAACCAATTGAATATTTTCGAGAAAATACTCTTGCATTTATCATAACATTCTGGAAATACAAAAGAAGTAGCCCACGCCTTCTACGCAGGCTGGCAAAATTGATTACAATGCAGGAAATAAAACAGAAGAACAGAAAATTTAACAAGATCCCAGAGACATCTAGCCATGTGAGGAAGAGGCCTTCCGATTGGCAGCCAAAACACGGCGGACACGCCACAGCTCACGCTCAATTTCGTGGTAGCGCTGTCGACACTTATTGGCCCTCTCAGAGATGGCATGAGTTTTGTCGGCAGCAATGGTCAGCCAGCTCACCGACTCCATCAAGTCGATCTTCTCTTCTTGCAACTGAAGATTCAGCTGGCGCCGCTCAGCCCTAGGGAGATGGTTAGAGAAAGAGTCAGATCTGGATTTGGCTGAGCTGCCTTTGGAGGAAACCGGGGGAGCAGTGAAGGCAAAAAAAACATACGCAGCAAACTCGGGCGTATCGAGCCTGTGTAGGCGGTCTTGCTCAGGAGAATAGCAGAAAGAGGTAGGCTCAGGAGGCTGCTTCAAAACTTTTGCGCGGTCAAAGGGGACTGTGGGCTTTTCCTGGGCCCACTTTGCCTGAGCATCCGGAGCGAGATAGAAGTATACCTCTGCCTTTGGAGCAAGCAGCTGGTACAGTTTCTTCGAGCCCGAGAAGGCTCACTGGACATACTCCCAGGTGGTATGGATCAGCCTCAGCCCCTCTTTGGAGTTAAGGAACTCCTTTTTCCATGCTTCACGAGCCTTTGCCACGGTCTCATCTGCCAAACTCCGAGCCTCAGCTAAGGCTTCATCTCGAGCACTTTCTGCTCTACCTTCCTCACTTCTTCCAGCTCTTGCTCGGCCTTCTTCAGTTTATTGTCCCTCTCTTTGCACAGATCGTGCAACTTCTTCTCTTGCTCTTGCAGGGACTTGTGATCCTTCGCCAGATCTACCCCAACCTTTCTGGGGGAGGGAGTTGATGTGGCATGAATAGTCAGACCTAAATTGGGGTAGACCTGATCCAGCGTGACTGGGAAAAGGACCAGGAGGCCTAACCAGCTCGTCCCTAGGGAAGACCTGACCTGATCTTCCTAAAATTTGAAAGATGTGCGAAACCCTAATTGCACCCGGAAAAAGAGCTCAGACGTTTTACAGATCTACCCCAACCTTTCTGGGGGGAGGAGTTGATGTGGCATGAATAGGTCAGACCCGGATTGGGGTAGACCTGGATCTAGATGACCAAAGAGCTGAGCAGTAAGACCTGAATCCCAACCCAGGGGTTGTCCTGAGGTTAGTAAGAGCTGAGCAGTAAGACCTGGATCCCAACCCAGGGGTTGTCCTGAGGTTAGTAAGAGCTGAGCAGTAAGACCTGAATCCCAACCCAGGGGTTGTCCTGAGGTTAGTAAGAGCTGAGCAGTAAGATCTGAATCCCAACCCAGGGGTTGTCCTGAGGTTAGTAAGAGATGAGCAGCGTCATCTCAACCCAGGAGTTGCCCTGAGCTGATAGAAGACCTCCTGTGAAATAAACCTTGGCAATATAAAGGCAGGCTTGCCAGTGGAAAGGAGAGCAGGACAAGGGGAGACCTGGCCTCTTGACCCCCCGCGCAGGTAGGCTTGCCAGTAAGAAGGAGAGCAGGACTAAGAGAGACCTGATCTCTTGACCCCCGCTGGGGGACAAGTGGGACCACTTGTCAGAGTTTGTTGTTTCAACGGCCCTTGATTCGCGGACTTTGTTTCCGAGATCCCGAAAAAGGTCCCCACTGGATAAAAATTATAAATACCTCAACCCCAAGGCTGAGAGAGGTATGTCATTCTCTTGAGCATTCTTGCTTTCTTTCTGGAAAACACCTCAAAGGCTTACTGACTTAAGCATCGGAGAGGTTTCCAACGGAAAATCACCGGTGGTCCTTTCTAACTTGTGTTTGGGGTGCAGATGAGGCGGGTGTTCAAGGTTTTATGCGTTCTCAACCGTTGGTCATTTTTGGGATGAAACAAATTACAAAAGAATTGAAAGCATAAAGTAATTTGTTATTTCAAATTAAAATTTTAAAAGTTGCAACATTCGAAGTGTTAAAAAACTTCTTGGAAATAAAAATTGAATAATTTATTCCTAAAAATGGTAAAACTTGGACTTTACCAATGAACTCGATTTCGGTACGTCATTCCTACATGTCAAATCTCAAATTCAATATATATTTTGTGGATTTAACAATCTTATCAGTGTTACCAACAAAAAGCATGTCATCTAAATAAAGACATAAGATAACATATCCTAATTCATTGTCATTAACGTAGACGTATTTATCACATTCATTGATTTTGAATTCACTCACCACCATATCATTATCAAACATCTCATGCCATTTTCTTGAAGCTTGCTTTAAGCCATAAAATGATTTAAGCAATTTGCAAACCTTATTCCCTTTACCTGGAGTAGACAACCCTTTAGGTTGCTCCATGTAGAATTCTTCTTATAAATATCCATTTAGGAAAGCGATTTTCACATTCATTTGATGTATTTCCAGATTTCTCAATTCATCTATAACAATAATCATCCTTAGGGATGTTATTCTAGTTACTAGGGTATATGTATCAAAGTAATCAAGACCTTTCCTTTGCTTGTAACCTTTAATTAAAAGTCTAGCCTTATATTTAACAATCGTTTTGTCAGCTTTCATTTTCCTTATGAAAATTCACTTATATCGTAAAGGTTTGCTTCCATGAGGAAGATACACTAGTTCCAATGTGTGATTTTGAAATATTGAATCAATTTTGCTTTTAATTGCCTCTTTCCATAGAGGTCCTTCTGTAAAGCTCACTGCTTCAGAATAATTCTGCGGTACAGTTTCAACCATGTAAGTTAGGAAATCAGGACCACATGACTTTTCTAACCTAGCTCTATTTCTTATACGTGGTTGTACCTTGACGTCTTCATCTTGTCCTTTTTTCATCATTTCTATAGTCCTTTTAATGGAACTAGATTCCATTTCAAACATAAGTGCAAACACATGTTCAAAGAACGAAGGATTTCATGACTCAATTATCGTAATCTTGTGTATGTCTTCAATATTATACTCATGCATAATAAACCGAAAAGAACTCTATTATGCGCATATCCAGTTAATATGTAATCAAAAGTTATTGGTCCTATTTTAAACTTGTTAGGTATAGGTATTGCAACCATGGCAAGACACCCCCACATTCGTACGTATTTATACAATGGAGTTATTCCATGCCATAATTCATATGTGATATTGTCCTTATTCATTTGGGTCACCTTACTTAAAAGATAATTAGCTGACAACACAGCTTCCTCCCACATGTTCTAGGGTAATCCAAAACTTAACAGCATTGTATTCATCATTTTTTCTAATGTACTATTCTTTCGTTCAACAACACCGTTTTGTTGTAGTGAATAAGATGTTGTGGTCTCATTCCTTATTACATGTTCACCATAAAAATTAGGATATCAGGATATTCCTCCAATCATGGTATTATGAGATATAACCCATGTAAAGAGGGTTATATGTTCTCTTATAAAGTATTCATTGGAGTAGTCCTCAAGATATAAAACTACATTCCGAGATAGGAAAGATCCCTAAAAATCATGTATATATATACACAAGAATTCAGTTTCCTATTATCATGGTGTTCCAATTTCTAAATGGTTATGCTAGAGACAATCAATCATGGTATTATGAGATGAGATCCTTCCAAATGGGTTAAGGAAATGTCAACAAACCTTATTATTTTCTTTCATTTTCCATATTGATGAAATAATTGGAAAATAAAATAGTAAGTACAAAATTGAATATTAACCCCAGTAGATACTTGTAGGATTCAATTCAATGTTTTGTGGTATGTTTAGTTTTCTTTCGAACTAGGTAGTTTAATATCCCATATGTGGAGCTCTCCTTGACACTTGCAGTCCTAACCTCTCAGAACTTGCTTGTATTTTGAGCTACCAACACATCTTCATCCTCACACCAAACTCGAACCTATGAGGCTTACCTTAGCTAGTTAGAATTAGCCACTCTAAGACCGAGCCTAGCCTGTTTAAGGTTGAGCTAATCTTGATGTTATATCATCTAGCTCCCCCTTACTCAAGTTGATTGAGGTAAGAACTCACGTAAATGAGATAATAAAACTAAACAAAAACCCATCATTACTCCCATAAGGATAGTACATCAAAATTCATCGGGAGCCATTAATATGGGATTTGAAAAGATAAGTCTTGTCAAATTATGAAGGTTTACAATCATTATTTCTAATCTAAGTGTCAACATCCGTTCCACAATATAATCTTTGACCCCATGTTCTAACCTAAATGAGAGGCACACAAATAAACTTTGTATTGTTTATTTCAAACACTCACATTTCCTCTAACATATCTTCCTTTTACCTCGCACTCCCTTTTAAGCTCCAATTTTATGCATAAGCCTAAGCCCCTATTGTTGCAAAAAGAAAGAAAATCTTAGCAGCCCCTAATATTGTACCACCAATTACTCCACAGTGGACTATTCTGATCAAGTCACTTGATTCCAAACACCATGAAGTAGGATAATGATAAAACCAAAAGGATTGGTTACCAAGAATTTATGGTACTAACCTCAAATCTGAGATCAGTGACCTGAAACAGCTTCCAAATACGTCACAACGACCTGGTAAGCCTCCAAAAAGCCTCCTGACGACCTAGCCGATCCTGCAAAACAACACTTTCAGCGAAGGCGGGGGATGTCCCCGACGAAGGTCCTCTGATGATTAAGTCAGATAGTGTGAGAGATATATTTGAGAGCTCAAACTATGATCAAAACAACCTCAAAACAATGGATCTCTTGCTTATATTAGAGACAAGAAAAGTATTCCCCAAGCCAAAGTTTCCTTCTCCCACCACAATTCCATAAATATCGAGACCAACTTAGAATTAAGATTTCTCCTGTATGCTAAGTTCCCATACATAATGGATCTCTTGCTTAAATTACCAGAATAGGCCTGGGCCTGTGATTCTTTCCATACAGTTCGCCGGGATCCCACAATACCATCCATATGAGCCCATTTGGGCCTAATATTTATAAAGTCCATGACCGAGCTAACAGATAGCGCACAACACATAAAAGCATAAGGCGTCGTGACCCTATATGAGAACTCATCCTCATACTCCAGGTCGCTACTCTACAAACCAACTCGCTTGGGCGCTACTCTACTCCAGGTCGCCCCAAGGTCGAGCATACCCAAAGTTCATTTCCCATTTCCCAATGTGATTTTTATGTAAAAACTCCCGGGGTCACTCTCCTTAGGGGGAAATGGATTGCGAAAAATAACTCTCGCTGCATTGGAAAAACAAAAATTTTCGTTTTCACTAAAGAGTCTTATTTTTTTGAAGCAAGATCTTTGAAAAACTTTACATATATGGGAGCGTTCCTTATAACATCAAGTAATGGAAGTTTAACATTAACTTTAAAGAGCATATTGTAAAGTCAAGAAATTGCTTATCTTGCTTTTCCAATTGAAGGCGGCTCAGAAATGGAATAGGAGGCTAATACGTGTTGGATGCCTTGTGAAGAACTCTTGTAGGTTCGACTTCCTTCATAACATTTGCGTATGGTAGGGTAACGTAATTTCCATGTTATCATTTTGGACGAGTGGTGTTGTAGAATATTCTTCGGGCGAAGAAACATTGTTGTTCACAACTTGGCCGCTTCTAAGCTTGGTGATGGCTTGTGCTTGTGATGGTTGGCTCAGTAATTTACCCGACTTGATTTTTCCTATTATGTAGCGAGATGTCCAATGGTAGTTTCAAGCCTATACATCATCTTCTTGGAGCGTATCATGAATTACGTAAGCATACACAGTGTTTCATCAAAAGAAGGCAAAGGCTTGAGTCGATGGAGCCGGTTGAAAAGGTGGTCAAGTTTGGAAGGAACCCTGCCCCCGTTGTTGTTTATGATATGGTTGTTGGGAGGTGAAATTTCTTTGATACCGAGAATTTAAATCGTAGTTCCCCCCATTTAAGTTGTTTGACCAAGAGAAGTTCGGCTGATTTCTCCAACCCAGATTATAAGTTTGCGAGTACGGGTTGTTGTTACGTGGGTAGCAATTTTGATACCACTGCCCGGATTGATCTCCTCAGGTAGTTCAAACGTTGCATGGAAAAGATTGGCCCCATGCTCATACACTCCACAAATCCCACATGTCTCTATAGGAAATGGTGATTGGGGTACGCTATAAGAGAGGAGTGTGTTTTGAGTTTGCAAGGAGGCCACTTGCCTTGTCAATTAGGCAATCCTCTTTGTGTCGTCGTGAGAGGCACGTGAGATTTCCACTTCGTGAACGACTATCTTCTTCGAGCAAGCGCTCTTTTGTTGGAAGTTGTAACTTATTGATTCAAAGATGTCGTACACTTCTTGGGCTGTTGGGGACCCGATATCCCCCCCGGCAGCACTGTCAACCATATATTCGAAAGTGAGAATAAACCCATCATAGAAAAATTGGTTGAATTGCTTTGGAAGGTAGTGATGATGTGGGCATTGTGTGAGAAGTCCTTTAAATTGCTCCCAAGCTTCGTTGAATGGTTCTCCATCCATGTAACCAAACGAGGCTATCTTCACCTGAATTTGAGCCGTTGTTTGATTTTAGTAATACTTGCTCATAAATTGGTCGTACACCATGTCCCAATTTGTAAGAGAATCAGGCTCTAATAACATGAACCAATTTTTGGCTCGATCCTTCAAGGTATATGGTAAACATCACATTTTTAGTTGATCTTCGTTAAAGCCTTAAAGGGGAAATGATTGGATGACGACATAAAAACCTTGAGAGGATCTTCATTCGGGAGTCCAAAATAAGAAGGAAATTGACTAAAGTGAATCACCATGAGTTCATAATCTCGGGTCGCGGGGCCTAAATGGATGCATGATGTAGTTGGGCTGATCACGGGCCGAGCAAACTCTCGCATACAAGTCGGTCAGGGTTCTTAATGTTGGTAATGCTCATTAGGATGCATGTAAGGTCCCAAGGCTTCTTGTCGGGCTTATTGATGTACGGTTGTTGTGGTTCATTAGGAACATGTGAAGCGTGTTAGTGAGGTGGGTGAGGTGCTCGTGGAACATGATTGTAAGGTGGAGCATCGTGAGGGCCTTTCTTTGGATTAACGTAAGGCATTCGTGCATTAGGATGATTGTGATTCAAGTTCGAATTTATGTACGGGTGTGGAATGCCATTTTGCTCGTTTTGATCTTCCGGTAACACCAGTGCAGAAACAAATTTCTAGAACAGACATTCTAGAACCTATCAGACGGTTACATTCTAGAATGTCATCCGGTGGTATTTTTGTAATTAAAAAATTATATAATGGAACAGCTTTTACGATATACGTTCTAAATAATTGGAGACTAATTACAACTAGAACATATGTTGTAAAACATTCGAAAATATTCACTTTTTAAAACTTATATTTTAAATACGTTCTAGTATGTTCAGTTATTTAGAACGTCTATTATAAATACGTTCTAATATGTTCATTTTTAGAACACATATTTTAAATATGTTCTAGTATGTTTAATTATTTAGAACATATATTATGAATATGTTCTAGTATGTTCAATATTTTAGAACTTTTTATCATATTTTACGTTCTGAATTATAAATATTTTTAATTAATTAAGTGCTTGAATGAAAACAATTCATCAAATTTTGACCCAGAGCCCATCCTCTCCTCCATATCCGCCTCTCCTCATCTCCGTCTATCTCCGCTTTCCACCTCGCTTGATTGATTATTGCCTTTTAGAATTTAGCCCCCACACCAACTCCAGCCAAACCGCCTTTTTGCCCTTGCTTTTCAATTTTCCTTCCACAATCATTTTGTTCTTCCTGTTCTCTAATCACCCAGCACCGCACCGACTTGAGCTACTCATAGCCCATCGTCGCGCTGGACATCATGTGTGCTGATTAGGGTTTGGGTGTGTGGGTATGATCTCCGAGTCTTGGTGGACGTGGTCCTCATTTGGGTGGAGTTTAATAGTCAAAATTCAAGGTAGGGGCAAATTATGGTTGGCGACTTGAGTAGAGAGGATGAGAACAAGAGTGAGAGCAAAGAAGAAGATGATGGCAGAAGCGGGCTCTTCGGTATCTGAAAAGTCGAAAATGACCATTTCTCTGAAGAAGAGAGAAAACTAAAATTTTTGACTGCGACACAGAAAGGCTCCTCTACAAATGCGGTAGTTATATTATGTTTTTGTTTATATGTATCAATTCCATTCGAAATTAATTTTATTATTTTAAAAAATTAATCGGAAAAACATAGTTCGGTAGTTACTTCGTATGAGTGATTTTGTTGATTCATGAATGGATACAATAATTGAAATTCCGAGAGGAAGAAAAAAATATTTTACAAGTACTCATGTATGTGGAATATATGTAAATTATTGGTGGTCAATTTTGATGAGATCATCAAGCAAAAGAAGTCGAATATTATGATTTTTGATCTCCGCTTTTGTGTTCCCTTGGTGCAAAAAATTTTTCGAGACTGTAAACAGTTGACAGCCAAGTGATTATGTGGCTTGAAGGCGTCACTTGGCTATATTTCTTGGGTCCAAGAGTATTAAACTCTGAAAGCTATTCAATATCCTATTACATATAACCTGATTTAGATATCCAAGTGCATATAAAGTATATGAGGCAAAAATCTGAGTACTTGATGGGGATGCATGTTTTAGTTTCCTGCCATCTTCTTGTAAATAAATGTTGATGATCTAAATAAGTATATACTAATACTGAGGAAATCAGAACAAAAATCAATCAACGTTCAAGAAATATATGAAACAAAACTTATGCATCGTTAAAGACTTTCTTGCTTCAATTGATTGAAATAACAGTAGTGAAAATATTTATTTATTGCCGAGTTTGTGTATATCAGGTTATTTACTAGAATTTGGATTGTTTTGCTAGTTTGTAGGGCATTGTTGAAATGCTATACAGATCAAGTCTTCTTGCCATATTTGGGGCTGGTGAACAGGTTATCCTTCAGTTACTTATTATTATTATTATTATCAACTTTTCTTTGAATTGTATTTATTTTTTACATCTCATTTTTAGCCTGCTTCTTCTAGCCAACTTTATCGCCAAGGAAATTGTGTTTGTTCAATACCATAAGTGGAACTCCTATCCGAGAACTCAACTTTTTTGACTTCCATTCTCGCAGTTCGAGTGAATAGGAAAAGGTAGATTGTTCATATCTTTGCTTCCTTTATGATTCTAGGGATGAGATTCTTTCATATTTATTACATGCTTGGTGGTTGCATAAGTTATGATCACTTGGTAATTGATGATCCTTTTTTTTAAGAAATAAGTTGAATGAGCTTTGGGACCAAATCTATCTCAATTTCTTAAGTTGGTCTGCGTGTCCACCAATTATTTATCTCACAATTTATGATAAAATATTTCCTGCTTAGGGACATCCAGTAAAATGTTAGTTGTTAAGTACAGCTTCAAATAGTATGGAATGCCTAATGGTTTTAGTGAACAGAAAATATTATGCTTATCATTATAGAAATCTCCAGAATCAGACAAAGAAACATTCAATAGATATGAGAAAGTTATTATTTATAAGGCCAAAATGCAGAATTAGTCTACTAACTTTGGGTAGTTGGGGATTTTAGTCCACCAAATACACGGGTGGCGATTTTAGTCCACTAATTTAAAAGAAATCGCACATTTAGTCCATTTCTGACCTGAAATTTGAATTTTGGCCGGAAATTAGATTTTGACCCGATTTTTGGGGATGTTGACCGGCCAACATGGGACGGGTGGCGATTTTAGTCCACTAATTTAAAAGAAATCGCACATTTAGTCCATTTCTGACCTGAAATTYGAAWTTTGCCCRGAAATTGRATTTTGACCCGATTTTTGGGGATTTTGACCGGCCAACATGCCACATATGTGCTGRCTTAATTTTCATTTTAATTATAAAAATTAATAATGCCACGTGGGTATTTATTAAAACAAAAATAATAAAATAAAGTAAAAAAACGAAGAAGACTTGGGAGACATCATCTCTGTACTTTTTAAGCTAAAGTTGGCATTTCAATTTTGAACCACACGCACACGAACCCAGAGATAAACCTCCTAATCATTCGAATTCAGAAAAACAAATTAAAAAAAAAAAGGTATGATCGCAATCAAACCTCACGCCGGAAGCTATCAGTTAATTTCCGTCGTCAAACCTCACATTTTTGCSAATAAGAATCGGATTAGCATCTCAGCCGGCCGGAGAAGAAATCTCGCGGTAAAATCCGGCAACGACGGCGGTGAGAAAAAAACCGAACGACAAAGTTTTTTATCCCTAGAAGAAGCTGGTTTAGTCGAGATTTCCGGTCTGAGCACTCACGAGCGGATTCTTCGTTTTTTTTTACTTTATTTTATTATTTTTATTTTAATAAATACCCACGTGGCATTATTAATTTTTATAATTAAAATGAAAATTGAGTCAGCACATATGTGGCATGTTGGCCGGTCAAAATCCCCAAAAATCGGGTCAAAATCCAATTTCTGGGCAAATTTCGAATTTCAGGTCAGAAATGGACTAAATGTGCGATTTCTTTTAAATTATCTTTACGTATAGAAGCATTGACAAATAGTGATAATTGTAAGTTATATTTAGTATCTTCGTCTTCTTCTTCTGCTTCTTCTTCTTCTTCTTCGGAGAACTAAGCTCTTTTTCCTGGTTGCTTTCATCGTCCATGTTTTACGTATAGAAGCATTGACAAATAGAGATGATTGTAAGTTATATTGAATATCTTCTTCTTCTTCTTCTTCTTTTTCTTCTTCTTCTTTTATTTTTTAATTTTGTGTGTGTGTGTAATAGATTGGTTCTAAAATAGGGAGTTTTTCTTATAATGGATCTTGAAGTTGTTTTAACCTGATATGTAGTTGCTGCATTACAAGCTCTGAAAAACAAATAGACTAATGTTCCCCCAAATTGGTCTGGGGCTGATACATGTGGCAATGGTTGGGATGGGATTATCTGCCTTAACAATCGTGTCGTGTCGATGTAAGTTATTTTCTAGTTTTCACAATGCATATGGTTTTATTTTTATTTCTTAATTTTAACAATAGGTTTTTTTTTGTGTGTGTTTTAATACCTCAATTTTAAAATTCATCACATTGGCGACCATCAACCTTTGCGGTCAACTATCCTCAGACATCGCGAAATTTTCTTAGTTACATACCCTATAAGTAATTTGGACATTTTACCATATATAAAACCTTGTTTTTCTAAGTACTTATAGATATAATCAGTTATTGGCTCATAATTATTTTTCAACCATGAATTTTTTGAAGTTTTCCACTTCACATATCTATTTGTGTGAATTCATGTCCATGCTTTTTCAATAACATTAGCTTCTATGTGTAGGGATCTATCATATAACAAAGTTATGACCGGACCACTTCCTGCAGCAATTGTGATAAGTCCAAAAAGTTGGGCTACCAAATATATGGGGTACTAATCTCAAAATAGAGATCAGCGACCTGAAACTGCTTTCAAATACGTCACAGCGACCTGCCAAGCCCTCCACGAATCTCCTGGCGACCTCACTGGTCCTCCAAAACAACGCCTCAAACGGGCCCGATTTCGAGCCSGTTAAGGCCCTCCGACGCTTAAGTCAATAAGCGAAATCAAACACTCAACACTTCTCTTCAAATATAAAACAGTAATGCGATAGAGAAATATCGACTTAGAAAATAATGAGAGGTATGCACCTCCTTTTATAGATACAAAAGAAGTCCTTCCCAATCAAGGGTTACCTTCTCCTACCATAATTCTATAAATACCACAACTGACTTAGAAATAGGATTCCTCCCATGTGCTAAGTTCTCATAAACAATAAACCTCTCATTAAATTAATATAATAGTCCTGGGCCTGTTATTCTTTCCATACAGTCCACTAAGACCCCATAAACCGCTCACTTTAAGCCCGTAGGCTTAATATTCACAAAGCCCATAACCGAGCTCAAGTACATAGCTCAAACCAGAAGAGGTCGCGACCCTATATGAAAACTCATCCTCATACTCCAGGTCGCTACTCCCCAAACCAGCTCGCTTACTCTTCCATTAAAACCACTTAGCTCACTCACCTCCCAGAGGAACACCCTCTCCAGGAAATGAGGTCGTTTACCACAAATAAACTCATATGTCAAATAATATTACGAAATCATGTAGGACATGTAAAACAGAATTAAAATAGCACAACTACTGAAAATAAAAAAAAATACGAGCACACATAAATAAACCACTACTTCACCTTACCAAACTGTATTTCAGGGTCACACAGCTCGACGAACCGAGCTATAATACCAACCATCCCACTGTAAATTACCAAGTATACCTGCGACCTCCAAAATATCAACTCGCTGAACTCATTCGTTATTTTAAGATAAAATGATCACCTCGTAAGAGACGATCTACGAGTCCCCAGACCAAGTCCCCAAACTCGACCTGAAAACATACAACGCTCATCCACGACCTGAAGTTATACTCGAATACAAGAAAATACAATCATATGCTTTTGAAAAGTAAATAACACCACAAGCCATTTACTCGACCTAAAACAGGTCGATTAAGAAAATATTCCATACCACAAACCATAATCATTACTAAAATATCACCTTATAACCATAACGATTTCGTTAGTTCGCCAAGACCCCATACCATAATCCACAATAGCCCATCAAGGCCCAAGATCGCGTTAACCATAAAGGCACAAAAACCCATAATACCATAAACCATAAAGACATCATCGACCTAAAATAGGTCGGCCAGTAAACCATTGTACCCACAAATCATCACTAACCCAATAAAAGCATCAACCCATTCCATATAAACCATCACCAACCTAACAAAAGTGTTAGTCCATAACACACTTCATAAAATATATGCCGAATCAAGCAAAAACCATATCAAATCACACATGACCCAGAAAAACCATTCAGTTTCCCAAATTCAAATAAAACAGTTAGACCATACACAATCCATATAGTCATATGACAAGAACATGGGACTGAAAACTACTCAGTCCCCCATGTTTAATTAATGCAAGCAAAACAAAACAACCAGGCCACATCAACTTAATAAAGCTCGCCTATGTAGTCCCCCAAGTTAATGCAACCAAGTATTCCAAACATGTTAAATTAAATGCTAAATAAACCTGACTCAATCATAGGTCGCACGAACTCGTAACCAATCACAATCATATTTTCTACCCTCACAAGACCATGAGATTCAAAAGGATAGTTGAACCATGACTTATACACAATCCAATAGATCTAAATTCATCTCGCATATAAAACATATTAGCTCCCACAGAAACAACCATCCATAACTCAACACAACAGCCCGAAAAAGATATGTAAATCAGACATACTCATCTCAAATCATAAGTAAAACATCATAACCACTTAATCATAAATAATCAATATAGCCAAACATCATTTAAAAAATACCAAACTCCCCTAACACAACTTTTCGACACTACTTTTCATCACACAACTACTTCTCATCACCAAAACACAACTTCTCATCACAAAAACACAACTTCTCAACACTACTTCTTCTCGCAAAACAAAATTTATCAACATTACTTCTTCTCGCAAAAACACAATTTCTCAACACTACTTCTTCTCGCAAAAACACAATGTCTCAACACTATTTCTCATCACAACTTTCCATCACAGCTTCTTATAACAAACTCTTGTGCGGGAGAAGTGCCCTCCGGTCTAGACTTACCTTCTCCCGCCACAAAAATACCACTTTCCACAATCACAAACCTAATACAGGAGAAGTGCCCTCCGGTCCAGAGTTAAATTCTCCCGCCACATAAACCACCACTATCCACAACACAAACTTTCTACGGGAGAAGTGCCCTCCGGTCAAGAGTTACCTTCTCCCGCCACAAAAACCACCACTATCCACAACACAAACTTTCTACGGGAGAAGTGCCATCTGGTCCAGAGTTACCTTCTCCCGCCACAAAAACTACAACTGTCCACAACACAACTTTCTACAGAAGAAGTGCCCTCCGGTCCAGAGTTACCTTCTCCCGCCACAAAAACCACCACTATCCACAACACAAACTTTCTACGGGAGAAGTGCCCTCCGGTCCAGAGTTACCTTCTCCCGCCAAAAAAACCACCACTATCCACAACATAAGCTTTCTACGGGAGAAGTGCCCTCCGGTCCAGAGTTACCTTCTCTCGCCACAAAAACACAACTTTCAAACCACAAACTCCATCGCCGACCTAATAGAAGCGTCAGCCCATAACAAAAAAAACCATCGCCGACCTAATGGGAGCGTCAGGATTTAATCATCATCGACCTAATGAGAGCGTCGAAATTTAATCATCATCGACCTAAAATGAGTGTCGGAATTTAACCATCATCGACCTAATGAGATCGTCGGAATTTAACCATAATCATAAAATCTTTTGATGACCTCATGAAAGTGTCGAGATTTAAACATAAAACCCATATTGGATCATAAAGTCTAGATCGCGCAAGATTGTCGAGATCGTGTAATGAGGTCATACAGAACATAACGAGGTCGTGAAGACCTTAACATGTTAATTATACATATTTTCCGTAAATCAGATCATAAAACCATTTAAATTGAATCACACACCATAACCATTTAAATCGTATAAATCAATTATTCCCCCCATGCTCAACCAAATAAAAATAAACAGGGCATAAAACTGGAAACCGTCCCTGTCATGATATTTCAAAAATCGTACCCGATAAGTATTCATATTGGTGCTATAGGAAAATTTACCTCTCCTCGAATATCCAACTACGCGGTCATTTTGTTTTTAGGTAGCATAATTCCCCAATCTCCTTTTTGTCAATGTTTGAACGCGCGACCATGTACATGGTCTTAAACATTGACGACCTCTTCGCATTGGGTTACCCATCTCCGAATTACATGTTAGGTAACCCAAAAATTAACCCTATGTTAATAAGACCTAAACAGGCCCTGCATCTAAATCTGTTAGCATAGTCATAAAAAATATCATCTGAATATCACAACCTTACTAGCGCCAATAACATGTTAATCAAACATTTCAAAAATTAAATATTTTCCTTTCCCACAACCGCAAACATCATATCACCATCAAACCATATAGGATCAAACAAAACTGACACAAGAGTTTTTAGCACACATTTACCATCTTTGAAGATTAAACTTCTTTAATCGGCAATAAATTAAAAATAAAACCACATAACACTAGAAATCCCTATAAGTTTAGTTTCCAACGCAAAAATCGGATCTCAAAATAGATAATCCAATAGTGAGTTATGACTATTTTCCTGAAGTGTGCTAGTGCAGTATTTTCATACGGGAATGTGTAAGAATAAGCAATTCTTAGTGTGTTTTCATAATCCTACTCATCTAAGTACCTTGAGAGTTAATAAACACTTAATATTTAGTCAAAACTCATCTTTCTTGTCTCTAAAAACATAAGCATGTCCTCACAACCATATAAAATCAAATAAGTACTCTGCAACCAAGTGTTAAACCACATGAATCCATCTTCCACTCTCAACAAAAACATTAGTAGCACATTAATCCAAATATATCCAAGCACTTAAATCCCATTACAATCCCCAAGCATAATTATCCTACTATTTAAAAATTTTAATCCTTATCCAAACTCATAATTAATTGCGTGATACCAAAAGAACCTGAATGTCAAACGCATACGATCGGACCCATACAATCGAGCAAACAGGCTAACATATGTAAAAGATACATCCACCAAGCCAAATAATAGAAAACCTATCTTTTCCTTTGAGTGCCTCCAGGCCCATTCACCTCATTAACCGACTCGTCTTAATATTTAGGAGAGACTTTGACTTAACTCCTCAAATCGACCTGGAGGTCTCCCAATTATATAAGCCGTGTACCTAGCAAAAGATCATCACACTGGATAAATAATATCCTTATCAATAACACCGTAGAAATAATAGACCATTAAAATTTTTAGAATCAACTTCCCTTTTCGGGGAACAAACTGGAAAACGGTCTTATTCCTTTGATTTTTAATGATTTTGTTGCATTTGAACTCCAGTCTGTCGACTGGATTGCTGCACCCGGCTCGATTCCTCGTCCTTTTCATGTTCGCCGGTTTATCGAACCTCGTCCGTGCGCTTCCTTGCTTTGTCTGTTCATTCCCGAGTCGAGTATCAACGATCACAAATGAGCGCGGGCCCCGCTTGGACGTCCTACGGCCAAATAGAAAAATGAAATAGTAAAAAACTACAGAAACTAATAATAAAACGTACAAAAATACGAAAACCTAGAAATAACGAAAAACGGCCAACTTGACTCCTAAAACACCTAAATGCAAGCGAAACACACGCAACGTGATACAAAAACGATAGCAAAAATATGTTCAACCCTAAACGTGATACAAAAACGATAGCAAAAATATGTTCAACCACCCCACACTTAGAACGGTTGCTTGTCCTCAAGCAAAACTAATGTAAATTTACAAAATTACCCCCAACCAACCCTAAACTAATGCACAAAATAATTTGAGACGTCGTACGCTACGTTGCTTGTTAGCTTAKGCTAAAAGGACGTCAATGTGCGTTGTTAAGGAAATTTAGATCGACTTCCGTACCCTAAAAGAACTTAAACAATCCACCAAGTCGATCTCCCCGTCCCTGCCCCGGCTAATGTCTATACACGCTCGAACCGTTAATCGTCTCCCTACTAGCCAAAATCATCTACGCCTCTCTGTAACAAATATATACTAAAAATCGGACAAAAAAGGAAAAACGTGCTACTTAACAACTTCAAGGATTTATAACGTATCCTTGTTTATTCGTCTCTTTTTTTAATTTTTCTTTTTCTCTTTTTTTTTTTTAACAATAAATAAAGATGAAAATACGAAGCTTTCAACGACTCTGATCATTCGTTGCTACTAGCAACTTACAAACTTATCGATCGAGCACATGGAGCAACTGACGACTCCAATTTACAAAACAAAACCTATAGAGAGCGTTCGATAACTAGGGCTAGTCGAGGCACTAGTTCTAAACGAGCACAAGGATAGCACGAAGCTAAAACCGAACGAAGATCCCAACAAGATAAACCACCTAAGTCCACTATATTCGATCGAAAATCTAAACACCCTAACAAATCATCAAAAACCGCGTCACTTCGCCAAGGGTCCAAGCAATAATAGCACAAACGTTACTCAAATTAACACAATCAAGCATACGACAAAATTAAAAACCTAGGACGAACTCTAACCACCCCACACTTAAAACCTAGCAATGTCTACATTGCGTCTTTAAGTTAATAAAAGCAGTAAAAAGTTGTAGAGAAAAGAGAACGCCCCTATGTCCGAGCTTGTGTCGTCGTGGTTGTGCAAAAGTCGTCTTCGGGAGCTGAGGTAAGCAACAAGCTATCCACAAGGTAAGGCAAGGTGGAAATTTTGCACGAAAATAAACTATTTACAAAAACGAAAATCTTTTTGAGTTTTTTGAATTTTCTAATTTTTTTGGATTTTATTATTTTTCAAATTTATTTTGTATTTTGAGAAGATATTCAAATAAAATGAAATAAACTATATACAAAAACGAAAGCAAGTAAAAAGATTTTTTTTTTCTTTTTATTATTATTATTATTTTATTATTTATTATTATTATTTTTTTTTACAAGAGTCGATACGAGAAATAAAAGAACATAATCGAAAGAAAAAAATAAAATAACACAAAAAAACAATAAACAAATAAAAATAAACAAAGGATAAACTAGGAAGTTTAACGACGTCTCCTAGGTCGGGCACGGAGGGTCGCGGCCTCTTCTTCCTCCTCCTCCTCCTCGTTTCCGCCCTCGCCGCCGTCATTGTTGTCGTCGTCGTCGTCTTGACGCATCCGACTCTCGACCAAAAGGAGTCGGGTATGGAGGCCGCGAAAAGCTCGGTCATTTCTTGCCTGCCCCTCGTCGAGCCGGTCGAAATGGGCATTGAGCTGGTCAAAACGCGAAAACACGGCCTGTTGGAAATCGCTCCAACCCATCTCTGGACCCGAGCCGGTGCTCGGGCCTCTGTACTGCGGGGCTGCCGCTTGGCTCATGCTCGCTCCGAATTGCGCGCCCGAACCGGTGTTCGGAGCGTCGCCAGCTTCGCCTTGCTCATTGCCTCGGTGGCGTTGACGTCTCGGATTTTGGCTCGCCGGGTTCGTCGAGGCTCTCGGCGTTTTGAACGTCAATTCCATGAGATCGACCCTCGTTATGTTGGCCGCCTCGGCCTCAAACCCGAAGTAGCGGGCAAGAACGGTGATCATCGTCCCCATGCCGACTCGTGCGATGCTTCCTCCCCTTGTTTTCCGTAATCCTCGAATTTTCCCCGGATCAACGGAAAGAACGGGACAGGATGTCCATTCAATACGCACCAAAGCACGTACACCTCGTGGTGGGTGAGGTTAGTGCTCTCATGTTTTCCCATCAAGACGTGGGCGAAGAACTTATAGGCCCCAAGCAGAGCCAAATCGGTGATTGCCGACGCCGAGTATCGATCCCGGGTACCACGTCCGCCCATGATACTCCCCCAAAACTCATCCGCACAAAAACCACTCACCTGCGTGTACGAGTACTGCTGGCAGTCAAGCCCGATCATCCCTTGGAGCACCCCCTGATCGATCCGGTGCTCAATTCCCCCACAACGGACATTAAAACCCCCGTCATCGGTCTCTTGGTACGTGGTGAAGAACTCGAGCACTAGCTCCCGATAAGACGGTGCCCAGAAAGACGCGAACATCCGGCCGTTCATCACGTCGATGTAGTGGAGGAGTCGGGTGCCAAACCCGTCATAGTCCCCGTTCACCATCCACTCGTCTAAACGCTCGATATTTATGAAGCGTGGGGTAGAGAAATTTCGCTGGGATAGATTTTGAAAGAGTTCCCCCTCGTATGTGGAGTAGATGGGGAAGGGAGCACCGTAAGCTCCGGCGATATCGGGGTATTGGGGAAGGCTGAAAATATTTTCATCGTCGGAGTGGCAATCCATGGTAAAATATGGATATAGGAACGGTAAAAACCTGTGGGTCTTGTTTTCAAACGTTTAGGGTCGAGAAGTAACGAACAAAACGAAAAAGGGAGATTTTCAAGCAAAAAGGTTCATTGAGGCATTTTATCGAACACGTTGAGGGCAAGGTTTTTGGACAAGGAAATATGGAAAATTGGAAACCTAAGCCTGCCCCAAACTCAACCAACAATCAACAAGTTCACCAAGAGAATGGTTCAAGCGAATTACCTCGAAGAATTGGTTCGAAAGTGGAACGAAAAACCGAGCTTATCTCAAGGAGAATTTTTGAATTTAGAGAGGAAAGGGAAAAAAACTTAATTTCCCGTTGGTTTCTCACTGTCGATCGACTCCTCTTTTCTTATTTTTGTTTTTCTTCTTTTTTTTTATTTTTTTATATTTCCGCCACCTTTTTTTTTATTTGCTGCACTCTCTTTTTCTTGGTTGGTCGATTGATGAAGATGGGGGGATCGACTGCT
>BMAC01000227.1:1258156-1289568 GCA_014905375.1 Phtheirospermum japonicum | reverse complement strand
TTTTGTTTAGTATGTTTTCAAAAGAATGTGGAATTAGATTTAAATCGTACTCTAGCTATCGTTTTCCACTGATAGCAATTTGGTTGTTATTGTTTTAAATATTCCGCTGCGTAAACTTGATCATTTTGAAATCATAAATTTTATTATGTTATTGTTATGAAATTCGACATTTATTTGTGACGCCAAAATTTCCTTCTTGAATTATTTAAAATGTAAATCTAAATCGGGGCGTTACAAAAGGTGGTATCAGAGCTAGAGTTTCGTTTGGTTCTGTAGACTCGACCATTTTTGAAAAAAAAAAATTATAAAAGAAAGATTTTAATATTTAATGGTTTCCATCCCTCCTCGTTGAACATTCGCCGATATTCTCAAGGTACAAAATTCATTACAAGTATTTAATTGCTCATTTACTTTCATGTTATTTCATGATTGCATTCTATTGGGTGTATTGGTTGATTTTGGGTATGATTGCTCTCCAAGGAATGTAGACTTTCATTATTTACGACATTTAGAGGTAGATACGGTGGGGTCATTTTGTTGATCAAACATCGCTTGTGGCGCTTAGCCTAGGAAAGAACACCGAAGGAAAATCGTGAAGAGGTTTCCAAAGGGAATGAGAAGGGGGAATATGTGGTGGCATGTCAAAAATATTACGACGTATATTAAGAGTTATACCTCGTAAATTAATCAAGTAAATATTTTGATGATTTTTAGGATATGATGTCAAATCGAGGAAGAAGAATCGGGAACAGGGCTAATGAAGAAAGTCCGAACCAGTTTAACCAAACGACTGTTGAGGCCATGGACACGATCTTCACCAACTTTTTCCAGCGTCTCCAAGATAACGGTTTGGGGAATGGAGGCAACAACTCAAGGGCAGTGRAACAATTCCGCCTCTATCGACCTCCCACCTTCAATGGGAGAGATGGACCTGATGCAGTGGAAGAGTGGTTCTGAGCACTCGAAAGAATCTTTCAGGTGATAGCTTGTGACGACATGCAGAAGGTCACGTGCGCTACTTTTCAGCTAACCGAGGATCACTGGTGGGAAGGTTATTGGAGGAACTGTTCAGAGGCAGGACGAGATGCTTTCACTTGGAACAAGTTCAAGACAGTGGTCATGGATAAGTTTTTCCCACGCTCCTATCGCGACCAAAAGGAGACCGAGTTCCGGAATCTCAAACAAGGGAGCTTGACGGTCACTGAGTACGAGAGGAGGTTTAACCAGTTGAGCCGTTTTGCTACGCACCTGGTGGACACCGATTTGAAGAAATCGTTGAGGTTCAAGAGRGGATTGAGKTCCCAACTAGYCGGTATCTTATCAGCACAAGGTGACCTTCCCTACTCGAAGATGGTCAAAAGAGCTCAGGACGTAGAGGCAAGTCTTGGAGTGGATGAAGTGAAGCCCAAACCCMCAACATTGGTGGAAAAGAGGAAGTGGGTAGGAGGAAGTTCCAACCAAAGCAAATAACAGAAAACTGGTGGCGGGAACAGACAGCAAGGAATGGACAACAAACCCACGTGCCGAAGTTGCGACAAGAGACATTTTGGAGAATGCCTTCTAAGGCAAGGAAAGTGTTACCGCTGCCATCAGAGTGGACATACAGCACCTTACTGCACCGTGTTCGATCAACGGCAACAAGGCAGTGGAGAGCCAAGGCTAGGACCAGCTACTGGAGGAAATGCCCGAATGTATGCCATGGCACGCAATGAGGCTGAAGAGAATCCTGGAGTTATAACAGGTATGTTAATCGTCTCAGGAATTCCTACTTTTGTGCTTTTTGATACGGGTGCTTCGCATTCTTTTGTGTCGAAGAAATTTCATAATTTAACTGAAGTTAAGAGCACTAGAGTAGAGGAACCCTTAGAAGTTGGTTTACCATCCGGGAATGTGTTGGTCACGAACTTGATGGATAAGGAAGTGAAGATCGATGTAGGAGGAAAGGATCTCGAGGCAGACTTGTATGTGATCGAAATGAGAGATTTTGACTTGATATTAGGAATGGACTGGCTCACGAAGTATCAGGCAAAGATACAATGTCAAGAAAGAGAAATAACTTTCAAACTCACAAAAGGTGAAGAGATCAAGTTCTATGGAGCCAAAACCAAGACGGTGCCACAAGTAATAACAGCAATGAAGGCCATGAAGCTGATGAAGAAAGAGAGATGTCAAGGTTTCCTAGTGAATTTGGTTAGCAATCCAGCGGTAGAGGTGATGCCGCTCGAAGTGCCCATCATTCGAGATTTTTAGGACGTCTTTCCAGAAGAGTTACCAGGATTACCGCCCAGTCGTCAAGTCGAGTTCACAATTAATTTGACACCAGGGGCAGCGCCTATCTGAAAGGCACCTTACAGTATGGCACCGAAGGAACTACAAGAACTAAAGGCACAAATCCAAGAGTTGTTGGATTTAGGTTTTGTTCGACCGAGTGTTTCACCGTGGGGAGCACCAGTCCTCTTTGTTAAGAAGAAAGATGGGTCAATGAGAATGTGTATCGATTATAGAGAACTTAATCGACTCACAATAAAGTACAAGTACCCGTTACCTCGAATCGAAGACTTATTCGATCAATTGAAAGGAGCAAGCGTTTTCTCCAAGATCGACTTAAGGTCGGGGTATCATCAGTTGAAGATCAAAGAGAGTGACATTCCGAAGACTGCTTTCAGGACGAGATATGGACACTACGAGTTCGTGGTGATGCCTTTTGGACTATGTAATGCTCCAGCAGTGTTCATAGATTTAATGAATAGGGTTTTCCACCCCTACTTGGATAAGTTCGTCATAGTTTTCATCAACGATTTCTTGATTTATTCTAAGAATCGAGAAGAGCATGAAGAACACTTACGAATAGTGTTGGGAACACTACGCGAGGAGAAGTTGTATGCGAAGTTTAGTAAGTGTGAGTTTTGGATGGACCGAGTAGTGTTCCTTGGTCATATCGTCACTGCTCAAGGGATAGAAGTGGATCCATCTAAGGTTGAAGCTATTAATAGATGGGCCACCCCCACGAATGCGAGTGAAGTTTGCAGTTTTCTGGGTCTAGCAGGCTACTATCGAAGATTTATCGAAGGATTTTATAAGATAGCTGTGCCGATGACTCAACTTACGAGAAAAGGGGAGAAGTTCGTTTGGAGCTTGAAGTGCGAGGAGAGTTTTCAAGAACTGAAGAAAAAGCTCACTACCGCACCCGTCTTGACAATTCCCGACCCAACGAAGGACTTCGTTATTTACAGCGATGCGTCGAAACAAGGTTTAGGTTGTGTCTTGATGCAACATTGGAAAGTAGTGGCTTATGCCTCACGACAACTCAAAACCCATGAGACGAACTACCCTACGCATGATTTAGAACTCGCAGCTGTAGTTCATGCTTTGAAGATCTGGAGACATTACTTGTATGGAGGCAAGTGTGAGATCTTTACCGACCATAAGAGCTTGAAGTATTTGTTCACACAGAAGGAGTTGAATATGCGTCAAAGAAGATGGTTGGAATTGGTTAAAGACTATGACTGCACCATTAACTACCATCCAGGGAAGGCGAACGTGGTAGCTGATGCGTTGAGTCGTAAAGGAGGACTGATGAGTTTACCTTCTGAACATGATAAGTTGGTTGAGGAGTTCGCCAAGATGAAGATCGATATGGTGATACCCCCAAAGAATACAAAGGCGATCTTAGCATCCTTAGTGGTGCAACCAACGTTGAGAGAATGGGTCAAGGAAATTCGAACCCAAGATGGTTTCATAAACAAAATGAGGGAGAAAGTGCGAAAAGGGACCATCAAAGGTTTTGTTTTAGCAGACGATGGAGTTTTATTTTATGAAAGGAGGATTAGTGTTCCAAAGGACGAGGGTCTAAGGAAAGAAATTTTGGAAGAAGCCCATTGTACTCCTTACACTGCACATCCTGGTGGCACCAAGATGTATAAGGATTTAAAGACAGCATTTTGGTGGAGGAGCATGAAGAGAGACATTGCCACTTTTGTGGGAAAATGTCTAGTTTGTCAGCAAGTTAAGGCCGAACATCAACGACCGTCAGGTTTGTTGAGACCACTAGAGATTCCAGAATGGAAGTGGGAGTATATCTCGATGGATTTCATAGTAGGTCTACCGCCATCGATGAGAGGTAACAAGGCGGTGTGGGTGATAGTAGATCGTTTAACCAAGTCGGCCCACTTTTTACCGGTCAAGATAACATTCAACATGGAACAATATGCCCAAATCTATATTCGGGAAATCGTTAAGTTGCACGGAGTACCGGTCTCGATTGTGTCAGATAGAGATACGAGGTTCAATTCGAACTTTTGGAAGAGTTTGCAAAATGCTTTGGGCACTAAACTGAAGTTCAGCACAGCTTATTACCCACAAACAGACGGTCAAACCGAAAGGACTAACCGAATCATGGAGGATATGTTGAGGACCTGCATACTCGACTTGGGAAGTCAGTGGGAAGCTTTACTACCGTTGGTGGAATTCGCTTATAATAACAGTTATCAATCTACTATTGGTATGGCTCCCTACGAGGCTCTGTACGGGAGAAAGTGTAGATCTCCTCTTTATTGGGACGAAGTAGGTGAGAGAAAGATTTTGGGCCCCGAACTAGTACAGGAGACGGTTAAACACATTGCCACGATCCGAGATCGAATTAAAACTACGCAGGATCGGCAGAAATCTTATGCGGACCGTCGAAGAAAGGATCTAAATTTTGAAGTGGGCGATAAAGTGTTTTTGAAGGTAGCACCAATTCGAGGTGTAATGAGATTTGGTCAGAAAGGGAAGTTGAAACCAAGATTCATAGGGCCGTTTGAAATTCTCAAGAGAATCGGAGAATTGGCCTACGAGCTTGCGCTACCACCAAGTTTATCGAGCATTCATAACGTCTTCCATGTGTCGATGTTAAGAAAGTATGTCTACGATCCGCACCACATTATGAGTTACGAAGAGTTGGAAGTTAACAAGGATTTAACTTATGAAGAAGATTCAGAAGCGATTTTGGATCGCAAGATACATCGATTGAGGAACAAGGAAATAGCTTTGATCAAGGTGCAATGGAGACGTCATGGGATGAATGAGGCCACTTGGGAACAAGAGGAGGAGTTCAAGTCGAAGTACCCAAATTTCGGCATTCCGGGTAAGTGCGGAATTTTGAGGACAAAATTTTTCTAAGGAGGGTAGGTTGTAACACCCATGCATCAAATTCACATTTTCATATTTTATTTTTATTTATCATTGTGCATTAGAAATATGATCCTAGTCCCAAGCTCGTCGCCATAAACGAATTTCCTATTTTAGTGTTAAATAATCTAAGAATTCTATTTAAAACGAATATATAGTTCGTTTTCAATTAAAATTTTTATTAAAAACTTTAAAGAAACAATTATAATTATTTAGTAATTTATTTATTTATTTACTTAAATTATATTTCTCAACTTTTAAGAAACTATTATAATTATTGAAAATTTATTCATTTATCTAAATTACTATTAGGTCGAATATGAAATCATTCGATTAATCTATTGGGTCGTTTTTAATCATTTTCGGTTACCGAACTTTAAAATCCAGGCCGAATGTCATAAACTAGGCCCAAGCCCACCAATAACCAAAAACCCTAACCTTTCCTTAAATGTTGATCTTGGTTTAAGAGGTACTCCAACCTTATCTACTCAAACAACACATTTCCAACTTTCAGGTTTTTTTCATACAGCCGCAAGAAATCAGGTAGCTTGGTCCTTGCTTTCCTAAAGCTTATCAAACCACTTTCTAGCTTCTGCTTTTCAGCTAAACTCTCTGCTTTTGTCTTTCATTTTCTCAAATCATCAACATATCCTACATACGGCTACAACAAACCAAATCAACCCAAACCAACGACCGCCAACTCCCAGTCACCACCAAGCCCGAGCACCACCGACTGCCAGACCCCCCGAGAACTAGCCCAACCGGACCCCTGCCGAGTCAAATCCGAAGTCAAGACCGACTCAGCCGTTCTACAGCCGCCGTCAAACTCAACCACGTGCATTCACTCGACTTATTTCACGACTTTGTTTCGAGGTAGGGACCACTGACTTGTCTTATGTTAAATTCTATGTTCTCAAATCTATGTGCAACGTGTATCATGAAATTCTATGTTTATAAAATTAATATAGCCATGGACCGCAAAAGTTGTCCGTGACCGGGGAAAAGGGTCATTGGGTTTATCCCAGCGTGCTATATCCAATGATTAAAACCAGGGGCCTTAAGTGCCTATGACTGGGGAAAAGGGTCATCGGGAAGCCTATGACCGGGGAAAAGGGTTATAGGGGAAACCCGCCGCGTTTTAGCTGCAGCCAACTGTCTTCCAAAGTAAAATTACGAATTCTATGATTAATTGTGCTATTTCTGAGTTTGTATAATTTTGCATGAGGTATGTCGGTGTAACAATTGAGTACGTTGAACTCATCCCAAATCAACGATGTTTTTCTTTCAGGTACAAACGAGAATATCGAGTGAATGGGAAACGAGGAAGGAAAAAGGATACGTGTTATCCGTTTTGTTTAGTATGTTTTCAAAAGAATGTGGAATTAGATTTAAATCGTACTCTAGCTATCGTTTTCCACTGATAGCAATTTGGTTGTTATTGTTTTTAATATTCCACAGCGTAAACTTGATCATTTTGAAATCATAAATTTCATTATGTTATTGTTATGAAACTCGACATTTATTTGTGACGCCAAGATTTCCTTCTTGAATTATTTAAAATGTAAATCTAAATCGGGGTGTTACATGGACCCATACCTTCCACTGGGGCTCCTACGGACTCTAGAGGTTGTCCAAGTAACATTACTCTTTTGCAGATTTTCTGCACCTCCATTGTTATTAAGCACTCATTTCATAATGAATATTAGCTTGAATTTAAATTTCAAATTTCGTTCTTAAACACTGTAAATTTGAAAGACCTATGGTTGTTGAATAAGTATCAGTAAACGAGGTCAAGTTCAGTGTTACAACACTAGAACTAACATCAAATAGTTTTAAATCAGATGTTGAGATTGGTGTTAAAACACCAAAACTAACATCAAACAGAGTTATTTAAATATGCAGTAGAATAAATATTAAAAAGAGAACACAACATTTAAATTTTGTTCGTAAGTAAAAGGACTTACGAACTTGGGTGTACAAACCTGAAAACTATATTACTTCTCATGTTCAAGATCAAATACAAAAGATGTAATGTAATATATGAAAACTAAAGTATTAAAACACTATAATACTGAAATACTTACCGCTACAAATGATGATCTTCTCCATTGGTCACGCAATTTGAAAGATTTACTAATATCGGATGGCTCCAAGTACTCTACGTGCATGTGTTCTTCTTGCTTTTGTTTGCGTCGTTGCTTGATGCGTCTCTTATGAAAAGTCACCTCAAAAAGTATGTCCAAGTCTTGTCCTCTTCTTGTCTTAAATAGACAAGAGTCCAATACTTGGTAAACAAGTCTTAAACATAAACTAGGAAACCAAATAAGTTCCTAGACTCCATCTAGGAAACAAATCTAGAGTCCTAATTTATTTTGAGCCCAAGAAAAGCAAACAACTAAAAAAGGAAAAGTTGCCAAGAATACAATTCTCAACAAATATCCCCCCTTAAATTAGAAACTCCCCCTAAATTAGTGACCACTGTATAAAAATACAAACCATAAAAAATAATAACAGTTTTTATCAGACAAAAATCAAAAACCAAATAAGCATAAGGAATTATTGAGTATGCATCCTCTTCGATAGGCGAGAAGTCATTCCATCATCATTATCTTTCCTCTTCCACAACATCTTCTTCAATCTGTTCATCATCCTCTTCCTTGACTTGATCTTTCTCGTCCTCTTTTTTGCCTTGGATAAGCTTGTCAACACCTCCGCAGCAGCGTCATCATTAGCATTGCCTTTAGCAACATCATTACGAGCATCGTGATTGTTATTATCTCCCTCTTTTTGTTCGGAAAGCAAAAGGGCCTCCACGAACGAGCCTCTAAACGCCTGCAACTGGGCAATCCGGTTATCAAATAAAGTAATCTGGACCCGAATTACTGGAGCAGAATAATGAACCATGTTGGTACCGGTGTTAGCAACACCAGAACCGTCACCAGAAATTCCACCAGCCCAAGGAGGCGACTGCCATGAGAGACCAATGAACCGGGCTCAAGCCATATGCTGACCACGTAACGAGAACCATTTAGGTTTTCCATTGAACACATCCTCTCCAATATTGATTTTCCAATAAGCTGTAAATAAGAGACGGAAAGCAGAAGGAGGACATCGCTTTTGTCGTAGAATATATCATGACAGCATCAAACACATGTTGACCCCACACACAAGTTTGAACAAGAATAGCAAATTAGGTCGAGTGACTGCTGTGGCATTCTTGGTAGGAACCCAATTGCAAACAGCCACTTTATGGAGAATCGAATAGAGAGAAGATAAATGTGTGACGGGTAATTACTAACACCATTCATTCATCAAGCCACTAGACAAGAAGTCAATAACTTCTTTCATGTCATCCACCGTTGAATCGCCATGGTGGTCCTCAGTGCTGAATAGTTCATTGATCAACGCAGGAGTGAAACAAAACACCCTTCCACGCACAATAACTTTTCCAAAATCCACAGACTTGGGATCAACAACAGATGAAAACATGTTTGGATAAAATTCTAGCACAACGCTTCGAACAAACGGCATAGCAGTAGATACGGTGAAGTACATACCTCGGTGCCTAAAGAAGGCAATCAGATTCTGCTTCTCGAAGACATCAACCGGAACACGGTGCTCAGCGATCATGCCATGGGTTTGATAGCCATCAAACAGCTCTCCAGCTTCCGTAGTCATGAACTTTAATGACACATGCACCATGTCCTCGATTTCAACATTGTAAGCAGCAAAATCATCAAAACCATCAGACATCTGGTCAGATGCGGCCGGTGAATGTTCAGGGGCAGCAGCATGAGTAAACTCAGAGCTAGAACATGAGGCAGGATTCTCTGCAGGGGATGTTGGTTTTGGTGACACAACATAAAAACAACATTCGCTGTTCGAGCAGCTGCATGCGGTGTTAGTATTGGTGACACATCACAAGAAACACCATCCAAATTCTGAGAAGCTTCAGCCTTCTTTCCTACAAACTTGATTACAGAAAAATTTTCAGACAAAGAAAAAGTATCGTCAGAATCGAAGGAATAATCAATCTCAGGCTCAGACTCAAGCTGAATCATATTAAACAGAGTCAAAGAGGGATCAACAACCAATGAAGTGGAAGTGCTCGTTACTTCGCCTTTGAAGAAGTTAATAATTTCATACGGGGGATCATAGTAGCTTGTCTCGGTTGACGTGGGCGAGACTTTGATAGATGCCGATGGATTCTTCTTGTCAGCTAAGCGAACAGTCTATTTCTGGCGAGGATTCGATGACTTCATCAACCGCAGGGAAGAGGTGGTTGGCGGCGCAGCAACTGGTGCAGATGGCACAAAATCCTCATCATCAGAGTTCGTCATAATTGTGACGTCCTCGACCATGTTCATAGGCTCAATTGGCACAAGACGTCGCGCACCCGCTTTACTTTTTGGAACAGCCACTAGAACCACACCTGGGGGAATGTTGCGCAGCCTTCGCGACCATTTCAAAGTTGGATTCCAAACTCGGACAAACAACTCTGCGATAAGCGGAAGATTGGGAGCATTGTCCACATCGATTTCATTGCCCATCTGTCCATGGGCAAGCTGAGCAGTCAGAATTGCATCGGCGGCAGTGGCAACAGGAACCAATTCCAGAGGATTGATCGTTGGTGGATTTGCGGTAGTAGAGGGAATCGGTGATGGGTTTGGTGACACATCACCACCCATCTCCACACGAATTTCCCTTACAGTGTAAGTCGGTAGGGTTAGCAAAACCTGTTCATCAGTTGAGCGGCGCACGCTGGCGGGAAGCTCGGAGCTTTCGCTTGATGAGGATTTCGACATTCTGCACAAAATTACCAATCAAACACACAAAGGCACGCAAAATTCGAGATAAAAAATAGCTGTTGGAATCTGAGGGTGCAATTTTGCAGGAGAATCAAGAGGGAATATGGGAGACGATAAAAATACCTATCTTTATAAACAACAAAAATGGTTGTTGCAAGGAGAGAGGAGAAGGTAAATAATATAAGATTGCTCCCTTATTAACCCAACATCCTATTTTATACCCCAGAATATTTTATTTCCTAAACAAAATAAACCCACTCCTCCTAAAAATAAGCACACGATCTCAAGCCAATTAATCACGATCTCATTATTTTTGGAAATACAAATCACATGTCTCTACTACTTAGGAGACCGAAATAGAGCCAGATTATTAAAACCATCACCATAGTTTAATCTTTTGCAAAGAAATTTTTCAATCATCAGATTCACCCTTTTATTACCTTACCAATCCTCCAGTTTTAACAACACTGAAACACTTGGTTAGTAAGATTCACAACACGACTAATAGAATTCAAAGCAAGACACAAGCACAACGAATAGAAAACACAACATTACGACATCTTCACAAAGTATGAATGTCCTAATTGATGCCTAAAAATCATGACCTAAAAAAAAAATAAAAATACAGCAATTGATTTAGGTGACATGACAAGTGTTGCTTTTGATGTGATGATATTATAACTAACATGCTCCAGGTGAAGTCAATGAAAAAAGACCCCTTAATCCAAGTTAATGACTACGTCAAAATCACTAAAGAGGGCGAAAATCAATGATAGGATTTTATTCAGATATTTATTATCTTTTCAGTAACTTTGGCAAGAAACTTACTTATCTTTAGCAATTTCTATAAAAATTAACACCCCTTGTTTTTTGACCTGGGAGAAAACCAGTTTCTGGAATGTTTCAAAATCACCATTAAAACAAAGAGGTTAGTCTTTTTTTCATCACTTTTTATTACAAAACATAACCTTTCTGCACTTCAATCAGACCCAATGCATTCAATATGTGTTTGAGGAAGATAATAGAAAATGCATGCAAATTTTACAGATGTCATGACTGATGACAGTTTAGTTGTCATGACATCACAACTAACATCGACTTAAATAATGCACATTCCGAGATCTCTTCTCAAACGAGAGAAGGTCTCCAAATCTAATGCCAGCAAACTGATTGTCTATTCTTATATGTTCAATACTAACTATTTTTCTCTCAACCAAGTCATGAATAATATGGTACCTTATGTCAATGTGTTTGATTCTTGATTGCTAGACAGGATTTTTCGAGATATCAATGGCACTAGAATTATCACAGAGCACACTTAAAATTCTACTATGTAGACCATAGTCTTCTATCATTTGGTTCATCCACAAAAACTGTGTACAAGTACTTCCAGCTGCAATATACTCGGCTTCTGCTGTAGAAAGAGAGATGCAATTTTGCTTTTTACTATACCACGAGATTATATTATTACCTAAAAAAAGCAACCCCCAGTAGTACTGTTTCTATCTAGTACATCCGCAGCCCAATTCGAGCCCGTATTTCCTACAACTTCCATACTTGTATCCTTAGTATACCAAACACCCAAATCACTAGTACCAGACATGTACCTAATGATTCGCTTAACATATTTTAAGTGTGATTCTTTAGGATTCGATTGTTACCTAGCACAAAGACACACACTATACATAATATCAGTCCTGCTAGCTGTCAAGTACAAAATACTTCCTATCATGCTCCAATACATGGTGTTATCAACACAATTACAACCATCATCTCTAGAAAATTTCATGGTTTTCCCTATCGGTGTTTTCTTATGAGTATCATTCTCAAACCCAAATTTCTTAACGAGGCTTTTAGCGTATTTGGACTGAGAAAGAAAAATACCTTCATCCATCTTTTAATTTGCAAACGAAGAAAGTAAGAGAGATTACCTTTCATGCTCATTTCGAACTTGTCAGACATTCTCTTGATAAACTCACTCACCATCTGCTCGTTAGTTGATCCAAGAATTATATCATCTACATAAATTTGGACAATCAAAATGTGCATATTCGATCTAAGGAGAAATAAGGTTTTATCAACTTCCCTATGTCTAAAATTTAAGAAAATTAAGTGTTAAGTCAATCTTTTATAACAAGCTCTGGGAGCTTGCCTTAACCATACAAAGCCTTTTTCAATTTAAAAACAAAGTCTGGTTTGTGAGGATCTACAAACACTTTAGGTTGTTCAACAAAAACTTCTTCACTTAAAACTCCATTAAGAAAAGCACTTTTTTATGTCCATTTGATGTAGAGATATTTTCATATGATAAGTTACAGCAAGTAAGAGTCTTACCGATTCAATGCGAGCAACTGTAGCAAACGTCTCATCAAAATCAATACCTTCTATTTGTGTGTACCCCTTTTGCAACCAATCGTGCCTTGTTCCTCATAATATTTCTAGCCTCGTCTGTTTTGTTTTTGAAGATCCACTTCGTTGTTGTGACATGTGAGCTTTCTGGACGAGTAACTAAATCCCAAACATCGTTCTTGGCAAATTAATACAACTCCTCTTGCATAGACTTTATCCAAAATGCATCCTTCAGGGCATCCTCTACGCGCTTTGGCTCTGTCTTAGAAAGAAACAAGGACTCTCGAATTTTAGAGTAGTTAGTAGACAAACAAAGACACCTGACCATTTCTTTGAAATCTATTTGACATTTCCTTGTACTTCTTTTATCGAGATCTCCAATCATCTAGTCCATAAGATGGTTCCTTTAAATTTTAGAGGGAATGTCCCTCTGATGCAAGTCAGTTGTTCACCTGGATCTTCATCATCAGATTCTGAATTAGATTATGGTACGGTCTGTGTTGGTGTTATGTTTGGTGTTAAGTCACCGAAACTGTCATCACCTGCAACTTCACTTTCAACACATGTAGGTTCATCTACACCAACTGTGATATTATCTTGAGGATTTTGATCATAAACCAGATCATTATCCTCAGCGGTTTTAACTCCACTAATCAAATCATCAACTTGACGTTAACTGACTTAATCATGCTACGTGTCCTAAGATTAAATACTCTATATGCATGACTATTTTGAGAATATCCCATGAAAATACATTTATCACTTTTCGAGTCAAGGTTTGCAAGATGATTCATATCAGTTAGCACATATCATATACACCCAAAAACATGAAAGTAACTCAAATTTGGCTTTTTGCCCAACAATAATTCATAAAGAGTAACACAAGTTCCTGGTCTATAATACACCATATTAATTATATGGCATGCAGTACTCAAAGCTTTAGACCAAAATCTTTTAGCAATGCCATTTGAAATGAGCATATTCCTAGCCAACTCTGCAAGAGACCTATTTTTGCGTTCGACTATCCCATTTTTTGGGGGGGTATTGGGTGAGGAGAATTCATGAGTTATACCCATTTTAGAACAATATTTTGAAAAGGAAGCATTTTCAAATTCTTTCCCATGATCAGACCTTATTCTGCCTATACTCACACAAAAATGAACATTTAATTTTTTCGCAAGTTTTTTAAATGCTTCGAAAGCCTCAGATTTTTCTTTTAAAAACTCTACCCAAGTAAAACGAGAAAAATCATCTACAATCACAAGAACATACCTCTTACCACCAAGGATTTCTATTTCAAGTGGTCCCATTAGATCCATATGAAGAAGTTCAAGCCAATTTGATGTAATGAGACTTTGCACATTCGGATGAGACACCCTAACCTCCTTCCCTTTTTGACATGCCTTACATACTGGGATTATTTTTGTGTTAAGCTTAGGTATCCCATTCATAGCTTCCTTCTTGGCCAATCTTTCCAACATCTTATAATTGACATGCCAGAGATCTTAATGCCACACTTCGACATCACTTAATTGGGACAGTTTGCTGAACACATCACCATTAATTTGGTAGCAGTTGTCGGAGGTCCTCTAGCCAATAAGGATGCAAGCATTGCTCTCTGCATACACTTCACACTTTTCATGAGTGAACTTAACACTGAAACCACCATCGCAGAGTTGGCTAATACTTATCAAGTTCATTGTTAATCCTTCAACAAGTAACACGTTCTCAAGTTTTGCAATACCAGGAACATGAAGAGTTCCTTGGCCAATGATCTGGCCAAATGCACCTCCACCATACTTCACTTTTCCTCCTTGAAATTTAACAATATTTGAAAGAAGATCTTCCGAGCCGGTCATGTGATTAGAACATCCACTATCGAAGTACCAAGCTTCATAGATGTGAGACTTCAGAGAGGAATAGATCATATGACATTTGATCTAATTCTTTTTTACTCAGACTTGTTTGAGCCTGGTGTTGATTTTTGTGTTAGTAACACGTCTCGACAGACAACTTTGTCCTCTGAAAATGACTTTTCTCACCAACAAGCTTCCTGAAGAAAGGACGAATGTGACCTGGATCACCACAGTGATGACACACATATTGTCTTCTTCTCCTCTTGTCGTGTTTGGTTGACTTCAGTTTTTGGCCTGATTCTGGCGTTTGCTGATCAGGCTTGTACCCAATTCAGTGTCTCGAGGATTCTGGGAAACTCATATTCAAAATTTCATCAAGCTTGGCCTTGCCCTATATGAGGTTTGTGATGGTTTCTTGGACCTTTTTCAAATCAGCCTTTACACGTTCTAACTCGGCATCTTTTCTAGTCGGTGCTGACACCAAACGGACAATGGTGTTGATTTGATCATTCTTTTCGTGAGTCAGTTTCTCAATCTTGATCATAAGAGCCTTGACTTTGAGCACTTGATTACCCTAGATGGCAAATAACTCATCATTCTCAATTCTCAGCATCTCATAACTGTCAAATTCAGCTTCTGCATTTAAACACCAGGTGTTGGTTTTGATGTTACCAACACGGATGTCATCATCCCACATAACATTTGCAAACAAAGCTGGAACAGACTTGGAAGAATTAGAATAACTATCAACTTCGTTGAACTCTGCAGCAATGAAGTTCTTATTTCTCAGAGTATTTGCACATTCATTCTTATAATGTCCCCAACCCTTGCACTCATGACATTGAACTTCACTGAGAGGCTTTGGCGAGCTGAAGGTCTTTGACTTTGAAGGTGAATATTGGAATCCTGCAAGAGGTCGCCCTGTCGATTTTGGTGTTGGCGTCGATGGCTTGAATTTAGAACTGGATCCTCTAATATTGTTTTTCTTCTTCAGAAACCGGTTTAAACATTTAGATACGAGAGACACTTCGTCTTCTCACTAGTGCAGAAACTGCATATCCAGAAGGGTAATTCTGCCTATCCAAAATGCCTTTTATACCTTCTGTAGTGACATAGTTCTAGAAATTCTGTACTTTCGAGAACGCTTTTTTTACCCTTCTGGATTGGCAGACTTTCTAGAAGGGTAAAAAAAGGCGTTCTAGAAAATTAATTTTCTATTCTAGAAAGGGACCATCCAATGTTGATCTGCCACTTTCCAAAACGTCTTTCCAAAAATACCTTTCTGGTATGTGACACTACTTTCCAGAACGATGTTTTCGAAAAACCAATCTGGAAAGTATAACTTTCCAGAATGGTATTTTCGAAAATAATAAAATGAAAGCAGGAATAAGCCAAAATCACCAATAATAAATATTGTGGTTATATTAATTATATCACAAAAAATACACCAGGATTCAATAAAATCTAAGACACGACAAACTAAAATTAATATTAATACAAATTCTCCCATTACGTCCCCAAGATTTTGCTAAAAACAAATTTCAACAATTACCAAAACCTAACATTAACTTGTTATCAAGCTGCCCAATGCTCATTTTAAATAGGAAAAAAAATAGCAGTATCAGAATCATAATTTTACCAATGCTTGCCCAAGGGACACAAAACTTAACGAACCATGTTGTATCCTTCTCTTGCACCTAAACAAACCACACAAATGCCTTAAAATTCTTAAACAATACACAAATAAATGCTTTAAAGACTCATCCATCTCGTTTCAGTTTCATCAAGTATCGACATTTTTCCCCACAAGTCCGTTATGGCACCATATAATTTTTGGCATGACTCATCATGCTTTCAATGAGGGTATAAGGAGATGACAACTTCAGCTTAGAACTATAGATAATGAAAAAGCTGACTAATAGAGAATCTCAGAGCAAATATCTTACTATGACATTAGTGATTGAGCAAATAACCCAAAACCCTAACGCAAATGCTTGTAGTATGTAAGATATAACATAGCCTAAAAAAAGTTGTAAATGATAAATAAATGAACAGAAACACCATATTTGATAGCCATTTCACAATCAATTTCTCCAAAACTCCAGTTATTGATTGCAACGATCCTATACCATAACTCAACTTAAGAAATCGTAATCAGGAACTTAACAAGGTGTGACTTATGAGCAAACTACAAAATCTATTTCTTTTTTAACAGGAAAGACAACATAATTTACCTTGTCGCTAAAGGTTTTGACTTTCAATGTTAATAATAAAAATTATAATTATTTACCCTAAAAAAGAAAATACGACAAACCAAGAACTGACGCATGATCTTTTCCCAGGTTATGACCACGAAGACACTCCAAATTCATTACTTGAGAATGATCCACAAAGAGATTCACCTAAGTCGCATAAAAAAATTAAAATTTTGCAGTATTAAATTAAGTAACAAATAAAAAAGTAAAATAAATAAATTACCCTTGGACCATATTGTTTGATGAACCACTCAGATGTCTTAGGATTTGATGCTTCAAACATTGTCTTCTCAAACCCTAGACGGCCAACAACTTAGCTATGATATTGTTTCTTACAGAGTCAGTCAGTCTGCAAACACCATCAATGTCGATCATTATCATGTCGGCCCCAGCTTCAAGGTATCTCTCAGCCCTTCTAATCAGAAGATCAACATCCTCAACAAGCTCTACAGATCAAGGAAACAAAATTAAGAATCGAGAAATATTTATTTATATCTTTTCTTTAATTATTCACCACATTAAATGAGATTTCCAAACTACTTTACCTCTCCAATTATAGAAACTGTCATTATGTAAATTGTGTTAACAGAAAGTCAGGTTTAGGTGTCTAAAATAATTGCAATTCTTACTTTTATTTTTATTCCGAAAGGGTGTATTTAACATATTATTAACAGAGCATCTCCAAGAGGCTCTTTAATTGAGAATTACACTTTATTTTGAAGAGCTATTCACAAAAATTTATATCTGAAAGACTCTACTTAAATGTTGTAAATTTAGAGAATGAGTTGGAAGAAATCTCTATAATTAATTGCACTATCCATTTATCGGGTTTTAGTTCACCTTTGAATGACTATTCTGAAGCACAATTTCTAAATAATACAAATCTTGAGATTCTAACAACTCTTCTAAACTTTTAATTAATGTTGGGATGCTCATAAACTTAAGGAAGTGGATATTTGCACCCCAAAATTTGATGAATTAACCCCATGGATGAGAACACCTCAATAGTATTTTTAATATATTAGAATTTTACTAAATCAACCCCATAAACTTCCTATTTTACCCCTATCTAATATATAATATAAACAAAAAAGATTATAAAATAAAACAAAGGAAAAACAATGAAGAAAACGCAGAAAAGCAAGAAGACAAGAAAGGGAAAAAAATGAAGAAGAATGATAAGAAAAACATGAAGATATATTTTTTTCCGAAATATTATGAAAAAAAACAACAATAAGACAGATCATAATAAGCAATCAAACATCTAGGGTAAGTCTCTTATATAGAAATTGGTGTTCCGCCAAAAAATTCTGAAAAAAAGAAATTTAGACTACGAATGGTTCGACTCTGGTTTCTAGAACAATGAAGCAGTGTTCGAATTTTTTTTTGAACAAATGTGTAATGTTCGAATTTTTTTTAGAACAAATGTGTAATATTCGAAAATTTTCATAGAACAAATGTCTAATATTCGAATTTTTTTTAGAACACTCTGTTTTTAGGCAAAAAATAGACTGTTCGAAGCAAATCTTCGAACTTGAAATCCATGTTTCGAAATTTGGTTCGAACTGTCTGTTTTTTTGACAGAAATTATGATATGATCGAAAAAAAATTCCGAACAACTTGTTTATATTCATCATTACTAGTTCGAATACAACCCCGACAATAAAACTTAATAAACCAATTTATGACGAAAAAGTGATGAAAAAATGCACAAAAATAGCAATGTGATTATTGTAACACTGAAAATTTGTGGAGAAAACTTGTATCATTCATTTTACTTATACTAGCATCCTTCATTACTGGGTTTTGTTTTGAGGTGGCTCTTGAAGGTTTTGGGAAGAAGAAGAAGATATATATATTTTTTTAAATTTTAAATCAATTTTATAAGAGGGTTATTTTTATATTTTCAAGTATGTCTATTTTTATCCAAAAAATAATAGGGTCAACTTATAAAATTTTGGGGTGTCAATATTCGGCCCATAAACTTAAAGAGTCTTAGATTTGCGTATTAACCTGAAAGAGAGCAAATATTACCAAAAAAGTGCAAAATTATGTTCAATAAACTTAATAATATCCTCTATTCCTGATTATGTGCCCTTTAGCTAGTCCGCAAATGCAAATATTGACTCAACACTTAACAGCTATTAAAAAAAAAAGTGATTTCTAATTCAGATATAAACTACACTACCACTACACTACCGAAGCAACATACATACTCCAATTCCCGATGCCAAGACCTAATAAATGTTTCTGGCCATAGCATAAAACATCAACCATGTGAACGTTTTTAAAGTAGAAATTAATTCCAGCATCCATGCAACAAAGAAAGTTTGAGGTGGGGCGACAGATGTTTCCCCCAAGTTCCACATTCCAATTCAAGTTACTCTAAGGATCAGAAAGGAAAAACATTTAGGCCAGTCGAGTAATTCACATACCAGCCTGCCTCTTAGAAACCAAAATAAAATATAACAAATTTCCATGAAAAAATGGATTAGGGGATAGGAATCTTACATCTCATTTTTATGCCTTATGACAAGTATGTTAAATTTGAAAGTCCATAGTTTTAAAAATAAGTCTCAAATTTACGATGTTGTTATCAATGTTAACAAACATTGACTACCAACATCAACCAGAGTTAAAATAAAAATGTGCAGCGGAAATAAAATTTAAGAACACAGCAAATTAAATTCAGTTCACAAGTATAAGTACTTGTGAACTTGGGTTTACAAACCCGAAAACTATATTACTTTCTTGTTCGCGATCAATACATAAATATGAAGTAATATATGAAAACTAAAATATCAAAAACTTGATACTAAATACTTGTTGCCGTGATGACAAGATCTTCTCCGTTGGTTACGCAACTTCAAAGAACTTGTTAATATCGATCAATGGCTGTAAGTAGTCTTTACTTCTTTTCTTTGTTGTGCGTCTTTCGTTGCGTCGTGTCCTTCTCTCTCAAAAACCCGTGCGTCAAAAAGTACTCACAAGCATTAGGATTCTCTTGTCTTAAATAGACAATCCTAAAATCTTAAACTTGGTAAAAAAGTAAAACAAATCCTAAACATAATCTAGGAAACTAAATAAAGTCTTGTACATCAACTAGGAAACAAATAAAGTCTTGAATCTAGTTCCCTAACTTATTTTGTGCCCAAGAAAGGCAAATAACAAAATATGAATTATTGCCAAGAATAAATTCCTCAATAATCTACCCCTTTTGCCTTTCTGAACAAAATACTAAGACGCGAAAACAAGTTCAAACAAAAACAACTAACTCCCCCTAAGTTAGTAAACTCCCCCTAAATAAAACACCCAATGTTATTAAGTCATCAACCCAACAGTACAAACAACCATTGATCAAACAATGATCACTTTACCAATTATCAAAACAAAATAGAATAAAAGGAACTCATTGACTTCGAATCCTCTTCGAACGACGAGGGGATGTCGAAGTTCCCTTACCCAGATCATTTCGCTTCTTCTTCTACATTCTCTTCATCTTCTTCAAATCCTAATTGCGTGAAGGGATCATCTTCCTTCATTTTTCTCGAGAAAGACTCGCCACGGCCTCGACAACAACAACATCCTCATCAGAAACCGCGTCATTCTTACCTGCGTCGCCATCAACATCTCCCCCTTTTTGACTAGAAGGCAAAAGGGCATCCATAAGCGAACCACGTAGTGCCTTAAGCTGGGTCATTTGTGCATCAATCCAAGCCACATGCGCCCAAAGAACCTGCGCAGAAATGGGGACCATGTTGGGACCAATGTTGGGAATGCTGGACCCAATAACACTAGCAAAATTGGCCTGGAAAGGTGCCTGCCAAGGAAGATCACTAACCCTGAATAACCCTGGCACCTGTAATATGTTGGCCCCTCAAAGAAAACCAGTCAGCCTCCCTAGTAAGGACATCATCAGTATGAAGCGCCAAACCCTAATTCTCAAGCAGGCTGAAGATCAAAGAGGGAAAGCACAACGATGCGGCGGGCCTGGTGGTGGCGAACTTCGTAACAATATCAAACACATGCTGCCCGAAACTGAACTTGATTCCCCTGCCAAGCCTGTACAAAAACTGGTCCTGAGGCCGCATAACACACGTAGTATTCTTGGAGGGGACCCAGTTGCAAATGGCCACCTTGTGCAGAATAGAGTACAGAGAAGAAAGTCGAGTGCTCGGCAACTGTTCAAACCACGCATACACCATACCGCCAGATAAGAATGAAATAACCTCATCCATATCATCCACAGTAGAATCACCCCGATACGGTTCTGTCGCAAATAACTCATCAATCAAATCAGGGGTAATACTAAACACTTTGCCACGCACAAATACTTTGCCAAAGTTCACATAATTTAGATCAACAATGGAGGGCAACATATTGGCATAAAAATCCACGACTATATCACGAACAAAAGGCATGGCAGTGGAGACTGTGGAATACATAACTTTATGCTGGAGGTAGGCAATCAAGTTTTGTCGCTCAAACAGCTCAACTGGAACTCGGCGCTCAGTGATATTGTGTCGGGTTTGGTATGTATCAAACAAATCTACGGCCTCGGCAGTCATAAACTTCTTCGAAAAAAGGCACCATATCCTCAAGCTCAGGGGTCCGAGAAGGAGTACCCGTGGAGGGCTGTGAGTGAGAAGAGGTGTCTGAAGAAGTCGTCGTGGGAGCACGAGAAGCAATCGGAACAGAGGTAGTGCTGGAAAGCGAAATAGATGGGGAATGATGTGATGTTGGTATGGGGGAACCAACATTAGGAGCAACATTTTCCTCCTTAGCAACCTTGTTTTTCTTCTTGTCCTTCTTGCGGGCAGTAAGAATATCACGAAGAGGCACATCAAAAGAGGAGTCGGGAGAATACTCAAAAAGCTCAGGATCAAACTCGGGTTGATCTTTACTAACTGGATACAGAGGAGGAACAGCTGCAGTCAGTCTGGAGGAGCTGGTGACTTCGCCGGTGATAAAATCTAAAATTGTATATGGAGGGGAGGAATACTCAGTCGCAGTGAAACCTGGAGAAACCTTGATGGATGCTGGGGGAATTTTCTTGTTGGAAAATCTCACAGTCTGCTTCCGGCGAGGTGTCTTCTTCGCCGTCGGAGTCCGAGCTGAAGTAAATGGTGGCACCGATCCTTCCACCGGAGCAGAAGGGACATAGTCATCGTCATCAGGATCTGACATGGCCATGACATCCTCCACTAGGTTCATGTACTCAATTGGCACATTGCGGTGCGGCCCATTTTTGCTCTTCGGTACTATGGGCGGCACAACGCCGGGTGGTATGTTGCGCAACCGCCGAGACCTTTTCAAGGTAGGGTTCCCCACTCTTCCAAACGTCTTAGCAACAAACGCTAAATTCGGGGGATTATCAACATCTATCTTGTTCCCTGAATATCCTGGGAACACTTGCGCTTCAGGGACGGCATCAATCAGTGGCGGAGCTGGCACAACAGCGAGATATTCGTGCGCCGGCGAGGGTGGTGGCGATGTTGTTACTGGTGGTGGGTTGGAAGAGGAACCACCACCGATTTCTTCATGTATGTTCAGCCCACCAACTCTAGGATAGGGCGCAAGAACCTGTTCGCCGGAGCGACGGAACTCTGCCGGCAACTAAGGAACAGATGGGGATGGGGGCAAGTTCTACATCCTGCAAATTTCTCAAAAATACAAGAGCAACAAGAAATCGAGATAATTTGAGAGAAGTAAGAGAGCTGGAGAGTTCAATTTGCAGAGGGTTAATGATCAAACGGTAGAAAGATTCAGGTTATTAAGCTTCCCAAAAAATGACAGTTGCCAAGGAGATAGAAAAATAGAAAATAAAAGGAAAGAGCCCTAATTTTACCTTCCAACGGATTTTGAGCCTATAACCTGATTTTATTCCTTTTTTTAAAAACAAAAACACTCCCCCTTAATGTAGGATACGTGAACAACACCCACTACAATTATTATTTCCCTTTTTAAAAAAAAATATTTGCACAATTTTTAATACAAAATCGGCCGAAATAGAGAGCTGGATTAATTGAACCATCAGCCCAGTAGTATTTATCTTGTGCAATATAAATTTTCACTCTCCAAATTAAGCTCGTTATTACCTGTCTGGACGTCCGAGTACAACTCCACTGAAACACTCAGTTAGCTAGATTCAAAACATAATTAAGAGAATTCAAGATAGATAAAAAACACGAGCAACAGTTCGCACAGCATGTGGGCATCTTCGCAAAGTATGAATGTCATATTGGATGCCTAAAACTTATGACCTAAAAAGGTTAAAATTATTCACATTATGATTTTAGTGACTTTGATTCGTGTTACTTTTTATTACTAACAACATTATTAACCAACATTGCCTCAGGCGAAGTCAATGAAGACTTACCCTTTAACCCAAGTTAATGACAACGTCAAGATCTCTCAAGAAGGTGAAATTTAAAGATTGGATCAATTTGTATCCAAATTTTCTTCATCCTTTTAGGGATTTGAATATTTTATCTTCAACAATTGCTGTTAACACGTTTTATTTTTGGACCTGGGAGAAAGCCAATTTCTGCGGGCAAGCCCCACAATCACCTAATTGAAGAGGTTGGTCTTCTTGTCATCACTTTTATTGCAACACTAGACCTTATCTCACTTTCAACCAGACTCAATGCATTTGAATTATGTATGAAAAAGAAAGATAAAAATACATGCAAAATTATACTGATATTGTGACTGATGTTGATATTGAGTGTCACAACATCGAAAACCAACATTGGTTCAGACAATGCACACACCGAAATATCTTCTTAGACGAGAGAAGGTCTCAAAAACTAATGCCTTTGTGAAGATGTCAGCAAGCTGATTTTCTGTCCCTATATGCTCAAGGCTAACAATCTTCCTCTCAACCAAGTCTCGAATAAAGTGGTACCTTATGTCAATGTGTTTGATTCGAGAATGTTGGACTGGATTTTTTGAGATATCAATGGCACTGGAATTGTCACAAACCACAGTCAAAATACTATTGTGCAGACTGATTTGTACATATTTGTATGTGATATTCGTGTGTTTTTGCTTTGTATCTTGTGTGTTTTGTCGGGTTTTAGGTTTCTATTGTTCTCGTTTCTTTTCTTTCTATTATTTCTCGCTCTTATTTCATTTTATGTTTTTCTTCTTTATTTTATAAGTAATAGTCTCATTATGTTTAATTTTCTCCTTCAGCTTCAATACGACGAAGATTAGACGAGCAAAGTGCTGAAATCACACTGTTGACGCCGGGAGATGCCCGCGTCGATCGACGCTAAGTCGACGCTAGGTCGACGCTCAGCTTCAGTAGCGTCGATCCTAGTTATGTCGATCGATGCTAGGTCGACGCTCAGCTTCAGTAGCATCGATCCTAGTTCCATCAATCGACGCACTACCTGGTCGACGCGAGTAGCTTGGCTCGCGTCGGCATCGATGCTTGGCACGCATCGATCGACGCACCTGTGGTTGATCGGTTTTTATTGGAGATATCTATAAATACCGGTGGTTTCTTCATTTTAATTATCAGATATCTTAGGGTTAAGGTTAATATACGTCCAGAAACTCCAGCCCCTTCCCATTTTCACATTAGAATTGAGATTTCGTTCGAAGATCACGTTCAAGACTCGTTTCATAGTTTGTATGTTACTTTGACTTGTTTTAGTTTAGTAATTCCAGTACGTTCAATTCCCTAGTTTTAAGTCATGATATTTTCTTACTTAGTCTCTTATGCTTTCAATTAGGTTAAATGTTCAATTAGGTTTTTAAGAATTGAATGCTTGTTTTTGAATTTGTAGTTGTAGAAATCCTTTTCAAAAAAACGGATCGTGTGTTTAAATATAAAAACATTGAATAAACATTTATCGACGCCGATTGAAATTCCTCGTGATTCGACTCGAGTCAGCTTATCGCCTACAATAGCTCTGTTCTCTTGCGGACGAGCTTTTTATTTTAAAGCGAAAGAGTTCGATTCACAGACCGTAGTCCTCTATCATCTGGTTCATCCACATTAATTGTGTACACGCACTTCTAGCTGCAATGTACTCGGCTTCAGCTGTAGAAAGTGAAGTACAATTCTGTTTTTTGTTATACCAAGAGATTAGATTGTTACCCAAGAAAAAATAGACCCCTATAGTACTCTTTCTATCTACCACATCCGCAGCCCATTCCGAATCAGTATACCCTACAAGTTCAGTACCAATATCTTTTGTATACCACACACCTAGTTCTGTTGTACCAACAATGTACCTAATAAATCTTCGCAATTTTCTGGGTCTAGCAGGCTACTATCGAAGATTTATCGAAGGATTTTCTAAGATAGCTGTGCCGATGACTCGACTTACGAGGAAAGGGGAGAAGTTTGTTTGGAGCACGAAGTGCGAGGAAAGTTTCCAAGAGCTGAAGAGAAGGCTCACTTCCGCACCCGTCTTGACAATTCCCGACCCAACGAAGGACTTCGTTATTTATAGCGATGCGTCGAAACAGGGTTTGGGTTGCGTCCTGATGCAACATGGGAAAGTAGTGGCTTATGCGTCACGACAACTCAAAAACCCATGAGATGAACTACCCTACGCATGATTTGGAACTCGCAGCCGTAGTTCATGCTTTGAAGATCTGGAGGCACTACTTGTATGGAGGCAAGTGTGAGATTTTCACCGACCATAAGAGCTTGAAGTATTTGTTCACTCAGCAGGAGTTGAATATGCGTCAAAGAAGATGGTTGGAATTGGTTAAGGATTACGACTGTACCATTAACTACCATCCAGGGAAGGTAAATGTGGTAGCCGATGCGTTGAGTTGTAAAGGAGGACTGATCAGTTTACTGTCCGAACAAGATAAGTTGGTTGAGGAGTTCGCCAAGATGAAGATCGAAATTGTGATACCTCCAAAGAACACGAAAGGGATCTTAGCATCTTTAGTGGTGCAACCAACTTATAGAGAAAGGATCAAGAAAACTCAAACTCGAGATGGTTTCATAAGCAAGATGAAGGAGAAAGTGCRGAAAGGAACCATCAAAGGTTTTGTTTTAGCAGACGATGGAGTGTTGTTTTACGGAGGAAGAATTTRTGTTCCMAAAGAYGAGGATCTAAGGAAAGAAATTCTGGAAGAAGCCCATTGTACTCCTTACACTGCACATCCTGGCGGTACCAAGATGTATAAGGACTTGAAGACAGTGTTTTGGTGGAGGAGCATGAAGAGAGACATTGCCACTTTTGTGGGAAAGTGTCTAGTTTGTCAGCGAGTCAAGGCTGAACACCAACGACCGTCAGGTTTGCTAAGACCACTAGAAATTCCAGAATGGAAGTGGGAGCATATCTCGATGGATTTCGTGGTAGGTTTACCGCCATCGACGAGAGGTAACAAGGCAGTTTGGGTGATAGTAGATCGTCTAACCAAGTCGGCTCACTTTTTACCGGTCAAGATGACCTTCAACATGGAACAACATGCCCAAATTTATATTCGGGAAATTGTTAAGTTGCACGGAGTACCGGTTTCAATTGTGTCGGACAGAGACACGAGGTTCCTTCGAACTTTTGGAAGAGCTTGCAAAGTGCTTTGGGCACTAAGTTGAAGTTCAGTACGGCTTATCATCCACAAACAGACGGTCAGACTGAGAGGACTAACCAGGTCATGGAGGATATGCTGAGAACTTGCATACTTGACTTGGGAAGTCAATGGGAAGGCTTATTACCATTGGTCGAGTTTGCTTACAACAACAGTTACCAATCCTCCATTGGTATGGCTCCATACGAGGCTTTGTACGGAAGGAAGTGTAGATCTCCTTTGTACTGGGACGAAGTAGGGGAGAGAAAGATTTTGGTCCCCGAACTAGTCCAAGAGACGGTTAAACACATTTCCACGATCCGAGATTGAATTAGGACTGCTCAAGATCGACAAAAATCTTATGCGGACCGACGAAGAAAAGATTTGCATTTTGAGGTAGGCGATAAGGTGTTTCTGAAAGTAGCGCCGGTCCGAGGTGTAGTGAGATTTGGTCAAAGGGGGAAGTTGAAGCCAAGATACATAGGGCCGTTTGAGATTCTCAGGAGAATCGGAGAATTGGCCTACKAGCTTGCGTTACCACCCAGTTTGTCGAGCATTCACAACGTCTTCCATGTGTCGATGCTAAGAAAGTATGTCTACGATCCACACCACATCGTAAGTTACGAAGAATTGGAGGTTAATAAGGATTTAACTTATGAAGAAGCTCCGGAAGCGATTTTGGATCGTAATATACACCAACTAAGAAATAAGGAAGTATCATTGATCAAGGTGCAATGGAGACGTCATGGGATGAACGAGGCCACTTGGGAACAGGAGAAAGATATCAAAGCGAAGTATCCAAATTTCGGCATTTCGGGTAAGTGCGGAATTTTGAGGACAAAATTTTTCTAAGGGGGGTAGGTTGTAACATCCATACATCCAATGCATTTTTATTTATTTATTTAATTATCATCATGCATTAAAAATATAATTCTAGTCCCAAGCTCGTCGCCATAAACAAATTCCTATTTTAGTTTTATATAATCTAAAAATTTTATTTAAACGAATTATAGTTCGTTTTCAAATAAAATTATATATCAACTTCTAATAAATTATTATAATTATTTAGTAATTTATTTATTTAAATTACTTCCTAGTCATATATGAAATAAATCTCGATTTCTGAAAATTATTATAATTTAGTTATATTATAGTTATTTTACTTATTAAAATATTATTGGATCGTTCACGTAATTATTTTAGTTTTAAATCTTAAGTCGTCTAATGGATCGTTTCTTTTCGGACTTCAAAAACGAGCCCAATGGTTAGCCCAAGTCCACTAAACCTAAGCCCTAACCTCCCAAAAATAAGTTCATGTTTGGTTTATAAACCAAATTCCATTTCTTTTCTACAGCCCTAACTCTCGTTGCAAACCTGCAGCCCTTTCCACCTTTCTGATTATATTCAGCACTTCTGTACACGACCGAAATCAACAGGTAAAATAAAACCCATCTTGTTTTCTTTTTTTCTAAATCTTCAGAGAAGCATATAGCTTTAATCCCAATTTTCGGGAGCCATGATCGGCTGCCGATTTCTAATCAATTCTCAAAGACGCCAACCCCAAACGAAGCCCCAACCGAACCCCTGTCCAAATACAGATACACCCATGGCCGGACACTGCCACTGGGCCTTCACGACCACTGCCGTACAACGACCATCGACACCACAGCCCGATCATCCACCACGTCCAACCATCCGGGTCACCGAGCCCCATCACCACCACCCAACAACAACTCCACGTCAAATCACAACTAGATCGCCAACCCAACCAGGCCGTACGCCAACCTGCCTGAAATGGAAGCCACGCTGGACAACTACCGACCCAAACAACCGAAATCCCAAACCACCGTTTCCAAGTCGTGGCCCGAAACCAAAACGACGTCCGAACCCACCACGACCAGTCGCCTTCTTGAGTCGGAGACCGCCGTTCTCCAGCCGCAGCCTGAAACCCCCCACGGCAGTCACCAACCCGAAACCAAACAGCGACCCGTTTCAACCCACGTCAACCCAAACCCAAAGCCACCGTCGACAGCCACACCACCACGGCAAACCGTCAAAACCATCACCCCCAACCGCTGTTCCAACCGCCAGTTGCCACTTGCCGTCCACCGCCGCGTGCTTGTCGGAGAAAGAGGCTCGTCGATTTCCAATTTTCTGGTGAAGGAGACGATCCACCCGAGCATAAATGAGTCCAGCCAAGCGGCCCCGCAGTGCCAGTCGCCGGCATCAAAACCCCTGGGTTGCGGTCGACGCGCTGCCCCTAAGACGCTAAATCCCAGGCCGCCGTCGTCCATTCGCGGCCTTGGGGAAGAAAAACGCTAGCGCCTCGGAGACGCCCCACAGTTGCCGTCGCACCATTTTCCGAACGCCGCCGCCAAATTTCCGTCGCCAGGTGCTATCGCCGTCGGCCGAGGAAGGAGGAAGAAGAAGCTCTGGCCGATTTTCTGAATTGGGGGAAAGAAAGAAGGGATAAGGGGCAGCAGACGGGTTTTGAAGGAAAAATTAGGGATTTATTCCCTTTTTAATCCAAGTTTCCAGAACATGCAGATTGACCCCCCCAACTTTAGCCATCTTTTCAATTGAACACCCAGATTACCAATAACCCCAATCCAGCCCCAAAACATATTTTATAAAATACTTTCAGTCCAATTTTATTATTATTATTTAGGGAAAAAATTGTAACCATCCTGTACTATACTCGTTTTTTGAGTTTGGCATCCTAACGTTTTTTTGTAATTTAATGCATCCTGTACTTCAAAAAAATCTGAAAGTGCATCCTCCGACAAGCCAACTCGCCGAAACTCACCTAATCGCGCAAGTGACATTGCATATTTTCAAACCCGTATACTTTAGGTGAGTTCCGGTGAATTTATTATTTATTTAAAACTAGTTCCGGTATATTTTATTAAATATTTTATTAAATATGCAATTAAATATGCAAACTCACCGAATTTATTATTTAATAAATAATAAATTTTATTTATTTAATAAAACTAGTTCCGGTAAACGTTAGGATAAAATATGGTTTGCATATTTATTTAATAAATTCTAGTTTTCATTTAATAAAACTAGTTTTTTCTAAATTTTGTATAGTACAGGATGCACTTTCAAAATTTTGTATAGTATAGGATGCATTAAATTACAAAAAAAATGTTAGGATGCAAACCTAAAAAACGTGTATAGTATTGGATGGTTACAATCTTTTTGCCTTATTATTATTTATATTATTATTATTATTATTATATTTATTATTATCATTATTATTATTATCATTATTATTATCATTATTATTATCATTAATACTACTATTATTATTATTATTACTATTATTATTATTATTATCTTTTCTATTATTATTATTATTATTATTATTATTATTATTATAATGAATATTAAATATGAAAATACTAATTAAATGCATCTTCTAATTTATTAGGTGACGAGCATTAAGGGGATTTAGGATTTCAACTACGTGCATTCGCTCGATTTTCCACGACATATTTACGAGGTAGGGACCACCGACTTATCTATGTTCAATTTTACATGCTTAAATCTACGTGCTATGTGTATCATGAAGTTCGATATTTATAAAATCTAATATAGACGTAGACACAAAGTTGTCTGTGACCAAAAGTTGTCATCGGGTTCATCCCGGCGTGCTATACCTATTGATTAAAACCAGGGGCCTTATGTGCCTATGACTTAAAGTGTCATCGAGGAAACTCGCCGCGTTTTAGCTGCAGTCAACTGTTTTTCGACGTTAAAATTTGCGAATTCTATGGTTAATTGTGCTATATTTGAGTTGTATGATTTTGCATGGAAATGTCAGTGTAACTATTGAGTACGTTGAGCTCATCCCAAATCAACGATAATTTTTTTCAGGTACCAACGATGATATCGAGTGAATGGGAGACGAGGAAATGAATAAAACTTTGATACTGAATTTATATTCTTAAATTATTTTATTGTTTTGATTACAAGTCGAATTAGACATAAATGCGTGTTTTTAAATTATTTTCCATTGGTGGAGTTTTAGATATTTATATTATGAATGTTATTTTCCGCTACGTAATTTTGAACCTAAAGAAAATCTTCTATTTTCTTTTGATCTTTTATATTAAAATTACGATATTTGACATTTATTGTGACGCCAAGATTTCTTATATTTAATTATTTTAAAAATATAAATCATTTTTAAACTAAAGTGAAATCGGGGCGTTACAAAGGTGGTATCAGAGCAAAGGTTTTGATTGGTTCTGTAAACTCGTTTCGTTTTTGAAAATCAAAAAGTTTATAAAATAAATATTTGGGTTACTTAAATAATCTTCATTCCTCCTCGTCGAACATTCGTCGATATCCTCAAGGTACTAAAGTTCATTAGAATTGCTTAATCATTTGTTTAAATTCCATGTTATACCATGATTGCATTGTATTGGGTATGGATGTTTATACTATGGATGTGATTGCTTTGTCTTGGGATTGGTTGATGATGCTAATGGTATGATGACACTCCAAGGCATGGAGGCTTTCAAGAATTATGGTTTTTCGGAGGTTGATACGGTGGGGTCTTACTTGTTGACCAAGCACCGTTTGTGGCTCTTGGCCAAAGTGGATGGGAGTGCCACTACTGGCCTTGAGGCAGTTCAGCACACGGTGGAGCGACTACCGGTGCAATGGAGACACCGAGGGGACTATTTATGTGCTAGACTTGCGAGAATTGAGTTTCCCGGTCCTCATATTGTAGTCGACTATGAGAGGTTCATCCACCATTTAGTGGGTGAGTGGTTGTCTACTTTTCCACTTGAGGAGGTGCCCAAGGAGACGAAAACCACGAAGGAAGAAGTTCGAGGGTCAAAGGGAGAAGCCTCGGCGGTTGTCACAGAGGAAGAAGAGGAGGACCCCGAGGAGGATCCCAAAGAGAATCCCCAGGACGAGCCTGAAGAAGATCCCGAAGAGGATGATATCGAGGGTGGTGAACCGGTGGAAGAGGAGGACTTTTCGGCAGAAGAAATTCCCAAAGAAAATCGTGAAGGGGTTTCTAAAGGGAAAGAGAAAGGGGAGTACGAAGTCGCGTGCTACAGTTGTTACACACTGGGGCATACCACTCCTCGCTGTCCGAGACCTAAGCCACCCAKTGATGACCCCTCRAAGGAAGGAGGCTCTTCGAGGAAGAGAAAGGMAATCGTCATTATAGATTGATGGCCTCTTGCCCTGTTTGCGTTTGACTTTGAGTACMTTATATTTACTTTTCCTCGTACGTTGATTTCGTGTTTTGGACTCTATTTTGGACTTTGTTTTGGTTTTGGTTTGATTACTACTTTCTTTTGGTTTGTACGAAGATGATATTACTACTGTCAAGGGAATGGTTGATGTTCTGCTAATTTTTCGCTAAATTCTAGTTTGTGTTTTTCTGTGGTGTGTGGTGGTTACAA